>OZ010610.1:65450948-65483448 GCA_963932145.1 Acanthosepion lycidas | reverse complement strand
ATATATATTAGGTTGGTTCAAAAATAATGACGTAATAATGTCGTAATAATTCGATCATATTTCTGCCGGGTTATTTTTTTTTTTTTTTTACGTAAATAATCATAACCTCTTTCTAATGACGGCTAGAAAACAATATGGCTACATGAGAAGAAATATTCAGGTCAAATAGTATCATTCTCAGAAGTGTTAAAAAGTCACCATGAGCAAAGATAGCAATAACAAATATTGTGATATGTGAGATACGAAAACGTAATGTATTACTGAAATGAAGGAAATATTAATAGAAGCAGGCGAGGAAGACACACAGACAGACGTAATAAAAGCAAGTTGGCCAGTTCTTAGTTGAAAGCGAAAGAGAAAGGGGAGGTAATCCGGGTGTTATTAATCAGATATTAAATGCAGTATTTAATATCTTCATGAAAAGCGGTCGCCAGGAGGACGTGACAGATGATACGTGTGAGAGATGTGGAAGCTGCGACCTCTTTAGTATTTTGTGGAAATTCAATCGGGAGACAACTTTTAAATATAATTTGCCAGAATCATCACCAAGGAATGCCAAGGGCAAGACTTATCGACGGGTTATCGCTATAGAATGACGAGTGGAAGGGCAAGAGACATTCTGGTCTTTTCTATCTGACCATTGAGTAAATTTGACAGATAGTAAAATTTATTTTTCTGATAAGTGTACTTGCTTTTATCCAGTGGGGGCGTGTTTGTCTTGGGAATGCTGCTAAGTTGGCTTCTCGGTGTGAGGAAGAGGAATGGTATTTGAGCTCGGGGCAATAAACACAGAAGAGAGGAAGTGATATGCAATATATAATATATATGATGTAAGAGAGAGGGAAAAAAGAGAGTAAGTATATGAGAGGGGATATCGGAGATAGATAGATAGATAGATAGATAGATAGATAGATAATGGGGGAGGGAGAGAAAGAGCGTGAGAGATGATGGTGGAGAGAGACAAATAGAGAAAAAAAAGACAGTGAGGGAGATAGAGAGAGAGAGAGTAGGTTGATTAAAGTTTTACGAAAGGTTCATAGGACATTCTATGAAAAATTGCCTGATATACTTCAGGCACATTCAAAAATTGGTATATATATATATATATATATATATATATATATATATATATATATATATAAATATATATTAGGTTGGTGCAAAAATAATGACGTAATAATGTCGTTTTTTGACGTATTTGTTAACGTCAAAAAACGATATTATTACGTCATTATTTTTGCACCAACCTAATATATATATATATATATATATATATATATATATATATATATATATATATATATATATGTGTGTGTGTGTGTGTGTGTGTGTGTGTGTGTGTGTGTGTGTGGATGTGTGGGTGTTTTAGCGTATGTATGTTTATATGTTTATATATCAAGAACAATATTCGGGGAAAATGTGCGACAAATTGTGAATAGTTTTTGTGTGTGGCATTTTGTACTTTAGGACTTCATCGAAATAAATTTGTGACTTTGGTGCGACTACACATGCGCACGAACGAGTGATGCTTGTAGTTTTAAACTTTAAAATCCTTTTTCTGATATATATATATATATATATATATATATATATATATATATATATATATATATTCAATTAAAATTATAAAAAAAATCTCCCAAAACTTTCTTTCGTGCGCATGTGTAGTCACGCCAACATATATATATATATATATATATATATATATATATGTAAAATTTCTCAGAATTAACCTTTAGAAGAGGAACAATATGTACAAAGGAATAAAGACAATATGAACACTGTATCATTGGCCGACGCTTTTCGTCCAATGTGAACTTTTACAAGACCAAAAACGAAATGAATTTATTGAAACAAAGTATCTATAAATAACAAACAAAACGTACACAACAAATATATCAAGAAAACGATTGAATACGTCAACATATGAATAGAAACATTAATTTTACATGTGAAAATATTCTCTTCAAACATAAAGTAATTGACGTAATATACAGTTGAGCATATGAATATACAATAGCGTTTCTAAATTCTTCTGGTTGATGACGACATTTTCTTTGTTGATTATAGATATATTATGTTTTTTTGTTTCAATAAATTCATTTTTTTTTTTTTTGCTTTGAAAACTCCACATTAGACGAAACGCGCCGGCATATCTAAAGTTTTCCTATTGTGTTTTTCCTTTATACATACACACACACACACACACACACACACACACACATATATATATATATATACAGAATGTCGTTTCTGGGTGCTGGCAACAATGAACAATGTTCACTTTTCTGTTTACATAGGCTAGTATTGAGCACTTTAATCCATAACTTTTAAGCATAACTTAAAACTATATTTTATCACATCTCTCCCCCGCTCTCTCTCTCTCTCTCTCTCTCCCCATATATATATATATATATATATATATATATATATATATATATATTCCGTCTCATAAACCACTCTAAGACGAAGCTAGGCGTTATCAGCCGAGTAATCATCCAACATATCTGTGATTCACGGGCGGTAGCCACACAATTCAACCAGTGGTAAAGTAGTAAATTAGTGCTTCAACAACATCAAGAAAAACGACAAAGTTTTCATCAATTATGATACATATGATTTCTATCCTTCTATTACCGAGAAAGGCTTGGCTGATGCATTGGATAATGCTGAACAATGTGCTGAATTTAAACCTGAGCATTTGGAAGTCATCCTCTATTACAGAAGGTCGGTATTGTTTTATAGTGGTGTTCGTTGGATGAAAAATCCCGCAACGATGGCTTCGTCGTTCCTCAGGGTTCATTAGATGATGCAGAGGTATCAGAACTCATCGGAGTTCATAGATTAAATAAATTGAACTAATTGGTCTATATCGACAACCATGGGCTATACAGGGACGAAGGTTTGATGTCTGTACCCGTCAATAAGAGCTAATGGCGTGATTAGGAAGAATCTCTTTAAAACATTCAAAGATTTCAGTTTTAGGATTAATGTCGAGGTAAATATGAAAATAGTCCAATTTTTGGATATGGAATTTAACCTCTCTGCTGGCACTGCATCGCCGTATTTGAAACCAAACACTTCCCTTAAATATGTGAACACCAGATCTAACCACCCGGCAAATTTTATCAAACACATACCTAAAGGGGTGGAATCTCTTGTAATTATTCTACTAAGGATTTTTTCCCCGTTAAAACAAATGCTATATGAAAAGGCATTAAGAGAGGAGGGTCATAATACTGGTTTGGTTTTCTTACCACCCTCCCGTTATAATCGTAATACCAGGAGAAGAGGCGCGATCTGGTTTAACCCCAATTTCAATTTGCAATTCAAGACCAAAATTGGTAAAATATTTTTCAGGCTTTTCGATAAGTATCCCCCACCAAAAAAAAAAAAAAAAAGAAAAAGATCCACAATGCTAAATTATTACAAGCAGAAAGAGTTGGTTAATTAAAGACGAAACCATGTAACTGCAGGAATTTATACGGCCAGTGTCAAACGGAGAGAGCTGTTTATTCAGCGGAGGTCAGCGATGGCAGCCATTTTAAAAAAAATATATATATTGGTTGTACCAGGGTCCGTTTAAGAGGAGGTTTTATAACCACACTACATCCTTTAGACTTGAGAGTCAGTAATAATACCAAGCTCGCAGACTGTGTTTAGAGATTGAGAGAAATTAAAGGCAGAGATCCGTACATAAAGTTCAGTATTTTCAAAAAGGTGAAGCCGGGCACATTCCGTGGGCGCTACTGCAGACTATGTCAAGAAGTGAAATTGGCTATCCCAGCAAGAATGTGTTGCTTAATGAAAGATCTGAGGTATTATCCAAATGCAGACGTTTAAGCAAATATTTATTGTGCATGTACGAACCTGGATGAACGTGTTTTTTTTTTTAATCTCCTCCCTTTCCTTTTTTTTTTCATTTCTGTCTCTGCCTCCGCATTTCCTCTTACCTTCTGGTGTTAGTATATTATGATAGTGGAATCCATTAAATTTTTCATTTTGCCTACCTGAAGAGACCTTACGGTTGAAACCTGGGTATTGGGTTAGTTTGTGTTTTAGTGCTTTTTTTATGTTGAATGAAGAAAATATATAGGTCAGTGGTTATTAATATCACAGTTTAAGAATCTAATAATCAAAAAAGTATAGCAAATGAAATATGTGTACCTACTAAAAAAGTAACATTTATAGTAAGAAATAAATAATGTCCGATAACAAATCCATTCAAAAAATTACTGTTGTTAACGTATCTCGGGCGAAACTGAAGGTAGCTCATGTCGACTTGTATAAAGTTCATGCACGTAACGTACATTCAAATAAGCACCCCTTACAATAAGGTGCATAGTATTAATATATATGTGTGTGTTTATGTGTGTTTGTGTTTATTTGTGTGTGTGTCTCTGTCTAGTCTATCTTTCTATCTGTCTATCTATCTAGGTATATGTATGTATGAATGTAAAGTATCCAATGTATATCTCTCTGTATATATATATATATATATATATATATATATATATATATATATATTAGGTTGGTGCAAAAATAATGACGTAATAATGTCGTTTTTTGACGTTAAAAATACGTCAAAAAACGACATTATTATGTCATTATTTTGCACCAACCTAATATATATGTATGCATGTATTTGTGTGTGTGTGTATATATATATATATATATATATATATATAGATAGATAGATAGATAGATATAAGTTATATAGATACATACATACATACATAGATCTATCTATATATGTATTCTATCTGTCCATCGATCTCCGTATCTCTCTCTATCTAGCTATATATATATATATATATATATATATATATATAGATAGATAGATAGAGATAAGGATCAGCAGCTTCCAAATGAGTCTGCCTAAAATTGCACACCAGAAAAAATGTTCAGTGCCATAGGAAATAGCAGAGCTTTGATATATCAGTCAAATTCCAGGTGGACGGTGATCGCCCATCAGGATTTGAGTTAAAAGCTATCTATAGATATATGTGTGTTTGTTCTCTACCTGTTTATCTTTCTTTCTGTCTGTCTATATACATAACTATTATATCTATATATGTACATTTTCTCTCTCTCTCTATATATATATATATATATATATATATATATATATATATATATATATATATATATATATATATATATATATATATATATATATATATATATATATATATATATATATATATATATATATATAATTCTATCCATATGTATATATTTTCTATACCTGGCCATCTGTATGTATGTATCTTCTATATCCCTGTCTGTCTGTCTGTCTATCTAGGGATTTTCCAAACGTAGCTTAGATGTGGCACAAGGCCGAAAGTAAGGGGCACCCAGTGAGGATCGAACTCACTACTCAGTCGTAATTGTTCTAGCCAGACAAGCTTGCTAACCATTACACAACCTCGAGGTGACCACTCTGTTTATCTATCTATATGCATACATATGTATTTTATCTACCAATGTGTGTGTGTGTGTGCATGTTCTATGTCTGTCTATATATATATTATCTATTTACATACGTATTATTTCTATCTATCTATTTTTCTATAGAAATCCTATAAAGAAATACACAAAGCAATCTGGCAAATACGAGAAAATTAAATTAATTATTTATTATAAAAAAATTAAAACTGCTAACCCCATCGTCAAAAGTAATAACCCCCCTGTAAGATTCCTTAAAATCTCTATTCATAAATCCGTTTGATTTGTACATTATTATAAAGAGCAAAGACCAAATCTTTTCATTATTAATTATTTTTTTTTTATTGTTTTTAGAAACTTCCAAACTTTGGTTATTTTTTTTTTCTTGCGTTAACCCGTGTCATAAATTAGTACAGGAAATTTTATCACTTTTTTTTTAATTTTAAATTCTTTCAAAAACCAAGTATTTATCGAATTTTAATGAAACATTCAGGACTTAATCACAAATGAATGGAATTATTTCAGAAATGTTTCTTATTTTAGAAAATTTTGTTAATTGTTTTTTTTTCTTTCTTTTTATATTTGTTACTCCTTCCCCCAATTATTTGATCTTATGAAATTTTGAGAAATTCATTTTTTGTAGGTCATTAGGTTTATATTAATTTTAAGCTGAGGTCCTTTGAGTAGTTAAATCATCATTTGTTTTGTATAACAAGATTCCCATACAATTTTGTATAACAAGATACCCATACAGTTACGGAAAATCTCATCTGATTGGTAACATAAAAAATACAATTAAAAAAGGATATTATTTCATTAGAAAAGCTTTATTTGCTTTTTTGAATAAGATATATTATCGGTGATATTCTCTTTTGAAAAAATGAATTTTCGGGTAATAATGAATATTTACAAGAATTATTTTCATTGGTTTTAAATCGTAATTAGAACAATTTATGAAGTTTAAATTTTTTTTTTTAAATTCTGTATTAATTTGTATCTGTTAGGCGATGTTGATATTAAGTAAAGCTTTTAAATCTTTTAAAATTCTGTATTAATTTTTATTGGTTAGTTGATATTGATATTAAGTAAAAACTATATTTAATAACCATAAATGGAAAGGCTTATTACAATTCAACCCCCTCAAGTATTTTTTTAAAAAATTGAATTTTTTTGTGTATATGTAAATGTGTCGTTATTTTTGTAAATGCGGACATCCATACACGATAGTATCAAAAAATAAGAGCAGTAACTAGAGTAAATTTAAAGTCAAATTATTTAAAATTCGGTAATACATTATGTTACCTAGAATGTTTTCCTAAATTTTTAATATTACTCTAGCTATATTTTGAAGTAACTTTTAAATATATCTTCCCCGTAGAAAAATTCTAAATAATTCTATCAAGATAGTTGTCAACAGTTTATAAAACTTTCACCTTCGTGTTAAACATGTCGTTTTGCAATATTTTAAATTAAAGTAATTAGTATTTATTACAAATCAGGTTATTTCTACTTTAAATCAGTTAATTTTTCTCAAAGAAATTTTTTTTTGTAAAATACATTTTATTTTTTACAAGATTTTTAATAAAGAGAATTTGGATTGGTCAGGAACACAGCTCCTTAATGGGTATGTAAATTCGTGAATAATATTGATTCTCTATAATTTAGATCTTGTAGGTGAATTATTATTTTTGATGATGAGGTTAGCGGTTTAAACTTTTTTATAATAAATAATTAATTTAATTTTTTCGTATTTGTCAACTGGATTTGTGCATTTCTTTCTGATGTTTCTTAATGGAGATTTGTCTTGCTTATAGTTACTATGCATTTGATTTTTGTAGAAAATGTTAATGCTATTGCTTTTTTTCTGTGTTCAGAGTTGCTATTGATTACCTTAGGAAGAAAAAGTCTAATATGGTAATCTATAAGAAGGTTTGCAAAACCGTTATTAACAAGCGTTTGTTTCACGTTAAGTTCTTTAAAGAAAAGCGGGCGAGAGGATGAATTCTCGTGCACCCTCACTAGGAATTTTTTAATAATACCTATTTTATATCTGAGAGGACATTATCTAATAAAATTAAGATGGCAAGAGGTTTTACTTGTGTATGTGTGTTTTTTTTTTATTTATATATAACGATGTATTGAAAGTATTATTACTAGACTCCACAAGAACATCCAAGAATAGGAGTTTTGTTTGCTAAGTAAATTTGTGGACGGAATGTTTTCGAATGTAGTTTTGAGATTATCGATTTCATTTTTGTTCTCAGATAAAATAAAAATATCGTCTATGTAAGGTACGTGTATTTTCGGCTTAGTATCTTTATGTAATAGCGAAGCACGGACCGAGAGGACTTTTCTTACCTCATTGAGTATAGATTTTTCGGTTATGGTCATAGAGGGAGACATGCATGCAGTAAATTTTTGAGAATACTGGTGTTTGATGGAGAGAGGTGGAATTGAATTATTGTCATATTCGGACTTAAGGATTATATCAATGGCTTCCTCAACAGAGATATTTTTAAATAATATTTCTACGTCAACTGACGCTAGAATGTCTTATTTTGTTTTTTTAGTTTTAAGGGTTTCCAGGAATTCATGGGTTGATTTGATACTATACGTAGATACAGAGTAATAATATCACTGAGAAATTTTGACTATTAGTAAATAGGTGTTGGTATATGTGAAATGATAGATTTTAATAGTTATCCAGGTTTGTATATTTTAAGATCTCCTCATAATATAATTGTATATAATATAAAATATATTATAAGATATCCCAGTAATATAAATATATTGATTTTTGAGGACATTCGGACAATTTTTATATAATTTATGTCCTGAAAAGTAAAAAAAAAAAAAAAAAAATACGAACACATGAGAAACTATATAAAAAAACAGCACCGTGTCAGTTATTTTCAAAGAAACTTGCATATATATATATATATATATATATATATATATATATATATATATAGAGAGAGAGAGAGATAGAGAGAGAGATAGATAGATAGATAGATAGATAGATAGATAGATAGATAATTACTTATATTTGTGTGTGTGTATATATATATATATATATATATATATATATATATGTATATTATATACGGATAATCCCCTTGAAAATGGACACAGTACCATGAAACTGCGAAGTCGGGGACATAAGAACAGGACTGATATGGTCAATTACAATCACACACACATACACACACACACACACACACACACACACACACACACACATATATATATATATATATATATATATATATATATATAAATATATATATATATATATATATATATATATGTACTACTCTAAAAATTATTTTGTTGATACCAGGTTTGACTAGATACCAAGATTTTGTTTTTTTCTTAAATAGTATGTATTGCATCTACCGGCATACGTATTAGAGAGACTTAATAGTAAATTACAAAGGTGAATACTGGTGTTTGATGGAGGAGGTGGAATTGAAGTATTGTTATATTTTATATTTAAGGATTATACCAATGGCTTCCTGAACAGAGAGATTTGCAAACAAATATTCTACAAGTTACACGAGAATGCCTTCGTTTGGTTCTACAGTTTTAAGGATTTGTAGGAATTCATGGGTTGATTTGATGCTATATTTGGAAGGTAAATATGGGGTGAGAATATTACTGAGAAATTTTTACAGTTGGTATATAAATGTATCTGTGAAATAATAGGTCATAATGGGTATCCGGGTTTGTTTATTTTAACATTTCCGTATAGGTAACCTGGTTGGTAATTTCTAATAATTTTATTGATTTTCAAGGATCCTGCATTAACTTTGTTAGATTTTATGAGTTTGTTAACAGATTATTTTTTTTAGTGTTAATGATGTTTTTATTTAAATTTGTAAATTTAGATCGATCACCGATGAAGTGCTGTAATCTGTAATAATCCAATTTGTCCAAAATTGCGTAAGTATTGGATTTATCACCTCTTCTGATGAGGATATTCGAATTATTTTCGAGTTCTTTAGCAGCCGTTTTGAGATTTCTTGTAGGAATCTTGTTATAAATATTGCGAGAAGTGTTATCTTTTAAACTTTCCACCATGAAAATATCGTTAATATTTGGATGGTGTTTTATTAATTTGTCATTTTCACGTTGGGATAATGACTGGTGTAAGATTTCGATTTCAGTCTTCTTTGAGAGGAGGTCAAATTTAGGCTTCAGATGGCAATTTTGTCCTAGATTCAAGAATTCCTTCTGGTCATCTGTATTTATATAATTATCACTGATGTTGGGAAGTAGAATATTTACTTGCTATAATTTGCAAAACTTTTTCGTTATTATATGTCTGTATTTAAGTTCATCATCATCAAAAATAATAAATCACCAGCAAAATCCTAATTGCAATGAATCAACATTATTTGCGAATTTACATGTCCCTTAAGGATCGGTGTTCTTGACCAATCAAAATTTATCAATAATTATATTTGATATACTTCAACATGTTTAACAAGAAGACTCACGTTACATCTCTTTGACTATAGCTCAGTTATGTATCATTTAAATATAGATGGAGATCTAACAAACTCTATCCGTAACATACTCGTTGACAATACAAATATAACAACATCATCCTCGTGTACAAAAAGGGCTAAAAATAATGGAAGGATTATTAATAAAGAAGGAAACCCAAGACTCAATAATATCAACTATGAACATGGCCAAAATGTGCTGACGGTGTTTGGAAAAAAAAATTTATAACTCTAATTCCATATATAAGACAATTCATATATTCAGTTAAAAGTAAAAAATAAAATTCATCCTTGGTAATGGCTAAATGTATAGCTGAAAGCTTTTGGAAATCATTTAAACAATTTTTATATAATTTATGTGCTGAAAAGAAGAAAATTGTATGAACACCCGAGAAAGCACGTTATCATTCGTTTCCAACGAAACTTATATATATATAATAATTATATAATTATATAATTAATATTTTTAAGCAAATATTTTGTGTTTGGCTTTTTCTCTGCATTTGTTAACACTTTAAAAGGATTTGTTGAGAAATCGTTTCATTTTCTTATAGTAACTGTTCTGCTAATGTCAGCAAAAGTTACCGCAAGCAAGAAAAATAAACGAAAATAAAAAAAAAAAACTGCTAAGAAAGAAAGTAGATCCCAAAGATGTAAAATGAACTCTTGACAAAAAATAAATTAAAATATACATATTTTCTTTTTAAAAATACTATATCATTACAAAAAAAGTCAATTGGTAAAACATAAAAAGAGGATGTGGGTCGCCTCAGTTTCAGATAATCGCCAACTAGTTTAGCTGACTATTACTAATATATAGTGAGACCAATCTCCACTGAATGCCCCGAACATCTGGATTTGTATGCTTAGGGAAACTTCGCCATTTGCCTACAATTTCCATATGCTGAATTCGAACCACAACGGTTATTTTTTCACTTGTGGTCTTGTGTATCATTCTGATAGGTTTGATTTATCGCGATTGGATGGTGATCTATAATCTTGATCTTGTGCCAGACTAAGTGCAAGGAGAGTAAATATCCATTAAGAGACGATGCGTTTGGTGTGAACTTTGGTAAATAAACAAAAAAAAATATCAATGAAAACTAAATAAGAAGAAAAAAAGAAGCAGATGTGATGGCGGCAACGATATTTGGCGGAATAAAATCGGTTTGATAAACAGGCGAGAATATTTCTGGCTAATTAAATGCAAATCACTTCGGGCCGCAGGAAAAAAAAGAAAGGAAAGAAAAGAGACTTTGTCTTTTTCTACCATTTTAACTTGATTTATTGTTTTTAAAACCTGTTTACTTTTTATTTTCATTCTTCCATTTCATGTTGTCATTACGTTTTATTCGATACTTTCCTTTCTTTCATTCCTTCTCTTTCTTTGTTTTTCGCTTTCTTTGTTTCATTGTTTTTTTTATTTTTCCTCCCTGTTTTTCTTTCTTTGTTTCTGTCTGTCTGTCTGTCTTTCTTTCTTTCTTTCTTTCTTTCTTTCTTTTGTTTCTCACTTTGTATGTTTCTTAGTTTTCATTTATTTTTCTTCGCTGTTTTTTCTTTCTTTTATTTTTTACTTTTTTCTTTCTATCTTTCTCATAGTAGTTTTTTTTTTGCTTTCTTTTCTTCTTCAATTTCATTGTGATTTTCTTCTAGTTCTCCTTCTGTTCGTTCCCTTCCTTCCTTCCTTCCTTCCTTTCTCTTTTCTTCTTCCTTTTCTTGTTATATTTCTTTCTTCTGTTTATCTTTCTTTCTTTCTTTCTTTCTTTCTTTCCATTCCTTCTTCCTTCATTTTCTTCATTATCACTCAATTTAATGAAAGAGAATAATTACTTCAACAATCTGTCATAAAAGTCAATCTTAGCAACTTCATCAGACGATTCAGCATCGAAAACTTTCACCCTTTCATTTCACTTGGCGGCTATTTTGATATATCAGGGCGTAAATAATTATAGCTCTCCACAACTTCCTATTCTTTGTAGCTCTAAGCAATGATTATCCCTCCCAATTTGAGTTCTGTTATGGGACATTTATTACCCAAATTACCCAAATCCTACGAATTGTTGATTTTTGAATTTTGCTGTAACCGCAAAAGTCGAAATTTCTGGAATCATTTTACATGGGTCTTAGGACAAAAAAAAAAAAAAAAAAAAGAAGAGACATTCTCCTAAATTTGCGCAGATCGAAGAATAAAAATGTTAAAAATGTTTCCAAGAATGCAAGAATTAAGGCCACTCTTATCGTAAATCAAAATATTGCATGAATAGATTTGCTTTCCTGGCAAAAATAATAGAATAATCACGAATAAATGTCTTACGATTTGGATATTTCTTTCAATTAACATTTTTATTAATTAATAATTATATTGTTATTAATTAATAGTTTGGTGCCTGTCACTTCCCTGATGGGAAGATGATCAAATTTCATATATAAATTATTTGTCTATTTCAAATATTAATTTTATTTAAAAATAAATTCACTTTAAATACAAAAGAAGTCATAAAAACTGCCTCAATAATTGGGTTTATGAGTTTTCCTCTTAGCCAGATTTGTTTTTTTTAGAGAGAGGTACACCCTTTACAAGGTCCGGTGGTCAGTCGAAGTAGAGAGCTACGTTAGGGGGCCATTTGTGTGTATAGGTGAGGGAGGTAATGATTAACCCTAACCTTGAATAGTTTAAGATTGCAGTGATCGGGGAAACATCCTGTTGGGAAGAAGCTGCTCGAGAGGAACTTACTTCTCACCGATAGAATACGGGGGGGGGGATGTGCATCGTTTGTTACTATGTAAGTGGTATGGGGGGTTCTTGGCATGAAAGTTGGCCTTGGCGGGACCAGAGAATGTAGTTCGTCCGAAAACTTTTCGTAGAAGTAACGGTAAAGCAGCGGGTCACTTGTCACGTCCGACCCGTGTGAGAGGAGTTGAAGGGTGAAAAATAATTCATCACCTACAAGGGCTCGCAGACGTTTTTGAACCCTGACAAGGCTGGAGAGTGAGGTCTTGGCTGTTCCTGTCTAAATATGACAACAGTAACTCATTTTTGGTCTGATCAGGCTCATGTAAAGTTGGACGATAACAGGTGGAGTCAGGCACTTACTGGAGTGGTACAAGGCGCTGATTATTTTACATCATTAGCAACGGATCATATTTACGAGTTCCACTTGAGATCGGGTGTGAGTTTGAGGCCCAATGACAAAATTAAAAGTATTTGCACAAAATTAAAAACAAAAACATACTTAAAAAATAATTTTTCATACTGCCGAACGATTTCCGAAAAAGTTCAATAGATTAGAATTACAAATATTTATTATCGATGGCGACAAATTTAACAACGTAAGAGATATATGAGACACATTTGATAATGAACACAAAGAGAAAACTTCAAAAAATTTGATTAGGTAGTAAAGGAAAGCAAGAAGAAAGGACTGACTATTGCAATAAGATAGAATGAATAGTTTTCCACAAGAGGAAAATTAAATAGTCCAAGATCTAAAATCAAACTAGGAGAAAAATACAACTATTTGGGGAGCATTTTAACAGACAATGGAAAAAAGTGACTTCAAAATTTGAAAGCGCGTCGGAATACAGAAAAATGCCTTTCAGAGCATATAATAAAATCAAAGATTGATTATCCTTTATCAGAAATTTCAAAATTCAAAAACCTCCAATATCCGAAAGTTTTTCAAGCGCTGACATGATTTGCCAAAAATGGGAAATTTCAGAAGGCACTGGGAATGTTCCTAGGTGATATGCAGCTGTTGTAAATGACCTCATCTGCCCTGTGTGGAGGGTCCACAGCTCAGCTACGTAGCATAAGTTGGCGCCAGTTTTTTGTTAGCGATCGTCACGGCAACACCATCACTCATGGATTACTTATCTGGTGTTTCGTGCTCATTAAAGATATTATTCAAAATGTCCAAAAGTCATGCAGATATCCATATGGCTAGCAAAAAGAAAAAAATGAATGCATTTATGTTTATCAATATCGCAAAAAGTCAAACTGCTGGTAAAACTAGACAGCATTTGACTAAGGACTTTGGAACAACCACCATATAAGACCCAAGGAGAAAGTAAGAGAAATTCTTAAAGTTTTCTGCTGAAAAGGATGAACAGAAATTAAAGAAAAAAAAGGAAAAAAAAACACGAAACAAAAAATGATGATCTCGATCGTTTATAGATGGGATGGATTTCGTCCGCGTTGGAATGAACATATGCCACTTATATGAAACTATCTTCAGGGTATATGCATAAGCTGTGTTATGAAATGTAAACGGATATCGTGCTTATGCTTGGCTTCCTTTCCCTAGCTGCACCATTTTATAAATGCTATATACAATTTAAATAGACTGTATTCGAAAATCCGAAAAAATCTAAAAACCGAAGTACTTTCCGTTCCGAAGTCTTTCGGATAAAGAATTCTCAACATGGATGAAGAAAGAGGAACATTTTGTTAGAAACAAAGAAAAGACTGTTGAATTGCGACATAATACCAATCCTCCTTCATATCAGTGAATGAAGGGTATCCCCCACCTATACAGATGAAGCGGAGACTTCAGGGAACAGAGACTTGATTTTATAGAATAATTGTCAGAATACCTTCGATTATGGTAGATTGATTTTGTTTACTGGCATATCAGCACCTCTATGGGTTATTTAATACCAAAAGCTGAATATTTTGTACGGAATTTTATGGCTTCAATATTTTGTACACAATTTTATGGCTTCAATTATAGATAGAATGAATCTTTGTTCGTTTTACTATAAATATGTATTGTTGATAACGTTATATGAAAAGTATTGCCAGTAATTTTACTATAAAAATTTATTTTCATAGTGTTTTGATTTTGTTTGGGGTTCAATATTTGCTCATAAATGGTACCTTAACAGGTACTTCCTCATCCACTCGGGTCAAGGTGGACCTTGGAACAACAGCAATTAAGAGTTGGTTCGACGCTCCTGAAAACCTCCAATCTCCCGATCAGATACCTTGTAAATTATCTTCATACCTAGAACTAGAATACCATTGACGAAGCATGTACAGAAGTTTTAAAGAAAATAGACACAAAAAAGAGACAGTTAAAATCTTTGAGGGAAGCGGACTTGGAAATTTGGAGGAGGCTGAATGCAAGGAGAATAAGCGAAACAATGTGTCACCGATCTAAAGAGTTTCTGTATATGGATGTCAAGAAAGGGGAGGTGGTGATAGTAAAAAAAAAAGAAACATTGCTAAGATCTACGAAAAATAGTAGATGCAATGTTAATATTAGTTATTTATTTATTAGAAAGCATTTAGAATTCATTGACCGAGCAGCCAGTGTCACATTTGTTTGAAATTTTAAAAATCTTTCTCTGAAAACAATTTTTCAGAAAAATTAGTTTCTCAATGCCAGCAATTGTTATCGATCTCTCCAATATTGGTGTCAGTTTCCTTCCTAACCTTTTGTTTCAAGTAGGTTGGAAAGTCAACTTCTTACGTCATTATATTGAATCGAGTTGCATGTGGTATCCATTTTAGTTGTTGCTTTTGCCGAAAGTCCTCAAATGGATTCTGTTATTTGCCATAGTCATATATCTGTGATTATGTAGCGCCAGGTTCGAATACAAATGTTTTTCTCTAAGTATTCATTCGTTGGAAACCATTTTTAATCATTGATCTGAGCGTGCGGCTGTATATAGCTGACAGTCTAGTTATTCTTGTTTGGTGCCATGCATGACATCGATATGAAAGTTTCGGTCTGACGATGTTATTTTACATGACTCTAGTTTACAGGTTAATGCTTTGGTTGTGTAGTAACTTGCGGTATTGGGCGAAACTACACACATCAGGTTATTCTATGTTCCATTTCATACATCCCATACTAATTTTTGATAACTAATCCATACACTGAGATATTTGAAATGATTAGTTTTTATTTACACTAACTATATTTTTCGGATTGTTTTCTTCATCTTTATTGCCATATTCACTACGTTTCGGCCGTTCTATAATCTGGCTTTCTTCAGGTAAATATATGTTCGAATTTGTAACCCAACGCTTTTAGTCCAACGGAGTAGATTGTTCGAATGATGTAAATTGTGTAAAAAGACAGAAGTTTAGTATTTACTAAATTTACATTCTGAACTTTTAGAATGAATTCAAGATTGGTACCATCAGTGCTCTCATTTCAAGTGTTGATCATATTTTTTGTGGAAAACTATGATGGTCTTCTTTCTGGAGTGGCACGGCTTATAGAAGAAGAAGAAGAAGAATTTCGAGCTATTGAAGCAGTAAAAAGAAAATATAATTCAGAAAAAGAAGGAAAAGAAGAAGAAAGAAAAAGGAAGAAGGAGAAAATAAAAAGTAAAAGAAGAAGGAAAAGAAGAAGAAGAATCTCGCGCCCTTGAAGCATTAAGAAGAAAAATATTATTCAGAAGAAGGAAAAGAAGAAGAAAGAAAAGAAGAAGAAGGAAATAAGAAGAAGTAAAAGAAGAAAAAAATTATTTAGAAGAAGGAGGAAAAGAAGAAGAAAGAAAAGAATTAGAAGAAGAAGAGATAAATTAGGGTTTTTTCTTTGAAACATTTGGCCATTTTTGTAAAAGAAATTCTTGCCGCAAGAACTTGTTTCTTTGAGAGTGGTCCTTGTTTTGGAGGTTCTGGAGGTCGAGAAAGGAAACAGCAATATGGTTATCTGCAGGCACAACCCAAGTCGAAGGTTACAGAAAGCAAGGAAATCCTCAAATTTCAAATTCTTACGGCTTCAGGGTAAGCGGCTACAAAAATTAATCAGTTCTGAAAATTAGCATTAATTATTTATTTTTAATTAATAATTGTTACTTATTAATTATAAGGCTTCCTTATTATTATTATTATGGATTTTTTTCTTATCTCCTATCTGATGTCGCTGGAGTAGAAAATCTAAGATTAAGTCTACTTAAGTAACCTCGAATGTTGATTGGCTGTTTAGCCAATCCGCCTTTCCGAGCCTTGCGTAGATTTCTTGACTGCTTCAGATTTCCGGTGTTTAAATAGCTTTCTAAAATAGAGAAGGTTAAAGTATGAGCTTATGATATTCAAATTATAATCATTTATTTTCTGTTTTAGCGACATCAGATACTAATTAAAATTAACGTCTGAGAAAGATAGACATCAGAAGCGAAAAGGCAAAAAATGCCTATTGGGAAATAAATAAAATGGCTGCTGGTGCGGTTATGAGAAAACGCACCGTGTTGGAAAGAATAACATCCAGCCATTGTAGGGCGGACGTAGTTCTTTGTCCGACTTGTTTGGTTTGATCACACATTTATCAGGGCCTCAACACCCCCATTCCCGTTATCTGTTACTTTATAGAAAGTCAAATCTTGCTCTGAGGGGCATGCGCTTCCTTTTCACATAACTCCTTACTGTGCCTTCGTTTTTCTGCGGATTTAACATATTAGTATTAGAAAAAAATCGTGTAGGATTTATCTTCACACAAGGTAATCCAATCATTGCATAAATTCCCTCTACGTTTTACAAGTTATTTACTAGTTATATATGCTGTTCAAGATGTCCCCTTTCTTTTTAAAAGTTATTTACTAGTGATATGTGTGGTTCAAAATGTCCACCATATTTTTCGAAACGCATTTCAATTCTGTGCCTGTATATTTCATTAACACGTGTGGGGTGGCGTTCCTCTGTCATTTAACTTCATTTGTGTTTCGTTCTTAACGAATTCCGACATGTGGGAGAGTTAATACAAAAATGGAGAGACAGAAGTTGTCCATATTATTCAACCAAACATGAGAAGGCGGAGTATTGGATAGCGGCTCGGAGAGCCGAGTTCGAATTCCATTTGAATCGATTACATTCACTTACTTCCTAATACCCTAGGGAAAGGTATTAATCCTTTTCTTCTCCCTCCAGCTATGAGCAAATAGCAGGGTATTCTATATCCTTGGAGAAGGAAAACACTGAATTCTAAACCTGCGGAGTGTACCAGGTCTCTGTATTCTCTGTGGTTGGTTCTGCAAAAAGCCTTCACCGCTATAATCAAATCATATATGCTGGTGTCTGGCTGTTGGTTCCTAGGAACTCAGCTGCTTGACCCTGATACGTCGAATACGATGAGAGAGTCCACCATATATATATATATATATATATATATATATATATATATATATATATATATATATATATATATATATAATGTGTGTGTGTGTGAAAAGTGTGTGTATATAAATATAAATATAAATAAATATATATATGTATAATTATTTATATATTATATGCACGGTACTTATTAGAAAGCGCTCAATATCAGAGATAGAGCTAACATATTTGGTTGGATAGATGTGAGTTTGTGACCCTTGGTTTCACGCTTTAGCGATTGTCAGACAATCGCTGAAGCGTGAAACCCAGGTTCACAAACTCACATCTATCCATCCAATATATATATATATATATATATATATATATATATATATATATATATATATATAGTGTTGTCCACGTGGCCGGGTGATTAGAACGTTCGCTTTCCGATGAATGTCGATTTGTCAGGAAGGTTACTTCTTGAATGTTATCGAACTAGGGGTGGTGATTCCAGCGTGTGGTACCTTGGGGAAGGGTCTGAAGATCATACCACAGGTTGACGCAAGCTTTGTAAGTGAAATTTAGTAGGCGTAACTATTTGGTAGCCGATGGTTCGACTAGCACTCAATCGCATGTTATGGTGACCGGGGGTTTCGGGGTAATGGCATTGTTCAGACTGCTTATCACGCCTGATAATGCGTTCTGTTTCAGAAACTGTAATTCCCAGGCGGTTGGGATGAACAAAAACGAATGAAAGTTAGAGACAAGTGTATTTTAACACATAATAAAGTAACTTTTATTCATTTACTATCTGAGAACATCAAGGAATTGTTTGAATTGAAACGATGTATTTGACGTGTATGTCAGTCTGTCACCATGTTCAATTACAAGTCAAGGGAAATAACTCAATTGTATTTTCAGTTATTGTCCTTTATCGGGAAAGTAAATTAACTTCCACTAACAATAACGAAAGTCCGCTCAGCATAGTTGCAGTATAACCCAAAGGTGGGCTCTGTTGGTGTTTAAAATATGTGCCTGAACAGGCGTTTGCAATAGGGATTGTTTAGCCGCACCGCCAAAAATAATAATAAGTAAAAATAAAGCGTTCAGACGCTTAGGACGAATTATGTTTCTTCTCAGTTTTATTTTAGTTGAAAATGAAATTATTTTTCTGATAACGCCGGATCATCGGCGGAACTCGTCAAGATTACAATTAATTATCCTATGTATTTTTCCCGCAGCCATTTTAGGGCTTTTGGTCCCCTTAAAAATACCCTTTTTCAACTAATTCCATGTCGTTTTACCTCTACTTTTCAAAATGTCTAGGCAATACATTCATTTGAAAACTTATGTTCTTTCTGAATTTTCTTTTCATCATCATTATTATTATTATGATTATTATTATTATTATTATGATTATTATTATTATTATTATTATTATTATTATTTTTATGATTATTATTATTATTATTATTATTATTATTATTATTATGATTATTATTATTATTATTATTATTATGATTATTATTATTATTATGATGATTATTATTATTATTATTATTATTATTATTATGATTATTATTATTATTATTATTATTATGATTATAATTATTATTATTATTATTATTATTGAAAATTGCATATATAAAAAGTATTTTCATTTTTTTTATTTTTTTACTTATTACTATTATCTGTACTGTAGATATATATATTCCTTTGAATTAAACAACTATTATCGATAAATTCCTCATTAACAATGACTGCAGGAGCAGAAAACCACCAAACTGATGGTAGACAGATATACGAAGCCGAATATAGACAATATGACACCGAGTCTGATAAAGTTCTTCTGACACTTGCATGGCAGAGAAAGCTGCCTGATATTGTGACAGCTTTTGATAAAAGCAGACCATGAGATTGCAGGCTGGGCCAAGATTAAAATGTCATCGTGTCGAGTAATATAACAAGACAAGTATTATAGATATATCATATATTAAATAGTAAATACAACAGAAGAGTATTACACGACTAGTGAGTGTGTGTCGGTTGACCAGCGTTCAATCTACTCGACTGTTCCCCAAGGCCTTCTCTCCGACTTATCTTATAGTAGGCAGAAGAGTCCAACATAGATTCTTTAGAGGGAGGACACCACAACATAAAGCTTTATAGTCACTTTCAACAATCATCATTAACACATCACTAGTTGATTTAGAGAAGTGAAAGCCATATTACTTAAAGAGAAGACGTTGCGATGTGAGATGTTTAACCAGTGAGTTAATTAATGCCTCTAGTACTTTGCCAAAAATAGTTAGAAGGCTAATATGCCGATAGTTAAAAGGATCAGATGGTTCACCTGAGTTCAGTTCTTGAAGAGTGGAACTACAGGTGAGGATTTCCAACATGTAGGTAAACAAGAAATATGTAGGCATTTATTTTAGAGTTTAGAGAGAACAAGAGGCAGTTCAGGAGCATATTTCTTAAGGCCTCTTGCAGGGATACCATCAAGTTCACATGATTTGGGAGGATCCACTTTAGAACTGGGGTACCAGATGGTGTTATATGCATATCACTTAACAGAAACTCAGTTCGAAGTGGGAAGTCAGGCAAAGGTAGTCCAGCTGAGCGAAGAGTGAAGGTTAAAGAGAATTTACGAGCAAATATAACATTTATCTGGGATTGACATTTTTTTTTCGAATATCTTCTTTGCAGGGTCGGATTTTGGATAGATATACTTTTAAATCTTCCAATGATTCTAGCTGTGATCGATTTTTGATTTTGCTATTATTTATTGCAGAAAAGCTTGCTTCGCACAAATGATATACACGTATAATCAATTAAAATATGTTTCTTTGTATATGACTGATAAAAAAAATTTAATTAAATTTTTATTTAGTTTTTGCTACATATTTACATTTATCTGTTTGGTGGGAGTACAAAAATAGCCTGTATTGTCCATTGTCCCAAGCGCTTTCGGCGACTTCTTCAGGAGGTATCTTTGAGTTTTATTTTTTTTTTAATTACTTTTTATATCTGACTGTTTAAGATGTATTTTTTGTTGTTTTGAATACCAGTAAGAGAATTTATTCCGTGTTACCCGTTGTGATCTCGGATGGAATTCGAGTGAGCGTCTTTTTATTTAAAAAAAAATTCAACAAACAATTCTCACTGTTGAATAAAGTGAGGTTGATAGAGGGAGCGAGATGTTTTATATAGAGGGCCTCTTTTACAGTCAGATGTTTCGGTCAATGGGATCTATATAGAATATGTTTTCGACCAGAATTTTTCTTATCGGTTTTTGTAAATTGTTGGTAGCTAGATGATTTTATATTCATATAAGTGACATGTGAGGAGCATACTCAAGAAATATAAACTATTTAAAGGGGTTTTAATTTTGTTATTGTTATGGTAATTTGCCCACGCACGCATGGACTCTCCCAGCTATAAATAGGAGCAGGTACTGCCTTTTGAACAGGGAAGTTTCCAGCAGTCAGCTCTGACAGTCGGACCGAACATTCTTTCTCTCGTTTGTATGTGTTTGTATTACTGTTTCTGTTAATATATTTGTTTAACTCAACACCTCTCTTTGTGTCTTTATTTTCTGGCCCTAACAAAGTCACAGCAGTTATGTACATTTATGGAGCTCTGAATATTTTTAGAAAATAATTTAATTTATGATCAAGTTATGGCCCATCCACAGAAAATCACTGGCTTAAGATAGCATCATAAAATAAATCTAATGCAATTCCGGTGTCTCAATTATTCGGAAGAAGCGACAAGAATACCTGCGTATGATGGAGTAGAAATATTGCTCTATTTGCATATGTTCATACAGAAAAGACTGGATTCATTGATCATCACTTATTAAAACTGGGTGTGTCAAATTTTGCGACAGTAAAGCGAGTTTTTTGTAATACCTTGAGAAATTGAGAATATGAATATTTCTTCATTTCTACATAGAAGCTCAATTAAATTTTGTTCACCTTTTTATCTGCCATATAATTTTCAGTTAATGATTGGAAAATGAGGAAAGATAAGATTATGTCATAAAGAAATTTATCATTTGAGAAGGCAAACTAGAAATGAATTTGCTGGAACGCATAAATTTCTTTAATGAAGACGCAGAGACGAAAGCCTGTCATTTTTTTCTCGCTTTTGCTCTGTTATATATATATATATATATATATATATATATATATATATATATATAGATACATGAGCGCACTCATGCCAGTATCTATCTATCTATCTATCTATCTATCTATCTATCTATCTATCTATATATATATATATATATATATATATATATATATATGTGTGTGTGTGTGTGTTGGGGTGGAGATAAAGATATATAAATTTTATATATCAAGAACATTATTGCAGGAAAGGTGCTTGATTAATAGACATAAACAAAGAGAGGATAGCTAGCTAGCTAGATAGATACGAACGAACTGAGATAGATAGATAGATAGATAGATACGACCAGACTGAGATAGAGAGATATAAATAGCTGCACACACACACACACGCATATATATATATATATATATATATATATATATATATATATATATATATATGTATGTATGTATGTACATACGACTATGTATCTCAGTTCATGATATATTTATCTTAGTCTGTTCATATCTGTCTTTCTATCCATCTATTTACTTTCCCTATATTCATCTCTCTCTCTCTCGATCTATCTATCTATCTATCTATCTATCTATCTATCTATCTATCTATCTATCTATGCCTGCGCCTCTGTATTTCATTAATTGCATTCCTTCTTATATATACAGACGCGTACTTACATATCTCTCGCAATTAATACTCACAAACACGCGCGCAAGCACACACACAAACCGAAACGCATACTCCCACTCACATATGTCAACAGCGAACATTGGCAACATTGTTATAATAATACAACTGTCTCCGGAGGTATGAACAGACTAAGATAGATAGATAGATAGATAGATAGATAGATAGATAGAAATAATATTAACCGAGTGATATATAAACATGAGAATATAAACATGTAGATATTATTTCATTTACTTAATGGAGTGTCACATCTTTCGGAATTAATTGCAAAGAGCATCAAAATATTTAATAAGATTTTTTTCAAATGTTTCTATTCAAAATGTCAACTGTAATCATATTAGTGGGGTCTGCCTATAATATCCGGTAAAAAATTGCTATAAATTTAAAAATGCAATTAACAAAAGTAACATTTTTAATTTTATTTTCTAATATGATAACTTTGTAGATAATAGCAATCATAATTGTGCTGCATTAATTTGTCCACTCGAATAAATTTGGAAAGCATTAAGTCAACCGATTCTGCTACTGCGAGTATGTAATCCAATTAAAACATTGTGACCCAATCGACATTTATCACAAAAGAGAATTTGAGAATTCAAGTCCAGGTAAGATAGACTTTAAGAACAAACATTTAACTTGTGTTGTTTTACTTATTAAATAACGGTCATTCCTGGAATATTTCGAGTAATCGGAGTCAATATAATTTCTATTTTAGTCAACTCGGACATTTAGGAGTCTATCACGCTAATCGTCAAGGTCGGAAGGTGATTACGGTGGCATTCTGCGCCATTATATGGTTGGTAAATGTAGGCGCTTACTGGGAGACCAACCCTTCTTGTTCCATGGCTAGATGTCGAGAATAATTGATCCCTCCCGAGTTCATGTTTTGCTCACCAGTAGTGTCCTGCAAAGCGTAAGATTGTAGAAATATCAGGGTTGGGCCCATAGAGCTGTGTTTTAGACTGATGTGGTCTCCAGATGTTAAATATAGCTCCCAGCATTCCGGTTTAGTTTCTAGCGTTTTAGTTAATGCCCAGGCAGTGGCAGCATCCATTAACACCACCTCTACAATGGCTCGAAGGAATCTCTATTTGAGATTGACTGATAGATCAGTTTTCCAGATTAAATCCATTTTTATTCAAGGCTGCCTACGTTTTAGATATACAAATTTTCACATCATTTTCAGAAGAATTTATTTCGCTTCCTAGGTATGTAAAAGATTTAAAAGATTTTATTTCTTCACTTGAGACAATTTGGATTGAGACTTGCTGGTTGAAGTCTATGAATTCAGCTTTAGGAGCTTTGACATAGAGTCCAACATCGTTGGCAGCATTTTCTAGGTGATGTAGAAGAATTGTGCTAATGGCGTGACTGCCGTGATAACTAGACATCTGCATAGTCAATACCGATCAACGTTTTTGTAGGATATCGACTTGAGACCCTTGGTGATAAAGTAAAATCTAAATGATGATGTTTGTCGAGGGAAGAACTGCCATTATAAGTCGCAAAGATAAATTATTTAAAATGAATTATTTGCGGATGACATTCTACAAATCTGGGCATTACTAGATTTGTAATTTTACGATTAAGCTTGATTTGGAGAATTGATTATTTATTTGGTCGCGTTAGCTCTGAAATTCATGAGTCTGTCACACCAACCATCATGGTATCAAGGTCGGAAGGTCATTAGGGTGGTATTTTGTGTCATAACTAGTTATATGTAGATGGTTGCTGAGCGATCAACCGGTCTTGTTCCATGGCTAGTTGTCCAGAGCAGTAGATCAAAATACTGCAAAGAGCATTCTGTGTTCACGTAAGAGTGTAGAAATATCATGGATGGGTCCATAGAGATGTGATTTCGTTGTATGGTGTGCCCAAGAGATGTCAAGTATAGTTCTCAGCACCCGGGTGGAAGTACGATTAATCTTAGACTCTAGGGTTTTAGCTAATGTCCAAGCAATAGCACCCTACATTAACACCGTATCTTCGGTGGCTCAAAAGAATGTCCGCTTAAGTTTGTCTAGTAGATCAGATTTCCAAATTACAGCCATTTTATTCAAAGCGGCACAGATATTAGCTATGCGAATTTTTATATCCTTTTCAATAGAATTTATTTCGCTTCCAAGATATGTAAAAAATTCGACAAATTTTATTGATTCACCTCACACAGTTTGTATTGATCCTGGCTGGTTGAAGTCTATGAATTCAGAGTCCAACATCATTGGCAGTATTTTCTAGATGATGCAGAATTGTGATATTGTTAATAGTGTCTGCATCTATACATAGGTCATCTGCATAGTCAATATGTCAACTTTTTTGAAGGATATCGACTTGAGAGTCGTCGTGATAAACTTAAATCTAGAAGATGCTGTTTGTCCAGAGTGATAACAAAGGTGAAAGGTGTAAATCTTTGAACCTGAAGTTGTCCGACTTTGATGTCAAAGACGTCAGTGTCTCCGTCTAGGGATCGAACCAAATATTTTATATTTTTTTATGACATCATTATGGCATCTGTCTATATTTCTCCGGCCCTCCTCAGGCGGCTGGAACGTCAAACTGACCCTCCTCCACACTTCGTGCACTGGGGTAGACCGCTTAGGCATGGCACGTGGAGCTGGAGTGGTCTGCTCCAATGGGCGAAGTAGGGGGTTCAGTTCGACATTCCAGCCACCTGAGGAGGGTCGGAGCGTACAGCGGCCGAAGCCTTGTAATAAATATGGCGACAAAGATGAGGGCAATAGTCCGAATAATGTAAATAATGTATCATTATGGCAGTTATATCCTCAATGTGTGGGGGGAAGCCATATACCACAAGGATCTTCTCCATTTTTACCTTCTGTACAAAATTCCTGTTAATCGAATTCATGTTAAATATTCTTTACGACATTTAATCTCTCTAAATGTGTAAATACATTTATTTTGCTGTATTTAATATTTATTGCCCCGATGAAAAGTATTCATTCTTCGTTTCTTCTTCTTCATGCCTTATTCTGAGTTCTGCAATCTTCTTCTTACTGTGGTCTTACGGCCACATCACGTACGATCAGCGAACGTAAGCAACGTTCAGCCTGGTCAGTACCTAGACGGGTGAGCGCTTGGAAATACCAGACGTTTGGATGTGCGGGTGGTGTAATGGATAATGGCTCGGAATTGTTAAAACGTCGTGTTCCAATTCCAGTTGGGTTCGTTATATTCACTCATGCGCAAGTATCTTTAGAAAAGGCATGAAACCACTTCTTCTTTCCCCATTTAGGGTTAATTAGTAAGACTTATATGACTAAAACTTATCCTAAGAAAATTATTTCATTCTGAAAAATATTTTCTGACTTTAAATAAGCTGATACAAAATGAATCAGTCAGTGTTCTTATTGTGAATACGACAAAGATTTATTAGGGGTACAAAATTTAATTAATCTCTATATAAAATTATGTGACTTCCGTTAGTCCATCGATCAGTCCGTCCGTCCGTCACATCCTCTAAAATAGCCATACATTGACCGATCGAAAGCGAATTTAGTTTAACTAGGTTGCATAAATTTTAATTCATTTTTTTGAAAAAATTAAAAGTTTTATTATTTAACAAGCAAAATACTCACACTATTTTCAAAACAATTTAATGATTAAAATAAAATAAAAATATTTAATAAAAATGCAAGACTGTTTTTTGCATATCTTTTCTTTAAGTTTTTACATACAAAAATCCAGTTTTCAGTTCGTCCTGAGTTTGCGAGAAATATAAACAAATCACAAAAGCCTTCAAAAAGTTGGAATTTGGCTCCAGAAAGAAATATTTACGCATGACCAGATGTATGTTGCATGCTCAAGAGTAAGAAATCCTAAGAATGTATTCTTCGGTGTTAAAAATGAAAATTATTCTTTACCATGAAGTCCTATAAAATTAAATTAAATTAAATAAATTATTAAACCGCGAAGTAGGGTTTTTGTCAAAGTGTTTTTTCAAACAAATCAGCTTATTCAAATTTCATCGATTGGTATGCTAAATTGAACGAAACGTAGAGTTTGTAAAACTTGAAAAAATGTTAGCGATAACTTCCAAAATGCTAAATATTGTGATGATA
The DNA here is from genome assembly GCA_963932145.1 of Acanthosepion lycidas. NCBI lineage: Eukaryota > Metazoa > Mollusca > Cephalopoda > Sepiida > Sepiidae > Acanthosepion > Acanthosepion lycidas. Next base: position 65,456,542 of record OZ010610.1, on the reverse strand, counting down.
TCAACACGCGACAACGTGATGCGTAAAAATTCTAGTGCAGTAACAATAAAGAGAATTAAAAGGGTGATGAGTGTAAAACTTCAAATACATCAGTAAGGAAAGAAAAACGTTAAATAGCACAAAATGATATGAATCGACCGCTTATCGCTCTACATTTGTCTCCAAGTAAAATCTAGCACTCAACTGCGAGAGAAGATAACTGTCCAACATGTACATTAGAAAAGGTCGGCTGAAAAAGCGTTCCGTTACATCTGGGCCAACAATCTTATTACAAATTGGGAATGTCCGTCATCCTTACGTGTGGATATGCTTCTCAGTTTTAATCGACTTACATCTCAACTAATCACGTAAAAGTCCCCGAGACATTTTATATGAAATCAAGACAACAGTCCTTATGCAAACAAATAGATTGGTTGTGTGCCTATTATTATAATTTCATCGATCGAGTTCTGTTCAGTGTGGAGCGATAACCGGCTAGCCCCTTCTGTTTTATTTTGTTTTGTTTTCCTCTTCTTTTTCCCTTCCGTGTTGATAACTACGTCAGCTGACGTTTTCCTCTTGTCCTTTTTAATTATTACTGTTTTAAGACAATTACTATTAAATCATATCAACCTTATACAAACAAAAGAATTTCTTGTTAGCGTGATTTGTCTATAGATATTCCCTGTCTCAATATATTATTGATATGTGTGTGTTTTCTTACTTACTTTTCTTATTTTTATTCGATGTGCACACAATTGTAATTTCTTTGATTGACTCCAGACGAGTGTTTTAATCGCTCTTTCTATCGTAGTTTTTTCTCTTTTAATTTTTTTTCGTTTCATATTTTTAACTACTGTAATTGAAGTTTTCATTTTGACTCTATTTAATTATGAATATTTTTATTACATTAATAAATGCAGCTTCCATTTCAGTCCGAAAAGATCACAGATACAAATGCTGAAAGTAATGATTCTTAGTAAAAATTAAGTAAGCTATTTTTTTAATGATCTGCTTCTGGTTAAACCTGTTCAAAATATATCTCTATCTATAAAAGGCAGGATGTGTGTGTGTGTGTGTGTGTGTGTTTGTGTGTGTGTGTGTGTGTGTTTGTGTGTGTGTGTAACGAATGCACAGCCGCAATTTTCGACGTATTTTCACCAAAATTTACATGCATGTGCTCCAAGTTAACGGTAAGGCCAAGACAGACTTTGTATTTCCCAACTCCCATCGATAGTGGAAATAATCGATTTTTTCATGCTTCTACGGCACTTTTCATGTAGTTTGCGGCCATTTTCTACTGGCCAGAATGAGAGCCAATAGCTGGCTGCCACAATTAGGCAGGAAGATTCTATTGGCCAGCGTGAGAGCTAACAGCTGACTGACACGAATGTTAACTAGCATGCTAGCATGCAAAAATCGATAGCTGCATTCGTCACAAGTGGGAAAAATTTAAATCTGCATGGCACTTTACTCCAATTGGCTCATTCGCTCGCTTAAACTCAACGCTGATTCTGATTCCGCAGAACTGGGTTGGGTGTGAAATGTATTAACATTCTTTTTTCATTCGATTTTTCCAGTTACGAGTCCTTTTTTTTAAAGCTGATCGTTTTGTGTTCATTTTGTTTAGTTCTTTTTTCGTAACAGATTTAATGTTTAGTATAGAGCTTAGAAAAAATTCGCAGTGTGAGATAGGCAAGAAGTAAGGCATGTAGCAGCATCAGCAGGGCAAAGGGCACTCCTTTAGAGGCAAGGAAGGGCAAAAATATTTTAAGTCAAGTGATAGCGATTGCTGTATGAGTTGTACGATTTTTGAATCAAGCACGGGCAACGCCGAACCATGCTGCGAATTGTGTTCACAATATTTTAAATTCCTTGGTCGAGTTGTGTAACGAGAAACGATAACCGGGAAGCTCTTTCTATCGTATTTTTTATTTTTTTTTTTTTTTGGTTTCTCGCTGTTTTTATTGTATTAATGAATACGGAAATCTTATTACAACTTTGAATGACCACAGATACCATTCTTGAAATTGTCTTCTTATTAAATAAATCGATTTCCTTAATTTGGTGGTCGATTTCTTTTGATCACCACTGCATTTATCAGTCATGGAGAAACTGAAGCCCGCCGGTCACGTGTCGCTGGTTTAGGCTTTCTGAACTGCACGCTTAATTTCATGAGGAATATAACATTACTTAACATATTGTTTCGTTCGCTTCTGTTACAATTGTTCACTCAAACTCTCTTGCATGTAACCACATATATAAACAATGATTAAGTGCAATGTTCCTTGAATTTTTAAACATTCACCGAAGCTTTTTCATCATTTAAATCGTTTTAAACGATTTTCACTAAGGAAGATCATATTATCTTTTTCATTTAGAAACAGGAAAATTTCATAAGTTTTTGGCACCTCGTAGAAAAAATATATTTTTCATTTAGAAAAAATGTTTTTTATATATTTTCAAATGAATAAATTAAAAATTAATGCCTCGACGCATGTTCTGCTAATCATACTGTCAAACTCTTATCCGTGTGTTCATCTGTAGTGAAAATGACTGATCACGAAAAATGACCTTGAATATTTTGAGTAATGCGGCCCGCCTTATGATGAATCATACCTTATGCGGGCCACTAGTCGTAAAACGTCACCCTTGCCTGGCACATATCATATTCTTCTTCGATGTGCTGTGTGCTTGTCTCTTTCCTTTATATCTCTTAGTAAATTTTGTCTTTTCGCTATCTCTCCTAATCTCTGTTCTGCCAACCATTTACTCAAGCCCTTTCTTCTTCTATATGACCCTTCAGGACGTGGATGATCATGGCTCTCCACAATTTCTTTTTCTTTATAGCCCTTAGTAAATTTTGTCTTTTTGCTATCTCTCCTAATCTTTGTTCTGCCAACCATTTACTCAATCCCTTTCTTCTATATATTCCTTCAGGACGCGGATGATTATGGCTCTCCACAATTTCTTTTTCTTTATAGCTCTTACTAAATTTTGTCTTTATGCTATCGTTCCTAATTCTTTTTTTTTGCCAACCTTTACTCAAGCCCTTTCTTCTATGTATCCCTTCAGGAGGTGGATGATCATGGTTCTCCACAATTTCCTTTCCTTTATAGCTCTTAGTAAATTTTGTCTTTTGGCTATCTCTCCTAAACTCTGTTCTGCCAACCATTTACTCAATCCCTTTCTTCTATATATTCCTTCAGGACGTGGATGATCATGGCTCTCCACAATTTCTTTTTCTTTATAGCTCTTAGTAAATTTTGTCTTTTTGCTATCGATCCTAATCCTTGTTTTGCCAACCATTTACTCAAGCCCTTTCTTCTATGTATCCCTTCAGGAGGTGGATGATCATGGTTCTCCACAATTTCCTTTCCTTTATAGCTCTTAGTAAATTTTGTCTTTTGGCTATCTCTCCTAAACTCTGTTCTGCCAACCATTTACTCAAGCCCTTTAGGGCATGAAGAATCATGTCTCTCTACAATTTCTTTTCCTTTATAGGTTAGTTTAAATTTTGTCTTTTCCCTATCTCTCCTAATCCTTGTTTTGCCAACCATTTACTCAAACCCTTTCTTCTTTATGTTCCTTTAGGACATGAAGAATCATGGCTCTCCACAATTTCTTTTTCTTTATAGCTCTTACTAGATTTTGTGTTTTCCCTATATCTCCTAATCACTGTTCTGTCAAGTATTTACGCAAGCCCTTTCTTCTTCTATTTGTCCCATAAGGTCGTGGACGATCATGGCTCTCCACAATTTCTTTTCCTTTATAGCTTTTTGTAAATTATGACTTTTCGCTATCTCTCCTAATCCCTTTTCTGCTAACCATTTACTCAATCCTTTTCTTCTTTATGTTCCATTAGGATATGAAGAATCATGGCTCTCCACAATTTCTATTCCTTTATAGTTCGTATTAAAGTTTGTCTTTTGGTATCCCTCTTAAACATTGTTCTGCCATCCATTTACACAAACCCGTTCTTCTTCTATATGTCTCTTCAGGACGTGGACGATCATGGCTCTCCACAATTCCTTTTACTTTACTACCTCTTGTCTTCCGCCATCTCTATTAACCACTGTTCTGCCAACTATTTATCCAAATTCTTTTTTCTGCTATATTTCCCTTCATAACGTGGACGATCATGGCTCTCCATCATTTCTTTTCTTTTATAGCTCTTAGTAAATGTTACCTTTTCGCTATCTCCTTAATCCCAGTTCTGCCAACCATTTACGCAAATATTTTATGTAGTTTGTACGCCGCTTATCTCCTTCCCTCTTGCCTTCAATATGCCCTGTGAGTATTAAGTTTTCTAAGCCCTCTTTTCTCATTATGTTTTTTTTTTTAATGTCAACTGTTTCTTTCTTATGTCAAGTAGAAGTCTCCTTATGGTTTGCCACTTTCTCTACAACTTCCTTATTGATCACGTGTTCAGTCTATGGTATTCTCAGTATCATTCTGTTGACCCAAATTTCTGTTGCGTGATGATTCTTCTCCATTTGTCAGCTTTCATTGCCATGTAAGAGTGATATTGCATAACAGGTAATCACTCATTCGTTTGTTTCTTACGATATTTTCCTGTTCCTTTATACTTTGCTTAACTTTTGGAAGGCTTCTTCCGCTATCCCAATTCGCCTTCGGATTTCGCTGTCGCATCTTCCGTTCCTCGTTAAAACACTTCTTAGATATTAATAGTTTTCTACTTAATTGATGTTGACATCTTCAATTTGTAAGTCTCATGTTGAGCTGTCCCTTTTGCTGACAATCATAGATTCTGTTGTCTTAAAATTGATGTTTATTCGTTTCTTCCCGCTTTCCTTCACTATCTTCTGTGGGATTTTCTGTATTTTCCTTTCGGTGTTTGCTCTCAACCCTGCGTCATCTTCATATCTTTTGATGTTATTTTTCTTTAAAAGTATTGAATTTATTGGTACAAAATAATTCTCTACTTCGACAATAGGAGTAGGTAGGTACGTCTGTCACTCGGTTTGCACTCCACCCCGCTCTTTTGAACAGGGATAGAGTTTTATTTGTCGTTTCGTGCTTATGTTAAGGTTTGGGGTTCCTTCTGAAGTTTAATTTAAATTTCTAAGGTCTCCGCCTAACTGTTGAAATATTATTAGAACTGGGTAGGTTCGCCTATCGCCCGGTTCAAACTTCTCCCTAGTGGTTTGGTCTCTCGTTCCTTGTAAAGTTTACTTCAACTTTATACTTTTAACGTGTTCGTCTAAACTTTGAGACTTTATTTAATATTTTTCCTCAATAGGAGGTGATAGGTTTGCCTATCGTCCAGTTCACTTTTCTCCCAGTCTTTTAAACAAAATTAGAGCTTTATCCCTTGTTTCCTGCTTAGGATTGTGTTTCCGGTTCCTTCCAATGTCTACATATAACGTCTCGGCATAAACGCTGAAATTTTATTTAATATTTATTTTTTTCTCAATAGGAGTAGATAGAATCAGCAGTCGCCCTGTTCACATTCCTCCCCGGTATTTGGAGGTGTAGTAGAGTTTAATCACTTGTTACCTAATTAGTATTAGCCAGCCTTCCTGTTCCTTTAAACTTATACTACTAACATCTGTATCTAAACTCTGAAATTTTATTGACTATAGTTTTTTTTC
>OZ010610.1:65428448-65445948 GCA_963932145.1 Acanthosepion lycidas | reverse complement strand
TGTTAGATGTAAGTACACATCTGAATGGGTTCTTTTAATATATAAAACCTGTCAATATATATATATATATATATATATATATATATATATATATATATATATATATATATATACATTCTGATAATCTAAAATTTATATTTTCCACCCCAAATGCAATGACATTCGTTATCTTCCTGATTAGTCTTCTATTTTTCTCGCCACTTCATAATTTTTGTATTTTATAATTCTTTCATTCCCAGTAAGCCCTTGTGTTTTAGTGGCTTTACGGCCTCACTAGAGGTAAATTCTTATACATACATATATATATATATATATATGTATCTGTATACATATACATATGTATATATATAACATTATAGATATATATTTATATATATATAACTTCTCATATATATATATATATATATATATATATATATATATGAGTTTTTAATATACATATATATATATTTTATATCTATATATAGAAAACACCTTATATATATATATATATATATATATAAAACACTATATATGCATATATATATATGCATATATATATGCATATATATATATGCATATATATATATATATAACACCTTATATATATATATATATATATATATAACACTGTGTGTATATATATATATATATATATATATATATATATATATATATATATATATATATATATATATATATAATATCCCACTTTAAGTGCTGGTGCTAATAAAATAGTGCACGATGTAATACCTATAACATAAATATCAAGTATATAATAATATATTTAGTATAATATATTAGGTCTATATTAATGCATTTAATTTTTAATTAGTACATTGACACGCACACACACATATATATATGTGTGTGTGTGTGTATAAATATTTTTTATTAAAATTTATTTTTTAAAATGTTCACCTTTATAAATATCTATATATTTTTCATTCATTTTTAATTGATATATTATATCTATATACATTATATAAATTTATACAAACACAAAACACACACGCACACATATATTTTGTAATCAATTCCTTTTTAATAAATATTATATATATATATATATATATATATATATATATGTGTATACATATATAGATAGATAGATATTAGGTTGGTGCAAAAATAATGACGTAATAATGTCGTTTTTTGACGTATTTTTTAACCTCAAAAAATGACATTATTACGTCCTTATTTTTGCACCAACATAATATATATATATATATATATATATATATATATATATATATATATATATATATATATATATATATATATATATGTACAAGAGAGATCGAATGCGTTAGTTGCTCAATGTAATGAGAATGACGATGATATTTTATTTAAAAATATTTTAATAAAAAAATCAATTTAGTAAGTTATAAATGTACAGAAAGTGCCTCAATCGCTAAATCATCCGCAGTAAATAACGTTTGGTCTAATCGATAAATATATCATTAAATATATACAAATATATACAAATATATACATATGTCTGTGTGTATGTGTGTGTATATGTGTGTGCGCGCACGCCCGTCTGTATGTTAGTCAATGCCAGACTAATTAAACGACTAATGAATATTCATAAATGAATAAAGGAAAGTAACCATCCAAAATATATACGTCATTCCAGTATTTGGTGTGCCTTGATATTCATTGTCTAATAGTCTTGACCTTTTCTTTACACGGATGTTGCTTCCATGTACACACAAACTGGGTTTGAAGAATTTTGAAATTTTAATTTTTCTTTGGCTATTTTCTTTTTTAGAAAGTAACGACATAAACCATTTATTAGGTTGGTGCAAAAATAATGACATTATAATGTCGTTTTTTGACGTCATTTTTAACGTCAAAAAACGACATTATTACGTCATTATTTTTGCACCAACCTAATATTTTAAACCGGCGATGATATTTCACATCTAAATCCTCAATGTGCCTATCTATTAAAAAGAATATCAAATACTTCCGTATATAATTGTCTCTCCGGCTGGAAATAACCTGCAATCGGTTGATAAGCCGTAACAAGACAAACAAGTTCAACTTTCCATAATATAGGTTTAACTTAATTTGCTACTATATATCCATAATATTCACTCCTCTCTAACTCTTTTAATGTTGAATGTATAACATCTTTACCTATATTAATTATCATTTATAAACGTTCCCCTATTCTAAAATCCCCCCCAGTTTTACCATTAATTCGTACATCTTTTTATCTAAATATTTTAAAGTTATTTTAAGCATCTTTTCATTCCTCTTTTAATTTTAAATATTACATTCTACATACAACCCCAAATTAATATCATAAATTTAATATTCGGGTTTCATTTTGTAAAACTTCTTCCCTTTAAGATAAATACCTTCCACCATTCTCTGACGCCTGTCTTGTTTCTTTCGTCTGACTGAAACATCTAAATGAATAAATTCTGTATTAGTTTTTCGACAGATTTATTCTATTTTATTTTATTATTTTTAGATTCCACAGTTAAATTTCTATTTCTGATACGAATTCAATCCACATGGGGGTTGATAAGACAGACGACTGATATCTTTGTCTGCCGAAATAGCCTATTCCCCATATGAGGTGATTTGGGATTTTATTGTTTAATAATTATTTGCTCTGTAATAACAAATACATTGAGCTGTTTTTGTGGATCAGTTTTAAAATTTTATATTACTAGGATCCACTTGGATTATATACCAACGGATTTGGTACCTTTACTATATGTGTTTGTGTGTGTGTGTGTGTGTGTGTGTATGTATCAACGAGGATTTTTGAAAATAAATTTTCAACGTCGATACTAAAAAAATATGAATTCCTCCAAATTCTAAAAAGTATAAAATCAACACAAGGTATTTTAGCTTCAATCAACGTTGATCACACACACACACACAAACACACACACACATATATATATATATATATATATATATATATATATATATATATATATATATATATATATATATACCACTGTGTAAGAGAGATGAAAGTGTGTGTGTGTGTGAGATATATATATATATTTATATATATATATATATATGTGTGTGTGTGTGTGTATGTATATATATATATATATATATATATATATATATAGAGAGAGAGAGAGAGAGAGAGAGAGAGATAGAGATAGATTGTGCGTTAACACATAAATCTCTAATTTCTTCTTTATTGAACTGAATCTGCAAAGCTATTTAAGGTGCCCAGGAGGTGTATACTTCCAAAATATTCTATCCCCTGACGCATCTCTTCTCATCGCTTTTTCTTTCCCTTCCCCCAATTCTCCTCCTCCTTTGCTCCGCTTCTACCCGCTTCGTCAGAACCCATCCTCCTTTAGAAATTCTCTGTTTTTTGGTTTGCTATGCGAGGCTTTTTCGATTCTCTTTTTTTTTATTATCCATTTTCTCTCACCCGCTTTAGTATTGGATAGATGGACCTAACCAGAGCAATTACATCTGAAATAAGATTCGTATATTCGGAAACTTGATACATATCTGAGGATGTCTCTCGCGTTAAAGGCAGCGAGAGGTAATGGGAAACATTATTAGAATGCCAACCGAGAAAAGAAGAGTGCCGAGTCCCGTCATTAAGTAGGCTTTCATGGCTCTCCACAATTTCCTGCTGTTTGACGCTCTCTTTTTCATTCCTAAACTTTGTTACATCATTCACTCAAGCTCACTAAGTATGGTATGCGTTTTTTCCTCTATCCCTGTTGCCTTCAATCTGTCCTGTGAGTATTAGATTTTCCAAGACTTCTTTTCTCATTAAAGGAACAAAAAGCGATGATTCGAATCTGCAGATAATATGTTACCTCATCGATAACTTGCCGGTTCGCCATTATCGTCTCTCGAGCTGACTGTATCTTCTCGTCAGTGGTGGAGGTTAACTTGGCCCTACTCCTCCTTCATGCGTCGCGCTTGTTCGGCCACTTTAAAACTTCTCGATTAACTCATATACACTTCTACGCGATAGTGCATTGATGTCGTATTGTGTTAAAAGCCTCCGATAAATATCAGCCTTTGACACACCTTCAGACTAGAGATATCCGATATGATCTTTGTCCTGTCTGGATGTACACTGTTAGAGCAACGGTCACTGTAACAGGAGCAAGAATACTGGCGTGATCAAGCTCAAACCATTATGATGGGACCACAGTTTTAAGAAGGGAGTGTGGAAAGCCGAAACATTTCTTATGGTGAAAGTGGGGATGATTTTTAACTTAACCTCTTACTGATTTTTGGAGGCTAAATCACAAAATATTTAGGTGTTCACTGTCGCCGTTTTGTGTTAAAAGCCTCTGAATTTCATCCCTTGACACACCTTCAGATCAGAGATATCAGATTGGAGTACACTGTTAGTGGAGCGGACATGTTTTCACTGTAACAGCAGCAGGAAAGAAGGAAGGAGTTTGGAAACCCGAAAGATATGTTATGTTACTGTCTTTTGTAGTCTGGCTCATAATGAGAGACTCACGTTTAATTTCCTCTGACTATCCTGCTTGAAAAGTAAACGTTAACAGACCTCAACAGGTTTGCGGGTGTGCTCTGCTGTAATCAATCTTGGCACCCCATCTCGCACAGGCTTTATAGGAGCCGAACTCCTCGTGGATGATTTGCTAGGCAGAACCATGACTATTCAGAAGAAAACATGCTACCTCATCGATGATAACTCTCCGGTTCGCCATTAGCATTTCTCGAGCTGGCTGAATCTTCTCAGTGGTGGACGTTAACGGGTGTCCTGTTTCTTATTCGTGCGTCACGCTTGTCCGGCCACTCTTAAACTTCTCGATCTACTCATATACACTTCTACGCTCTAATACACTGTCGCCCTATGTTAAAAGCCACTTACACACGGTCAGACCACAGAAATCGGATCAATGCTTGTCCTTCCACCTTGGTGCACACTGCTAGCGGAGCGGCCATGTTTACACTGTAACAGCAACAAGAAAACTTCCGCGATCAACCTCAAACTTCGATCACGTGACCACAATAGTATCGCATGAGCGGAAGGCTCTGTGACCGACCTAAAGATATGTTATGATGAAAATGTGGATTATCTTTGAATTATCCTCGTAAATCCTATTAAATCTACTCCACAGTAAATAAAAAGCTACATTTTTATTCATTTGGTTTTAAAAATTGCATTCTCCAAATTATGGCCTATATTCGTCATACACTGTTCTAGACGATTTCTAAAATTTGTAATCACCTGCAAGTTCGTGCACTTCGAGATTTTCCAGATAGTTTTCTTTTAAGCTGAACCTGTGCCTCTAAAATCTTTAACCCATAGAAGTGTCGATTTTCTGCCGGTAGCATTATCATTCAAACGAAACAGGAAATAAGGACGTAAAGCACTCTACTTCGCCACTACAGATTCACCAGGCTTAAACGCACGGTGTGCACCGGTCCAAGTAATGATGGTAACTGACAGTATCTTCAAAAAAATTCGTAAGTCATTAGCTAAAACTCTCGGTCGACACATACACACTTCTTCGGGGTAATGCACTGTCGTCGTCCGATGAATTTCAACCTCTGACACACTTTCCTGCTGTGATCAATTGGTTAAGGAATAAGAAAACAAGAGGTTGCAGATAATTAGTGTATTGAGCAGTAAATAAAACAAAAGTATGTTACATGACATGGGAGTGTGTCTGTTGACCAGCGTACAGTATATACCACTGTTAATATTTAACAGCCCCATCCCCCATGAGGGATATATGTGGCACAAGGCCGAGTTTAACGTTGATCATCCGAGACCGTAGGTTCGGCCAAAAAGTCCTCGTAGAACACGCATAAACGGGTTCGGGTCTGTCTACCTCCCCGGACAAAACTTTGCCCTCCGACACAGCCTCGTCCGGGTTCCTCTCTGCCAAAAGCAGAGAGTTCGACAGGAGGTGCGAACAGCCTCAGTAGAACAGTCTATATCACAGTTATATTTTAGCCTCCTCCCCACACTACGCGGGTCATATTTGGCACAATGCCGAATTTATCGTGGGTTCTCTGAGCCCGTAGGCTCGGCCAAAAAATATTCCCTTCGAACCCGTATAAACGGGTTCGGGTCTGTCTACCTCCCCGGACAAAAATCTGCCCTCCGGCACAGCCTCGTCCGGGTTCCTCTCTGCCAAAAGCAGAGAGTTCGACAGGAGGTGCGAACAGCCTCAATAAAACAGTCTATATCACCGTTATATTTTAGCCTCCTCCTCCACTACGTGGGTCATATTTGGCACAAGGCCGAATTTATCGTGGGTTCTCTGAGCCCGTAGGCTCGGCCAAAAAATATTCCCTTCGAACCCGTATAAACGGGTTCAGGGCCTGTCTACCTCCCCGGACGAAACTTGCCCTTCGGCAAAGCCTCGTCCAGGTTCCTCTCTGCCGAGGCGGAGAATTTGACAGCCAAACATTCCGAGAACTTATATGTACTTTTGTCGAGCATTAATCTTGCTAGAAAAGGGGAAAGATTAAAGAAGCCGGGTCTTGTATTCACCGTCCGTAAGATAGATGTTATGCCCGCCTCATAAATCCGTCTAAGATTTTTATTATGAATATATTTTTAAAATATTCACAGAATCAAAATCGAAATTATGATCAGATTTTAAAATATATTCATAATAAAAATCTTAGACGGATTTATATTAACATTAAAACACCATAATTACATATTAGGATTTTTGTTTGTTTTTCCGTATATTTTTCTTCATACATATATATATATATATATATAAAAGTGAACATAGAAGTCAATACTTAGAGGCGACAGTCTGTTTCATGCTAAATGCAAAAGTCAGTCGCTCAAGTTTTGAGCGACTGCACGGTTTTACTCTCTTCCTACGGACGGGAGGAACCCGAAGGAGGCTACGCCGAAGGGCGGAGTCTCCTTCGGGGAAGTAGACCGGTACTGAACCCGTTTAGGCGGGTTCAATGGACTGTTTTTTGGCCGAGCACACGGGCTCGGAATGCCCACGTTAAAAAGGCCTTGTGGGGGTGGGGGTGACTGAATATCTTCAGGCCACTGTCAGATTGTCGCCTCTAAGTGTTGACTTCTATGTTCACTTTTATATTTACACACGCTCTATCTCTGATATTGAGCACTTTATTCCATAAATATAGCACAGCTTAAGACTATATTTTTATTATAAAAGTTTATAATAAAAACATTGAAATCGCTGCACAAGAGCTTTCGTGTTTCCATACTTCGTACAATCAAAATATTGAAAGCTTTTGTGTAGCGATTTCAGCGTTTTTATTATAATCTTTTATAATGAAAATAATAATATATTGCTCTATTTTGTATTGAGCACTTTTTTAAAAGTAAATGCTACGAACAGTCGAATTTTACTCCATCAGTTTTTTCTCTCATTTGTATATAGATATATTTATATATTGAATTGTATTGAAGTTTCAACGTTATGATGTTTGTTTACGGGTCGGGCAAAATTGGGTCATCTGCATATATTATGTATTTAAATTAGAGATAATTAAATATTAAATTAAGAAGAATATTTCTGAAAACACCACTTTTTTGGAATTCTAAAAATAGACACGTTAAAACGTGGCAAAGAGGGTAACCCATGCATAAACCGCGTTTATTGTATCATACGCGCGCATATATAGTTTTAGTGATAGAACTTAATATGATGTTAGCCATCATATTAAGTTCTAGCACTAAAACTATATCGACAGATATATCGATGTATTTTTAAGTTAATATTCTCTTAGTATATAGGTACGTCTATATTATATACGACTATCTCTTCATATTTGTGCTCTTGCCATGATAAGAATTATCAATTATGCATAATATATTGGAATTATTTTATAAGCGATATCAGATTTATCTTGATTGGTGCCTGAAAAACAAAATCATGTCGCCCGTCATAAGGTGTTAGAATGAGTTTTTCTTTAAACTTTCTCAAGATCAAATGTCTTTTGCGAAAGAATTGTGAAGCATAAAGATTCCTTCCTTTTCTTTTTACTGATTACTCTTTGTTTTCCAAAATTGATTTTTTTTTCCAAAGACTTGATCCGTTAGACAAATAATTTACTGTAATCAAATTTACAAAAAATATTTTGGTTTATTTTAATTCTTTCCTTTTTGACAGTTTACACCAGTCTCGGACAAAATTATACTTTTTTTTAACATTTTGATGAGAATTGTACAGTTAATTGATTTTTAATTGTTAACTGATTTTCATTGTTTAGTTAATTGATTTTTAAATGTTCAGTTAATAGATTTTCAATTGTTCATTTAATTGATATTTATTGTTCAGTTAATTGATTTTTAATTGTTCAGTTAATTGATTTTTAATTGTTCAGTTAATTGATTTTTCATTGTTCAGTTAATTGATTTTTCATTGTTCAGTTAATTAATTTTTGTTTCTGATAAAATCGTAAAGTAGAGGAAGTCTGCAGTCTGTGAAACTTAACGTGTTGAATTATATTATTAATAATCAACATCACATGAAATGCATTAACTCGGATGGAGATAGTGTTGAAAAAATATTTGTTTTGAAAATAACTTCTCGTCACTAGCACAAATTATTCACACGCGCACACAAAATACTTATCGTTCGAATTCCAATATATATATATATATATATATATATATATATATATATATATATATATATATATATATATATATATATATGTATATATATATATATATATATATATATATATATATATATAAATTGTGTATTTAGGCAGCAATCCTTCTTTCATGTACACATTTCAATTTATTAATTAAAATAAAAAAAAAGATGACACAGTAATATCAGGTATGAACATGGCCACAATATCTTGACCGTGTTTTGAAAATGAAAACATTATATAAATACATACATACAATAATCTATTTCTTGTTAACAGTTAATATATTTCAATCTTGAAAATGGTTAAATGTGTAACCGAAAGCGCTTGGAAAGAAAGAACAATTGGACAGTTTTTATATAATTTATCATCCGAAAAGAAAAAAATTATCAGATCATAGGAGAAATTGTATAAAAAAACTAAATCAAAGCCCCTTGTCTGTCGTATTCAATGAAATGTCTGTATATATATATATATATATATATATATATATATATATATATATATATATATATATATATATATATAATAATAAATCCGACTATTGAAATCACACTATTGAAAAAACACAGTTAATTAATGAAAAAGTGTCCTATCCAATTTACAGAAAACGAAATGTTGGGCAATTTAAGAAATAATAATATTTGTCAAACGAACTTTCATGCTACCTCTGTTTCTACGAATTCGGTATCATCATCAAGTAGTAAAAAGACGTTGACAAATCTTATATATATATATATATATATATATATATATATATATATATATATATATATATATATATATATATGTATATATACATATATATGTGTGTGTGTATATATATAGAGATACATAAATAGATGGATAGATAGATTGATTGATAGATAGATATAAAAATATCAAATTGATACAAATAAAAATGAGACAAATTTTATATGAACGAGGTTTATATATATATATATATATATATATATATATATATATATATATATACATATATATGTGTGTGTATATATATATAGAGATACATAGATGGATAGATAGATAGAGTGATTGATAGATAGATATAAAAATATCAAATAGAGACAAATTTTATATGAACGAGGTTTTATATATATATATATATATATATATATATATATATATATGCGTGTGTGTGTGTGTGTGTGTGTGTGTGTGTGTGTGTGTGTGTGTGTGTAATGAAAGAAAAATAATAGGCAAGCCTAGAGTCAGGCCAATGCTGACATATCTTTTTTTTAAAAGTGCTTAATACACAATTCAGAAAAATTGAATTTGTAACGCTAGTGATAACATGTA
The DNA here is from genome assembly GCA_963932145.1 of Acanthosepion lycidas. NCBI lineage: Eukaryota > Metazoa > Mollusca > Cephalopoda > Sepiida > Sepiidae > Acanthosepion > Acanthosepion lycidas. The sequence goes on along the minus strand of OZ010610.1, from coordinate 65,436,072 downwards.
AGATATAAGATTAGGAAAAATATACACGCATGGATTTATCCTAATCTGATATATATATATATATATATATATATATATATATATATATATATATATATATTGAAAATTTTGAAGATTGATCTTCCGATTTCTTTTAATGACTTGACTTCTTCGACTCTAGTTCTAACGACTCTGCCCAGAGTCTAAAGGTTTCTTACTTATTCATTCATTTATTTTTTACAAAAGGAGTAGATTAGTCGGCCTATCGTACGGTTCACACTCCTTCCCGGTCATTTGAAAAAGACAGACCTTTTTTATAAAGTCTTCGCATTCTCTTTTACTCAACCTAGCTCCTTTGTGTCGTCTTGACAATATTCCTTTGTTTAGGGTGAAATGATTAAAAAAAAACATATTCGTCATTTGTATTAAAGAAGCTCCCTCTCAATATATATATATATATATATATATATATATATATATATATATATATATATATATATATTTCATTATATGCATTTAAACATATATATATATATATATATATATATATATATATATATATATATAATCAATAAATGTTGAAATGTCGATTTTTTTTAATTTTAAATTATATATTTTACTCCATATTCCATAATTCTGCTATACGAGTTTCTGGTTTCGTGACCGTCTTCAAAGAGTAAATATTTCCACATATTATAAAAATGAATTTTTTTCGTGGTAGTGATTCAAATCTCTTTTTTGGACTGGTAATAAGAGTTTATTACTAAAAGTACGAGGAAGACAGTAGTCAATAGTCATTTGTACTTTTACTAATTTATTGATCAATAGTAAAGATACAAAAGGCTATTGACTATTGTCTTTCTTTGTTCTTTTAGTAATTTCATGACAAAAGTTCTGATCGTCTTGAAAAAAATTCATCTTTTCTACAGCTGATCAACCCTTTGCAGGTTATTTAAAACCAGAAAATATTTTTAGATTCTAAAATCTTTGTCCTTGGAGATAATCATAGTGATATACGTCTTTTTATTTAACCCATAACTTCGGAAAGAAGAGATTTAATCAGATTATTTCAATGCGTATTTGCCCATAAGGGAATATAATGAATTGAACTCTAATTCGAACTCGGATCAATAATTCCGACTCATTATCCATTACACTACCAGCGCATACAAGCTTATAGTAAGTGTAGATACTGGCAAGTCTCGACGTTGCTTAACTTCGGTGATCGTACAGGAAGCGGTGTTTCAACGAAATATGGCTGTCTTATGTGATCGGTGAACATTTTACAAGTAATACCAACATTACAGCCATAAACATAGGATTCAATAATGTAAAGCGACTGACAGTTTCACGTCACAATGCAATCATAAGACCAATCACCATACCTAGTTGATCCCTACATCTACAATGTCTCTATTTTAAATGCTCTACGGTGTAGTAATGGATAGCGGCTCGGATTGAGGAATCGGAGAACCGAGTTCGAATTCCAGTCGAATCCATTACATTCACTTAGGAAAAGTATCTCCCCCCCAGCTATAGGTAAATAGTAGGACAGACCGGGTTCTATAGCCTCAGATGGCAACTGGTCTACCGCAGAAAGAAATGGCAAACTACCGGAAAAAAAATCTGCCTCGTCAGTCATGTATCGAAAGATACATGATCGCCTAAGCGTGTATCATGCATGGCACATAACTCACTGGTCTACGATGTTGAACACTTTTCGTCTACAAATATTAAAAATTGTGATTATGTATATTATTTCAAATGTTATTAAATGTTTATTATTATATATTATTTGAAATAGATGCCCTATATTTTTTTTAATTATTAGCTTAAAAGCAGAGAACATTTAAGCTTACTCTTGTGGAGAGAGGGATAATTGAACCTACGTTCCAAAACGAAAGGAACCTCTGATCCAGCTTAGAGAGCAGCAATGATAATTTTGAAGAAATAACTTTGAATTCCTCAGTTCACTCACTTTAACTGATTCGGGCTTAAACTCCGATTTGGGACGAAACTTGAATTTGGGCTGACATTTCAATGAAGGCCAAAAATTGATTTCTTCAAATCACAAACTCTGCGGAACTTCAAAACCTCGCATCACGGAACCTCTCACTTTAACACTGATTCCTTGGCATTTTAAAGAAATAAAATTGATTTCCTCAATTCTCAAAGTTTTGGAGATATTTTAAACTAAGTTTAAAACATAAAATTTAAATTCACAATGTTTCGGGTTACTTTAATATAAATTAAAAACTTCAAAAATCACTAACTTATAAAACCTGAACTTTAAACTCTTCCTTCCTCATCCAGACACAAATTCAAATCCTGGACGTTAAAGCACCTGATGAAGGGCATCATTTCAATCTCAATTTCATCCTGATTCGAAAAAGGTATCATACGTCTATGTAATGCAAGTGTGGCTCGAGTTTCAGCCACTCGGACGGACAGACGAAAATTGCCGTTTATTAAATAGAGTGTGTATTACGGCTATCGGCTCACTTTGTAGAAAAAGAGTCTCTTTCAGAAGAACCACCATTCTTCGTGATAGGTTCTGCTATCAACCCACTTATTCAAAAAGAAAGAAGCAGACGTGTTTCATCAGTAATGATTAATGATGAAAATATTTTTAAGATTTCGCGGGTGATTATACAAATTATGAAATTAATATAAACTCAGTGAGGATTTCAAAAAAATCTTTTTTAGATTTCAAAAAAGGAATTTTATATATAATGGGAAAGTAACTGCATAGAATACTTGACAATAATGATCATTTTTGGAAAGAAAAGAAAAACCGGAAATAAATTATTGAACATTCAACTGGATTCCCCGCTGTTCGACTTAGGGTCCTCGACAAAATCCAGAGACGGATATGCAATGTGGTTGGCCCTGATCTGGCTTCTCGTTTACAGTCGCTCTCTCACAGACGTGCCGTCGTCTCCCTCTGTCTTTTCTACAAATAATTTCACGGCAACTGCTCCGATAAGCTATTTTCACTAGTTCCCAAACTGCATGAATTTAAACATGCCACTAGGTCGGCATCTCAGTCCCACCCTTTCACTGTCGAAACGGTTAAAAGTAGCCGTCTCTTCTACTCCAATAGCTTCATGTCTCGCACTTCTCGTCTGTGGAACTCCTTTCCTCTTCTTGCTTCCCTGATAGCTATAATCTCCAACTATTCAAATGCAATATCAATCGACATCTCCAGATGTCTTGATCTATTCCCCGTCCTTCTCTTCATCCTTTCCTCTTTCACGCCTCTTTGCTCTTGCTCAACTTTCTGTAACCCCTTGCGTGCTAGTGGAACTCCCGCCTTGCTTGGGGTGAAAAGCTTAAACAAAAAACAAAAAAAAACAAATGAGAAACTACCAAAAAAGTTGAATTAAGTTCAATTTTAAATTTCTTTTGAGCACATTTAAGTAACATTTAAGTTAGTAAAACACCATGATTAGAGATACCATCAAAGATTGAACTACTTAGATTTTAATAATAAGAGCTAAATTAAGTGAACCGGGAAGATTATTTTGAATTAATTGCTAGGTGTGCTGCTAGGAAAGTTAGTTTAATATGTCGTGTTAGACAATTTATCTCTCCAGAAACTGTATTGCATATTTATAAGTCTACCATTCTTTGCTTTGAATATTGATGCTACATCTGGTCTGGTGTTCCTGCTATACATTTAGAGATTCTTGATAAAAATCCAAAGAAGAATCTGCAATGTTATTGGTCCTGATCTGGCATTTCGGCTTTAGTATTTTTCCAACCGTCGTAACGTAGCCATTTTTGAAATTATTTTCATGTTAGTTTTCCTGATTAACTCGTCTCTCTGCTACCTAGACTTTATGTATATAAGCGCAGTACTAGATTGGCGGCAAGGTCTCATTATTTTACAGTTGAGTTAGCGTGATGTATACCTAAGTTTCATGTAGACAATTTCTTTCCTTGCACTTCCCGCTTGTGGAGCTCTTTTCGAGTTCTTGCTTTCCAATCAACTTTGATATTGAAAATTTTTAATTTACTACATATACAGTATATCTGATGTATCGCTTCAGGACATGGACGATAATTTTTGATTCCATTTTCCCTAAAACTTCGTGGTTGCTCAGATGTTCGGCCCATGGTATTCGCATCCTTCTTTACTTAATCTGAGAGGAGATTATGCAGAAGTCAGTGCCATACAGGAAAACATATAGTACATAACAGTTCAGTACGAGTTCTTAGTTTCTAACGAAATTTTCCTGATTCTTAATACTGTTCTTAGCTTTTGGAAGGTATTTTTCGTTATTCCAATCCGTCTTCGATTTCCCAGTGACAATCTCCACCCTCTGTTAAAACAATTCCCAGATATAAGAAGATAAAATTGAAAGCAACAATCAAATGCGAAAACGAACGAAAGGACATATATCACGGCTGAAAAATCCTAGATATTGATCTGTGATTCCTCCTAAGGGCATCAGATACAATGTGGCTGGCTTAAACGATCCTGACGCGAGCATTACGTTTGTAAGGTACAAGTGTCAGCGAAAATAGCTACAATTAAGAACACAAAAATGCTTTATCGTTGCTTAGCGACAGCAGAAGACGCACAAAAATACACGCTCTGGTGCCCGGTTTGGAAGGAAAGAAATGCAAGGCGTCAATCTATAATTTGTCTCCATTCTCGCTATGACTGGTTGCAATATACACACATACGCACACAACCATATATATATATATATATATATATATAATGGGTAAATGGAAGAGTCATGATTTATAAAAAGGAGTGACTGAAATTTGGCTTCGAGCAGCAGACCAAAATAAGTAAAGGTGGGTGTTGTACTTTTAAAAGAATCAAAAATCGATGGTTATCAGGTCGATTAGATTATACGGATACTGTCTACCGAATGAGAGAAATCGATTAGATCCTATTTGCTGGAATTTTAAAAAGGGGCGGATAAAAATAAAATACTCTTAAAAAGACTTAGATACAATAACCTATTTATTATTAAACATCTAGACTTAAAAAGAGTTATACCCCACAAAATTTATGTATTTAATAGACACATAGCCTGATGAATAAAGTATTTATTGCAGATGCACACACGCACACACACACACACACACACACACAGATAGATAGATAGATAGATAGATAGATAGATAGATAGATAGATATAGGTACGGTGGAGTAATGGATGGCGGCTTGTACTGAGCTGACTTCGAATTCCAGTCGAACAAATATACTGTGGAAATGTATGAATTCCTTTCTTCCCCAGCTATGGGCAAGACTGGGTTCTATAGCCTTGGATTGAAACTGATCTAGGAGAAGGACAACTCTGAATTCAAAATATGCGGAGTGCCGTTTCAAAAAGTGTGCGTACTGCAGAAAGCCTTCACCACCATAGCATATGTGCAGGCGTCTGGCTATTGGTTTCTAGGAATTGATTGGTCTGACATTCATACGTCGAAAAAACGACGTGAGTGTCCAGTATATATATATATATATATATATATATATATATATATATATATATATATATATATATATATAGGATGACCCCAAAAAACGGGAACTATTTAACAATCCAATAAAACCAAGAGTGATGTAAGAAAAATATTTTATTCCAAGTAATTGAAACCTTAAAATATGCTATTTAAGAAACAATGATGGGATTTTCATTTTTTTCAAAATCACGTCCTGTATATGGCGTCCTCCTGTACGAATGCATTCTTAAAATCTGCTGTTGAGATTCCTCAATGACTGCTCCAACATCTCAGCTGGGGTACTGTGAATTTCATCTTGAATTCTAAATGGTGAAATGTTTACTTGCTCAAGGTCACTGTCTCGCAATGTTGCCACTTGCTCATGTCTGACAATACGCATTTTCAAAGTACACAAGTCAATATGCCCAAGACCTCAGTCACGCTTAAGTTGGTGAATGCTTTCAGTTCATGTTCCAAGGAGTTTTGTTGATTTCTCGCTCAACTGCGCCCCACACGTAATAATCAAAAGGGGGTTGTAGTCTGGAGAGTTAGGTGGCCAGATGTAAGGGGTGATATGGTCGCAGAAATTGTCTGACAGACATGACTGGGTTCTTCTGATTGTGTGGCATGGTTCTGAGTACATGACATAGGGTCTTCCATCAGCCACCTTCTTGATCCAGGGCAGCTCTACCTCCTGAAACCACTTGATATAGGGCCTCCATGTTGAGTCTGAGACCATGAGGGAAGATGAATGGAAACTTAACGTCGTCATCACTAGTGATCACGCCAAACATGGCCATTAATCTAATCCAACTCTTTCCGAATCGTCTACACTTTTCTCAGAGAGACACACAATCACTCTGAAATGTTCGTATTGTAGTTTTCGGTGCGAATTTCAAGAAGTACAGCATGCTGTTTCCAAATTTCTAGTGGAGTGAAGTGCGTCATGATCGTCTTTTTTCTCAAAGACGGTGCCCAACTAACCGTATTATACTGTTCCATCATAAATATCAAAAACAAACAATGCGAAATTAAAAATATAAATTGACGACAATTTACTAGTGGCCGGACATTTGGCCGAACGGACATTTGGCCGAGAGACATTTGGCCGACGTACATTTGGCCGAGAGACATTTGGCCGAACGGACATTTCACCAAAAAAGTACAAGTAAAAATAGTACCAAGCAATACTTTAAGTATTTTAATTAGCAGTATTATAAGGTAGAATAGGACTAATAATTACCCTTGAATTTCAAGTGATTAAATTAATAAATTTAAATTTAAAGTTAAAAGTTTTCAATACTTGTTTATTGAAATTAGTATTTTTTTAAAATTGAGTGTAACTAAATTTTTAAATTGAGTGCACCTAATTATTTAAATTCGTATTTAACGGTAAGATAAAAGATAGTTCATACCTTTAAGATAATGATCATTAAAAGCGAAATTGAAAGATCTTTGATATCGTAAAAGCTTAAGATTTTTGCTGTAGTAAAATACGCTTTTTCTCAAAATACTTATCATCTTACAGTAATATTTGAAGTAAAATATAATATATACAGTATAGATTTTTTTTTAAAGTCTGCCAAAAAACCCCGATAAATTATAAATTAATACAATAAATAAATATAAATATATGTAGAACATTACGATAGTGTGACATACATGTCAGTACGACACTACATTTTCGGCTAAATGTCTATTCGGTTAAATGTCCGTCGGCCAAATATCCGAGTACCCAATTGACCCATCGCACCCTGTACTTATTTAAACAAGATGCCTGAAATTCAAGAGACAAAGCCTCTCTTTTCAGTTCTTAATTTCGAACATGTGATATCAAAATTGGGTTGGGTTGGGTTTGGTTTGGTTTGTTTTACGCCATATCAACCTCAATGGGTTATTTAATGGCGACAAAATTTTTATGGTTGGTAATATTTTTTTTCAAAACCTATTTCTGTTAATACTTTTCCTTCAGATATGTATATCTAGTAATATTTCTTCAAAAAGATTTATAGCTGATAATATTTTTTTTCAAAAATGTTTGTATAGCTGGTTATATTTTTTTTCAGAATGTATTGCTGATAATAATTTTTTACAAAAATGTTTTACTGCTATTAAAACCTATTTTTGCAAGTCTTGGCACCGGTTGGGAGTAAACTATTTACCCATATCTGTGACCCTA
>OZ010610.1:65420948-65423448 GCA_963932145.1 Acanthosepion lycidas | reverse complement strand
TTCACACTGAAAGCAAGTAAACTGTCCTTTTTTTTTCTATGCTATCAAAACAGAAGAGTCCAGGAGACACTAAAAACTTTTATTATTCCTTTTATCTTTCTCTTTCTTTCTTTCTTTCTTTCTTTCTTTATTTATTTATTTATTTATTTATTTATTCCTAGCGAAATCCCCGTTTTACGATCATTTCTCTTAATGATAATTTTAAAATAATTCAACAGACGATGTTACCTTATTCATGGTAAATATGACTTTTTTAGACATCCCTGCCCATCAAGAAGTTACCTTTCTGACATTGAGCATGGTACGATTCAAAAGTTTTATCAAATTCAGCTCATAAGTTCTGTCTGTTTAAAATTTATTGTATTCTTCATTTTTCCGAACAATCTGTAACATATCTGGATCAAAACTCTTCAATGAGCCTCTGTTTTATTTTGTTTCTGTGCTCTTTTGAACCGTATTAGTTTATCCCTTGCTTCTTGTTTACAGTTCGCTCTCCGTTGAAAATTTCTGAAGATGACTTATCGAATCAAAATCAAAACTCTCCAAAAAGCATGTTTTCTTTCGAGTACTTCCACGGTCAGTATCAAGAACGAAATTTTGTCAGTTAAGTAGCTAGATATTTTATGTATATTCTATCATTTATGGAATGCTATGTTTCATATTTAAATATACTATCCAAATGTTCGTCCCAAGAACATTTCTGTTAAAATTAAATGAAAAATATTTCAGCAAACGATGTCATTTTATTTAATTTATGGTAAGTGGAATTTTGGCGATTGCTTTACACGAATTCTGTCGTTTGATACTATGCGTCTGAAAATATGTCGATTTCTCACAGTAACTATAATTCACATTCTGTTCACTGGGATCAAAGTGAAGTATCTGTTTTTACCATCTTCTCTCTCTCTCTCTCTCCCTCTCTACCTACTTCTACATAGCCTTCTTTCATTTTCTCACTGAAACCAAATAATGTAATTTCCCCTCTTTCTACGAAATCAAAACGCGGAATATTCTGGTATTTATGAGGTACTGGCAAGGCGTAATGGTTATGCGAGCTAAGGAAGGTAGTCCGGATGAGTGCGTCAAGTAATGGATTGTGGTTCGGAATGGGAGAGCCGGTTTCGAATTACAAATTAATTCGTTCCATTCATTTCCGCGCAAATCCACATGGAAAAGGTACGAATCCATTTCTTTCCCCCAGCTATGGATTAAATAACAAAACAGCCTAAGTTGTTGGGATGGTGACTTGAAACAAATCCTCCATCTCGCAACTAGTCCGGTCCAAGCGTGGGGTATGAATCGGCCCTTAAAAACGATCACTGAAAATCTTCAGTCATGTGAGTTTCACCGTTTGCTGCAGGCAGAGAAAGCGGTTTAAATTTATTTTATTATCAATACATGACAATTAAGTACACTTTACAAGAATGCATATATTATGAAATTTATATTAAATATAATATTAAATATAATCTTTAATTTTAAAAAATAATATTAATTATATTATGAAATTGACTAGTGTTGTGTTAGAACTTCTGTGCGTCATACATTGTCAGAGACTTTACTTTATGTTCAATCTTATTTTGTTTATTGGCTCGTCCAAAGACTTAACCACTGTGCTATTACTGATTCTATTAGGTTGGTGCAAAAATAATGACGTAATAATGTCGTTTTTTGAGGTATTTTTTTACGTCAAAAAACGACATTATTACGTCATTATTTTCGCACCAACCTAATAAATGAAAAATACAGGAAATGGTTTTAGCGACAAGAGACAAATGAGAACGGAAATCTTTGACTAAATATTTGCTACAGGATCCAAATGACATTTCCACCCATATCCAGGTTTATTGTCCGCCTGGCTTTATTATTTGCTTTAGTCAAAACTAAGGCGTTTTATTTTACTATCTACCAGGTCAATTGATACTTTCTTTCTTTCTTTCTTTCTTTCTTTCTTTCTTTCACATAATGTTGATTATCTCTCTCTCTCTCTCTCTCTCTATCTATCTATCTATCTATCTATCTATATATATATATATATATATATATATATATATATATATTTATACATATACGTGGTGTCTATTTCAAATGCCAGTATCATAATTTATTCACATCTATCTAGCTTACAGTTTCTTCATATCTATCTATCAATCTATTTATCGACTTTATCTCTCTCTCTCTCTTTATATATATATATATATATATATATATATATATATATATATATATATATATGCGCGGTAAAAAAAGCGCTCAATATCAGCTAACATACATAGTTGTATTGATGGGAGTTTATAACCACGGGTTTGCCTTTGCGATTCTCAGACAAACGGATTTATATTTTTAGAATCTATTTATGCCAGTTTCTGTTTGGTTATGTTTGATGGTAGTCGGTGGGAAAATTCTCTTCTCTCCCCCCTCTCCCCCCTCTCTCTCTCTCTCTCTCTCTCTCACTCTGTATATATATATATATATATATATATATATATATATATATATA
>OZ010610.1:65405948-65415948 GCA_963932145.1 Acanthosepion lycidas | reverse complement strand
CGATGTTAACTATTCTCTATGACCTCTTGCTTTTATATATATATATATATATATATATATATATAGATAGATAGATAGATATAGATATAGATATGTATATATAAATATATATATATATATATATATATATATAAAGGGAGAGAGAGAGAGTACATATATATATATATATATATATATATATATATATATATATATATATATATATTGTTGTAACCGAGAAGGTTACTGAATGAGGAATAACCAAAACGGAGGCTGGAAACATTAAGAAAATACAATACTCGCCAACAGAGTGAAGTAGGCAAACCATTGCTAGGGGTGGACTGCTTAGACATCATATTACCCTCACTTACTTTAGTATCCAACGTATTTATGAGGCTTTAGACATGCCCATTAGTATTCATAGGTAATATATATATATATATATATATATATATATATATATATATATATATATATATATTGCACATTTAGTACTGGTGCTAATGAAATTGTACTGGATGTATTATTAGTTTTAATTGATAATAAATATTCATTATTTTAATTACCAAGTGTACTTTTTTAATAAATATTGCATACCATTAAAATATATTTTTATCACATATATGTGCGTGCGTGGGTGGGAGTGTTTCATTGAAGACGACTGACAAATTATTCTTATATTCCTACAAATCATCCGAAGCGAGAAGAGTGAAAGGAGCAACTGCTAGCATATAACTTACAGGTACATATCGCAATTTCATCAGTAGCATGATGAGACTTATTTGCCAATTTAGCACTACGCTTATGTTCGTAAAGTCGACATACCAAACAGGAAAGCTCACCATATCAATTATCATGAAAATATTTTAAGTAAAGGGAAACTATAGAGAAGAGTTTTTAGCGGGAGACATAAAATATTCAGCGAGACCGGCGTAATTAATAGATAAACAATTGATAGCTCAATTTACATTTCTTTCCACACACAGACATATATATATATATATATATATATATATATATATATATATATATATATATATATAATATTAGTGGTAAATATACACATACATATGCAAAATATAAATACATATATATATATATAATATAATATATATATATGATATAAATATATATACATATATGCATAAACATACATATATATTTTTTTGAATAAAAAATTCCGAGAGGATAGAATCCAGGTAGAACTCAATGTCCAGGACAGAGTAAGGATATAATAAAAAGGCTTAAACACTAATATTCCATGGTCATAATTTATTCCATTGGAATCGTAAATACGATCCAATTCATCAGACCTACAAATTCATATTTACGATTCCAATGGAATAAATTATGAGCATGGAATATTAGTGTTTAAGACTTTTTATTATTTATATATATATATATATATATATATATATATATATATATATATATATATATATATATATGCCCATTTCATTGAAAAAGACTGACAAGCAACTATTATTAAACAATTTATTAATTTCGAACCGAACACTTCATCGTAATTATGACAACAAACATGAGGACAACAGCCCGATCAATAAAAATATATACTCTTCTGATCCTACTAAAAAATGAAACAAATTCATACTATACTAAATTTAATATAACTAACTTAATCATCCGCATGAACTTTTTTCCGTCAATTAATGTTTTGCAAAGGACCAAGTAATTTAAATGTCCTTTGGGAGATTGTATCTTTGACAAAAACTTAAATATATATATTGGTTTCATGATATGGACACCAGCAAGAATATTTACACATATAGGATTCAAGTTCAACATTCCTGTCCACATTCACGTTTTAGAGAAAATATTAATTGGCAATACAAGTATACTTCAACACAAAAATAAAAAAAAAACAAAAAACTTCACATTCTTGAAGCCATTTATATAAGGAAAATACAGCCAACACTAAATAAGACTTATTATGTGTATAGCAACAATGTTTTAAAATGCTGATAAAAGCACTGTTTGGGATGCTCAAATTGTAATTTTTTTTTTTTAAATGGAGGTTGAGTTGCCTACTTTATATTTTTCTGCACGTAAATTGACTATAACATAACGTGTTTCATGCACATTCATTTACAAAAAAAAAAAATTCACAACTATTAATTACATTAATTTTTGATTATCAATTCACCGATGGAGGTTATCTTACGTGAGACTGAAAGTACTTGGATAAATAAAAGAAATAACCAAAACTATGGCGTTTTCTTAATCAGTTTAATAACAACATTAAGAAAATAATCCGTGAATTTGAGAAGATTATATATATATATATATATGTGTGTGTGTGTACATATATATATATATATATATATATATATATATATATATATATATATATATATATATATATAGTAAAGTTAAGAAATCCGTTGGTATATAATCCAAGTAGATTCTAGTTTTTTATTACTTATTAAAACTAATGCACAAAAAGAGATAAATGTATTTATTATTACAGAGCAAATAAGTAATTAACAATAAAATCCCAAATCATCTCATATGGGGAATACCCTATTTTGGAAGACGAAGATATCGGTCGTTTGACTTATCTACCCCGGTATATATTGAGTTCGTGCCAGTAATAGAAATTTAACCGTGAAAGCTAAAAAAAAGAAAATGATAAAAAACTGTCGCAAAAACTAATCCAGAATTTATCCATTTCAAAGTTTCATTCAGACGAAAGGCACGAAGGAGTTGTCATGGGAGGGTGGAAGGTGGAAGGTCTTAAAGAGAAGAAGTTTTATAAAATTGGAGCCGAATATTAAATTTATGACATTAATTTGGGCTTATATAAAGAATGAAATATGAATTTAAAATTAAACGAGGGATGAAAAGAGGTTTAAAAATAACATTAATATATATAGATAAAAGTACGACAGGGATCTGCGGAGATCTTAGAATATATATATATATATATATATATATATATATATATATATATATATATATATATATATATATGTAACCGAATGTGTAAATATATGCACGAGGGTATAAATATATTTATGAGAGATCGATCGTATACAAATACATATAAACATTTTTTTATGTTTATACATTCTTTTTATAGATACAAATATTTAAGTAAATATTTTGTTTATAACAGTATAAAGTGTAAACAGTATTAAACAACATTTACCGGCCTGAATGTCCGAGAAATTTTCACAGAAAATATTCGTCCTCCGGTAAATGTTGTTTAATACTGTTTATTATAAACAGAGCATTTACTTAAATATTTGTATCGATAAATGAATGTTAAACATAAAAATGTCTTGTCGGACTTAGTCCATTTCATAATGTGCGATATATATATATATATATATATATATATATATATATATATATATTGAACATTTCTAAAGTCTCGTGTTCATGCGCATGCGTAGTCGCATTAACATGTACAAAAACATAGACAAATAAAGTACTGAAGGACTTTTCCTGAAAAAACTGATCTTATTATATACTTTATGTAATCGCGTATCATGCGACATTTGAAGACTTAATTTTGCAGCTAATTTTAAAGGGCTCGTATTATACACGAGATATAAAATTAGCATATGTACAGCTGACCCTGTCTATGCCGTTGACTAATATATATAAATATATATCCATTTACTCTAGTCAAATTAGTTTCAAAGGTCACATGATACGCGAGTATATACAGTAATATTTATTTGTCAGTATCCCATATATACAGGATGTCCATAAAGTTCGTTTGCACTTGAAATATTTATTTATTTAAAGTGCACACGAACTTTATGGACAACCAGTATATACATATATATATATATATATATATATATATATATATATATAGATGTGTGCGTTATATATATATATATATATATATATATATATATATATATATATATATATATATATATATATATACATGCACACACATACACACACACGGTAAATTTCGCCATTTTATATTTTTAGTTACGCTCGTTATTTATTTTTGATTATATCGACTGCACAGTATTGTAGGGTCAGTTGCGCACCATCTGTGAGATAGAAAGCACCATGCTGCAATTCACTCCGGCAGAAATTTGGAAATGGCATTCTGTACTGCTTGGCATTCGTGCCGGAAGCTCCTATACGAACATTTCACAGTGGTTGGGTTTCAATCTGAGGACAGTGCAGAGGATTCGGAAAGAGTTGGATGATTCTAGTAGTGATTACGAAGACTCAGTATGGACACGTACATCAAGTGAGTTAGTTTTGCCCGGGCTCAAAATGGTGGCTGTCGGAATACCCTATGTCAGACACTGCACGATGCCATACATGCAGGACAGCACAGTCATGGCTGTCAGACAATTTCTGCGACCACATCACCACTTACAGCTGGCCGCTTAACTCCCCAGACTGCAAACCATTCGATTATTATGTGTGGGGCGCAGTTGATCGAGAGAACAACAAAACTCCATGTAACACCAAAGACAGACTGAAGGCAAAGATTACGGTGGTATTCACCAAATTAAACATGGAGAATATCCAGAAGAGTTGCAGGAGATTCCGAAGTTGACTGGTTGTAGAATCCAATGGCGATCTTATTGAAAAAAAAGTCTTCTTTTTTTTTGTGCAATTTTGGTGAATATATCTGCTAAAATAAAATGTCAGTGTTATTTTAATTTTTGTGTAATTTAGCCGACAATTTATCCATCGAACGCTGTGTGTGTGTGTATATATATATATATAGAGAGAGAGATGTGGTGAAATTTGTGGAATACTTTAACTTAATGAAACATTGTTTTACATATATATATATATATATATATATATGTATATGTATATAATAGTATGTTAAGACATGTTTATGTTTATACATTCTTTTTATAGATATCAATATTTAAGTAAATGCTCTGTTTATAAAAAACAGTATTAAATAACATTTACCGTCCTGAATGTCCGAGAAATTTTCGCAGAAAATATTCGTCCTCCGACAGGAATTGAACCTGCATCCTATACGGAACCGTCATTTAGGCTGACGTGCCTTTACCGATTTGGCCACGAAGAAGCCTTCGGTTAGCCGGGTCGAATTGAAGTTTAAATACAGTAAATTCGACCTTACTAACCGAACGCTCCTTCGTGGCCAAATCGGTCAGGTCACGTCAAGCTAAATGACGGTTTCTGTATAGGATACAGGTTTGAATCCTGTCGGAGGACGAATATTTTATGTGAATTTTTCTCGGACATTCAGGACGGTAAATATCGTTTAATACTGTTTATTATAAACAGAGCATTTACTTAAATATTTGTATCTATAAAAAGAATGTATAAACATAAAAAAAATGTCTTAAAATAATTGTCGGAATTTGTCCATTTCATAATATATATATCAAAATTATTATTATTATTATTCGTTAAAACATTATATTTAGTGGATACACGTATTTGAATAGACAATCCTTTTATTTTAAACATTAAGAACATTTTATCGAGCGTCTACTTAAATACGTGAAACTATTAAAAATAACGTTTAAATATATAACACTTTTTATGCAAGTTTATTCTGCTTATTATTGTAACGGTATGTATTGTTATGCGTACACTCCCTTACCTACCCAACGAGCCGTAACTGACCTCTGACTTTTCTATAAATACTTTCATGGTAATTGGTCGGATGACCTTTGCGCTATGGTAACTAGACTTCATGAATCATAAGCGCAGTACTAAATTGGCAACACAGTCTCATCAATTCACAGCTGAATTGGCAAAAGATGGAAGCGTAATTTCGATGCTAAATGTTTTATTTTCTTGCACTTGTTGAACTTTCTTCCGGCTCCATGCTTTCCAGCCAACTTTGATCTTCAAACATTTAAATGCAATGTCAATCGTTATCTACTGTCTTCTTGATTCTTCTTCCTTTATTTTTCTCGCTGCTTAATGTTTCTCTTTTTTCTTATTCTTTTACGCTCAGTAACCGCTTGTGTCATAGTGGTTTTACTGCCTTGCATGGGGTTAAATGATTAGAAAACAAATTTAAATGCAATGTCAATCGTTATCTACTGTCGTCTTGAGTCTTCTTCCTTTATTGTTCTCGCTGCTTAATGTTTCTCTTGCTTCTTATTCTTTAACACTCAGTAACCGCTTGTGTCATAGTGGTTTTACTGCCTTGCATGGGGTTAAATGATTAGAAAACAAATTTAAATGCAATGTCAATCGTTATCTACTGTCTTCTTGATTCTTCTTCCTTTATTGTTCTCGCTGCTTAATGTTTCTCTTGCTTCTTATTCTTTAACACTCAGTAACCGCTTGTGTCATAGTGGTTTTACTGCCTTGCATGGGGTTAAATGATTAGAAAACAAATTTAAATGCAATGTCAATCGTTATCTACTGTCGTCTTGATTCTTCTTCCTTTATTGTTCTCGCTGCTTAATGTTTCTCTTTTTTCTTATTCTTTTACGCTCAGTAACCCCTTGTGTCATAGTGGTTTTACTGCCTTGCATGGGGTTAAATGATTAGAAAACAAATTTAAATGCAATGTCAATCTTTATCTACAGACTTATTGATTACACTTATATTGTTCTCGCTCCTTCATATCTGTCTTCTAATTGGTTCACACCTTCTAATCCGTTGTGCCTTTGTCGCTTTGCTGCTTTACTTGGAGTGAATTATTAAAAAAAAATACATTGACTCTTTATTTCTCTTTTCACTCTTTCAAATAACGCTACTTTTATTTTTCTTTCTTTTTTTCTATTTGTCCTCACTCTTTGTCTCTCATTGTTCTTTTTATTCTTTTCCTTTTCTCTCTTCCCTCCTATGCCGCCTTCCTTTTCTTTCCTCTCACATGAAACCTCTCACTACCAGCTTGGCTTCACACAGACCCTCACCGACGCAAGAGACGTTCACTGATTTGCCAAAGTGGCACTTCGTGATTAATTACCTCCCTTTGTTACTCTTCCTGACAACAAACGCGCTTGTCGGAAGCTGTGGAGACGGTCGCCTTTATTAACGGGGCAATTGGCGCGTAAAAGGCCATCGCGCGAAGTGCCCCGATTAGCTTTAGGTCATCAGCATGCAAGGACGCCAATACAAGCCCGGCTAATATTGTGTAAGCGATTGACACATTCTATGATCTATCAAATGTTCTATGATGACTCTCGCCTCACTCTCAATATTCTCCCAATCGTCAAGTGTCACGTGACCTGAAATGGCGCCTTTTATTATATTCTTCTTGTCGTTGCTGTTGTGTGACGCCACAAATAGAGAAAATGATCAGCGTCCTTCGTTTTATTCTCAAAATTATGACAATATTTTCTTTCCAGATATTTAGTTTTCTCTTAATAAGCTATTGAGTATAATCGGTTTAAATCTGATATTAAGCATACATACTACATGTTATTAATTGAATATATATATATATATATATATATATATATATATATATATATATATATATATATATATATATATATGCTTGTGTGTGCGTGTGTGTGTATGTGTGTGTGTGTGTGTGTGTGTGAACAATAAAAAATATTCAAAAATTAAAATTTTCAGACGCACTAGGTTGTATATTAATATTTTTTTTTGTTTTATTATTTCAGTTAGGTTCCTCGACTAGTTTCGGCTAGCATGGCCATCATCAGGAGAAAAAATCCCTGCTTGTTAGTAGCAGATAAATTACATGAGTCAATGACTGTCTATGAAGAAAGTCAACCTTGTTTGTAGATTCCATTTGTTTTTAAATCGTTAATTTTGGTCAGACCTTGCGTTGGTAAAAAGGCGTCTTCCAAGTTTTTTATTTTTTAAGATAGAGGATGGGAGATTCCTGACTTATATTATATATATATATATATATATATATATATATATATATATATATATATATATATATATATTTCATTAAATAATATAGACAAGTGTTGCCTATTTATTTTATGTAAATTTTTTTCGTAACTTCTGATAAGTTTAATAACATTATCGTTGAAAGAAGAAAGAAATTCACAATAGTGATCCATATCCATCTAATGCACAATAGTGATCCATATCCATCTAATCTTTCGGCTTACTTAAGCCATTATCAAAGATGTCAATTACAACATATTAAACAATATACGGACAAGACAGTGATGATAGTCTGTCAATGTTTACATAGAAGATTTCTAAGCAACGATAAACACGTGCATATAAGACGCTAGAAGCGAAAATCGCACCGCATCTCATGACGTCACATATGACCACACGAGAGTGAATTGTAGAAGTATGAATCGAAAGCCGTTGGTATAAACCAATGGCTTCTGTTACCAATTATAGACATTTAAGAATATTTGTAGAGGTGCCATAATTGATTTTGTTTAGGTTGGGTTTCAACTGTTTGATGTAAAATATATATATATATATATATATATATATATATATATATATATATATATATATATATATATATATATGCATGTATGTGTTTTTTGTCTAAATAAGTAATGGAATTTTTATTTAATAATCAGACAGATCAGATCAATTTTAAAATATGCGCTCTCTGGTGGGTCTACAGGACGTCGGATCTAATGACGGTTTGAGCTGCCCTGGGTAACGCAGCTTCGCATCGGAGGACGCATACTTTTCTTTAATCACACACACACACACACACACACACACACACACACACACACACACACATATATATATATGCTTTTTGTGTGTGTGTGTGGCGTGTCTCAATTTTCGTTTGGTGTGCTTTAAGTTTTGAGCAACGTTTTAGAGAATTATATTGTATTCATTTCTATGCTTGGTCGGCTCAGGAGATTTTTGTGGCCTAGCATATGTGCTGATTCCTTAAGTTTACGAATTTTCCAATGGTGTTCTTTGACTATGATCTCAACCTGATCCCACAGAGGGCAGTGATCTCCCTTTTCTCTCCATATGTGGTCAGCCACGCCTGATTTTTCCACTTCTTCTCGTGTTACAGCTTTCTAGTATTCTTGAAGCCTTACCTTAAGTGGACGGCCTGTCTCTCCTTTATATTTCTTTCTGCAGCTGCACAGAATAGTGTACACACAGTCTTTAATCAAGTTCCCGGGAGAGATATCTGCGAAGTGTCGTAAAGCATTTGAAGGTTGTCCTGATGTTATATGGACCGCAGATCCTTTGTATTTCCTCTGATAAACCCTTCACATAAGGCAGGCAAGCTGTTGTTGTCCTCCTCTTGTTCCCGCCTATCCCAGTTTTTGGGACTGCTCCCATGTACCCAGGCTAGTTGTTACGTTGTAGGGTACTACTTATACTTACCAATTCTTTATCTTATGTCTCTGGGTCGCCACTTATGACTTTTGCTCGGTGTTGTAAGCAGCGGACGATACCTTTCTTATACTGTATGGATGGTGGGAGTTGAAATTGAGGTACTATCCAGTGAATGTCGGTTTACGGTATACGAATGTCTTGAACCCATACTCTGTTCGAGATATTAGAACATCCAGGAATCGGATTATGTTGTTACTCTCTTTCTCCATCATGAACTGTATCGAAGGTTTTATTGAGTTGACATGGTCCAGTAGAACCTGAACATCTTCCTGGTCTAGCCACACAGGAAGCTGTTCAGGTTCCAAACAGGAACCGACACTGTATCCTATACGGAACCGTCATATAGCCTGACATGCTATACCTATTTAGCTACAGAGGAGCGTCTTGGTTAGCAAGGTCGATTTTACTGTTTTATAGTTATTACAAAACAATTATAATTATTTATTGAGTATTTTTTGATAATTTATGCTCATCCTGTCATATATTACATTCCATAATTTTATCTATATCGAAAGGTATTATTGTTATTATTTTATTTCCTTTGCTTCTGGTGTGTAAAAAATTTCTTTCTGGGTTCCGCTCAGAGGCCTAATATCAGACATGGCATCATGATATTTTCCTGTGACCAAAAAAAAGAAAATAGCAAAAAACATATTTTACATAGATAAAGCCTTTCGTAAATTGTGGGCAGTACTCGTGAGAAAAAAAATTGTATTTCTTTAAGGCATGAGCTTCCAGGAATCCCTTC
>OZ010610.1:65388448-65400948 GCA_963932145.1 Acanthosepion lycidas | reverse complement strand
TAGAATCGTAATTTTATTGATTCAAGTTTCTTCTTCATCTACCAGAAAATTGTCCAGCATTCGCTGACATAAAAAGAGTACGAATATTACATAACAGTTCAGTTTTCTTTTCTTTTTTCTCAACGGAATTTTCCCGTATATTAATAATTTGCTTAGGTTTTGAAAGGCATATTCGAAAGCGCCTTCGGATTTCAGTGTTAGCATTATTCGTCACCTGTTAAAATATTCCCCAGATATTTAAATTGTGTACTTGTTCCATTTTGGCATCTCCAATTTGCAATTTTGGCTTTTTCTTCTGACAACAATGCATTATGTCTTCTTACAGTTCCCGTTTGTTCTTCTCTTGTAAATTTACATCAGCAACTTCTGTAAGAATTCTTGTAGTTTCCTCTCTGTGTCTGCTATCAACACTATGTCATCAGCATATTTTAAATTGTTAGACTTCTAATTTTTCTCACAATCGCCTCACTGTGGCGGCTGAATAAGACTGGTCTGATATATATATATTATATATATATATATAATATATATATAATATATATATATATATATATATATATATATATATATATATATACATACATACATACATACATACATATATATATATATATATATATATATATATATATATATATATATATATATATGTGTGTGAAAAATTTCTCAGAGTTAACCTGTAGAAAAAGACAAAATTTATAAAGGTAAAAAACAGCAGAAAAACTGTATTATTAACGGACGCGTTTTGTCCAATGTGGACTATTTTAAGTCAAAAACGAAATGAATTTATTAAAACAAATTAACTATTAACAACAAAGTTTGTTTCCAGTTCCTAAGGACATTTTGTTTGTTGGTAAAGTTACTTTCGTTTTTGCCTTGATAAATTCCACATTGGACGAAATGCGTCGGCTAATAATACAGTTTTCCTATTGTCTTTTACCTTTATAAATAACCACACACACACACACACACACACACACACACACACACATACATATATATATATATATATATATATATATATATATATATATATATATATATATATATATATATATATATTTCCATATTTGAGCAGAATCTCCTTTTATCTATTAAACGGTATATGTATTTATTTTCGCCCAAAGGTCTTATTATTCAATAAATCTTATTAAAGACAATAGGTACTGTCTTCTTTAGTAGACAAAAATATGTAAATGCACTGTTTAATAAGTAAACTGAGTTTCTGCTCAAATGTTAGTATCCACTAAAAGTAAGGTTTAGTATGATAAGAATCTGTCGGATTAATAAAAAAACATTACTTCTTCAAAAAATATCTATATATATATCTATATCTATATATCTATATATCTATATCTATTTATATCTATTTATATATCTATATTATATATATACATATATATATATATATATATATATATATATATATATATATATATATATATATATATATGTGGGGGGGGGAGTGTTTGTCTGTGGTGTGTTTCATTAAAGACGAAAGCCAAGGTACTGCGATTAAGAATTTTGTTTAATTTGTCTTGTGATTGCGTTGGTATAAGTTAGATATTTTTCTTTTTTTTTTTTGTGATTGATGGTAGGGTCATGCGAACCCGATTATAAGGAAGACCTGTACCACATCAAAATTAGCATTAATCAGAAAATGGTATGTAAATCATACCAAGACGAACGCAAGAAAATATAAATAAAAAGCTTAATCGCACTAACTTGAATATAAATGAAGCATTGCTGCCTAAATACAATATATATATATATATATATATATATATATATATATATATATATATATATATATATATATATATATATATATATATATATATATATATATATATATATTCTTTTTCGTGCTTGCACGCGTTTGAGTTGTCATAGTTTGTTTGTTTGTTTTTTGTTTTTTTTTCTGTAAACTTGAAATAAATATCTACCGGCCTAGAACGATACGTCCTATAAAGAAAATGTACTTCCCGACGTGAATCGGAATTGTATTCATTTTTTAACAGGAGAAAGCCTACTATAGACTGTAATAATTTGATTTACCTACTAAAGAAATGCCTGCTATTCGTTGGAAGATTTTCGAATCTATTTTTGTTAGTGCAATTATAGCAAAATAAAACGTAAACCCAGTAATTCTTGATTGGATTTTTATAATCCGCTAATATCTCTTTTACTTACCAGTTTCACATGTTTGATTTGATCTCTGATTTTTTTTACTACGTCATATCAACCGGCCTATAAATTTCTCTCTCTCTTTCTCCCTCCCCCCTCTCTCTCTCTACATATATATATATATATATATATATATATATATATATATATATGAATTGGTAGGATAAAAAATGGACATACAGGGCCAAATATTTGCACGTAGGTAAATATTTATTCCTCATGTGTCATAAGCACAGTGCTTAATGTTATAAAAATAGCTAAATATATATTAATGAATATAAGTATATCCACCAATATATATATATATATATATATATATATATATATATATATATATATTTATATATATATAACGTTTGTATTTCGGCAGCAATACTTCTTTTAGACATGAAATATTAAATTTTTCAAATTAACGAATTAGTTGTTTTAGCAAATTGGTAAATTTGTTCACATTTAGTCCAATCTTATATTTACGAGTACTTTCGAATGTTACTACATTTGTTCTCAATAATTGTTCTGTGTATACTTACGCAACCCATTCGGAATTATATATATATATATATATATATATATATATATATATATATATATATATATATATATAGTATTACACATCGAGTGCTGTTGTCAATAAAAATTGTTCTTGAAGTAATATAACAGAGCTAAAAGCTTTCTTTCATTACCAGTTGTGCTACTTGTGAAGAAAAAAAAGAATATATATATATATATATATATATATATATATATATTATATATATATATATATATATATATATATATATATATATATATATATATATATAATTCGATATATTTTATTACATTAGTGGATACCCATATTTGAGTAGATGCTCTGTTTATTTATCCGCCGGAGAAGTTATATTTTTCTAATATGATTTCTTGAATATTCAAACCGGTGATAATAAATAAATCTTGAGAATCATATCTTGTTTCAATACATCTAAGTATCTAAGTATTTAATTAATATTACGTATGGATTCATTTTTAAATATGTATTATTGTTATTGTCTTAAAAGTCTTTAATTATGGGTAAATAATATAATAAAGTTATGTTAACTAATGTAAGGACATACCAGACAACAAAAAATGTTTTGTGTGTAGTTTGATAGACACTTTTTCGACTCTAACTAGGTCGGCATTTTATCGAAGGTAATTGAAATCTCGCGTAGACGTTAGTTTGTCCGAGAGAAAAAAAATATCAAATAATAATGGCGGCTATCTCGCCTTACTGAATCAGTGAAAAAACTCGAAAATTCATGTGTGTGAGTGTCTATGTGGGTTTAATAAAATCTGTAACCGCTGAGTGTGAAAACAGTACAAGTTACAAAGACAATGATAAAAAAATATAATAAACCAGTGAAAGAGAAAGGGGCCATAAAAGAAAAAGAAATTAGAAGAAAAAAAGGAACTAAGACTGTGATGAAAACGTAGACATTGAATGAGAAATAACAGAAAGAAATGTCCAAGTAAACGATTTGTGTAATTAGATTTATTTTAAAAATTGTGTGAGTATTAGAAATTCTCGGTTCATTAAAAAGTGAAAGGAAGAATGAAAGAGGTCAAGAGGAAATACACTATTACAAATTATGCTTTAATAGATGAACATGTATTGGCAGGGTGAGGTAGATATAAGCAAACACAGACAGTGAGATATGAACAGAAATAGATAAACACAAATGAGTATAGATAGATAGATAGATAGATAGATAGGATCGACAGACTGAAGTATGCATATATATATATATATATGTATATATATATAGAAAGAGAGAGAGAAAAGAAAGAAAGAGAAAGAGAGTACAGTCTGTAATATATTGATAGAGAGATAGATAAATAGATATGAGCATACTTATGAGCAGATAGATGAAGAACAGACTGAGATAGATCTATATATATATATATATATATATATATATATGAAAATACTGATATAGATATTAGGTTGGTGCAAAAATAATGACGTAATAATGTCGTTTTTTGACGTTAAAAATACGTCAAAATACGACATTATTACGTCATTATTTTTGCACCAAACTAATATTTAGATTGATAGCTGTAAACAGAAGTAGATAGATAGATAAAAATAAAAAGGCTAATATATTTCTGTGTAGAAAGAGTGTCGATAAAAACAGTGTAGTTCACGTTTACTCTTACTTTCTCTATTATATATATATATATATATATATATATATAGTCCGAAGGTTGTTAATATATTTTCTGTTTATACGTTATTATTACATACAATTTATTTAAGTAAATACTCTGTTAATTTTTAATTAAACAGTATTAATTACATTTACCGGCTTGAATGTTCGAGTGCATGTTTGTGTTAATTTAATTCATTCTATTTAAATGTTTATTTTTGGGAGATACTCATATTTAAGTAGAAGCTCTGCTTTTTAACTGAACAGTATTTTTCATCCAAGTATATTTACCGGTTTGAATATTCGAGAAATATTGTCAGTATACACATATATATATATATATATATATATATATATATATATATATATATATATATATATATATATATATATATATGTATGTATGTATGTATGTATAGTGTGTATCAAAGTATCTACGTATGTATGTATGGATCATAACGCGTTTCCATTCATTTATCTATGTATCTAATATAACAGATTTTTCTTTTTTTATATGCACTTTTCAGTGGTGCAATTTTTTGTGTTCTTATAGTGTATGTGTGCGTAAGTGAGTGTTATATATATATATATATATATATATATATATATATATATATATATATATATATATATATTTCCTAGACACTTGATATATATATATATATATATATATATATATATATATCAAGTGTCTTGGAAAGATATCGGTGGGGGATTAAATGAAGCATACATACGTTCTTTTTATCCCAATTCATATGACCCCAAAAGGAACTTTTTAGCATGTATACGACAGGAAATAATTTTCGATCTCTGATTTAAAAGGCTTTTGGTCTGCAAATATTATTAAAGTTAATTTCTCTTGTTGACAATGGTTGCAGATGTTGCTAAGAATGTTGTAAGGATTATTAAAACTTTCCTGTTTATAAATTAATCTTTTTTTATTATTTTTATCCTTTAATTCCACACATGGATGGTTAGTTTAGAATTCCTAAGTCTTTCTGGCTTAAAAGATGACTTATGATTACTCATACATATATATATATATATATATATATATATATATATATATATATATATATATATATATATATATATATATACATATATAAGTGTGTGTATGTGTGTGTTTGTATATATAGTGTATTAGGACAGCAGATCAATATTCAAATATATGTAGTTAAATATAACAGACAACGAATGTCTAATATGTTTTATCATGAGCCGTTCTAGGCTTCGTATAGTTGCATTAATTTCGGGTGAAAATGAAGAGAAAAAATTGTCCAACATTTGGATATTGTTTATTATTATTTTTATAAATATATATATATACAGTGTATTAGGACAGGAGATCATTATTTAAACATATATATATATATATATATATATATATATATATATATATATATATATATATATATATGTATATGTGTGTGTGCGTGCGTGTGCGTGCGTGTGCGTGTGTGTGTACATTCAAATGGATTATGTCTGAAAATTATTTTAATATATATTCTGTTTATACGTTGTTTTTTTTGTAGATAAAATTATAAACATTCTTTTAAATGTCATTAATACTGTTTAATTAAAAAAAATAAATAAATAAAAGTGAAAAAAATCAGAGCATTTACTTAAATAAATTATATCTATAAAAATAACTTATAAACAGAAAATATATTAAAATAATTGTCGGACATAATCCATTTCATAATATGTCGTCATTTTTTACGTTAAGCTACTTTTCGTGAGCAGATATGATCGATCGAACGCTTATGTTCATAAACAGTAATTCCGACTTTGCTAAATAGGCCCTTCTTTGTGGTTGAATGGTTGATCGATTGCAATTCTTAAATTTTATGCTATCATTTTCTTTTCCAAAACTTCATCTCTATGCTTTTCAATCAACTAATACCTTCAAAAATGTCCTCCTGTTTACTCTTTTATCTTCCCGCTCATTAGTAATGTTTCTGTTTTCTAATTCTTCCTCACCCAGTAACCCCTTGTGTCTTAGTGGCTTCACTGCCTTGCATGGGGTAATCTCGATTAATAAAATGTTATTCTTTAGAAAGGTCTTATAAAAGAATTTAGAATATGGACAACACTGATGTCACCTGAATTTCAATGACAAATATTACGTCAGAAACAAAGGAAAAAAACAAACTTTGATTTTTATCTGATTTTTCTCATATTGATGGCTATTAGTTCAATAATAGAATATTGGATTAAACCACTAGTTTGTGGATTTGTTACAGAGTAATTGTGAGTTAGAATTCATTAGTTACTGAGTTCAAACTTAAACTTACTAGAAAAAGGCCGAGCTATAACCGAGCATTGCTAAATTAGAACAAGGCGAGATATCCCGAGACATGAACAGTAGAACGAGATCAATCTACCTCTGTAGGTTAAATAAAGTTTTCAGGTTGAAAATCTCTCAAAGTTAAACAGATCGACAGACATCATGAAAAGGCCGGAAGGCAACACAGTCAAACGTTTGTGATAATAACAAATCTGGAGATACTAGTTCGAATGGAAATAATGAAAATACAGTATTATTAAGAAGAGAATTACATTTACCTTTAATAAAATTACTATTCATACACACCGATAACATTAATTTATTGAATCGAACAACAGACGCTGTCATCATGATAGACTTAAGCTTAAATGTCAGAACAGCTTTTAATTCAACTCTCCAGGTTTTTGTTGTAGCCAGGTATTGAACTCATAACTCTTTGGGTCATTTAGCTATGAAGCTATTTGTTACATAAACAGAGATAGATTGAATTTGAAATAGGTGTATTATTCAATTTATTGCATTTAAACAGTATGGCATTAGAAAAAATTGCGGGACGATATAACATTTTTATTTTGGTATGGTAATAAACACAGATAACAATAAAGAGAATCGGATCATGAAAATCCACATTTAATGGGGAGATTAAATTCTATTCGTTTTAATCGTATAATTCATCAATAATTTTAACAAACAAATCAATAATATATTCTTCACAACAAAAAACAAAAGGTTTATTCATTGTTTCCTGTTTAGCATTCGGTTACCAGTTCCTTTTAAAATCTAATTCCATACTATACTTCTGAATTCTCCGACTGAACTCTGAAATGATATTCACTAATTAATTCTTGACCTCTTCAGTTCTAGAATTGACTGTTATCTTTCCTTCGTAGCCCCCAAGAACTTCACTTCTTGCCCATTCTTATGCTCATACAACACTACACAATAATCATCTGCATTGAGTGGCTCTTGAGCCTTGCACAGTGTGAATATTAGTAAAAAAATGAATAGTCATACAAAAACATGAACCACTACATTAAAATATTTTGCGTTTTTATCCAAATAACATTGAAAAAAAATAACGTATGGATTTATCTGACAACTCGATATATGACGCTCTTGATATTTTTTAAAATACTCATTTTCGTAAAAGAAATGATGCCTTCTTAAGCCCAAATATTTAATATATATCGTCCTGATGATTGCTATTGTATGAAACGCTGAGATGTGGATTTCGATATAATTGTGTTAATAATATTATTATAATAATTTTATTTGAATTTTTTCAGTAGTCACACGTATTTTAGTAAAAGTATTCGCCGGTCAGCGAAATAAAATGCAGTTTAATATTTGAAGTAAACGATGGTCTACTCAGATACGTGTATGCACTAAATATAACGTTTTAAAGAATATATATATACATATATATATATATATATATATATATATATATATATATATATATATATATATATATATATATATTTCTGAGATGAGGTATTACGTACACTATTTACATTATTCGACATTCCAACCACTTGAAGAAGGTCGGAGCGTACAACGGCCGAAACGATGTAATAAATATGGCTAAAAAGATAAGGACAATTGTCCGAATAATGTAAGTAGTGTGTGTGTGTGTATATATATATATATATATATATATATATATGATAATAGTATATATATATATATATATATATATTTATAGGATAACTATATATATATATATATATATATATATATATATATATATATATATATATAGGATAACAATATATGCAGGATATATATATCCCATATATATTGTTATCATATATATATATATATATAGGATAACAATATATATATATATATATATATATATATATATATAGGATAACAATATATATATATATATATATAGGATAACAATATATATATATATATATATATATATATATATATATATATATATATATATATATATATATATATATACATATATAATGAAAAACAAATCACTTTACTGTACCATTACGATAATTTATTTCACCTAAATCCTTTTTTAAGGATTCAGGATCATCAGGTAAACCTTCCAACAACGAAATGAGAAATTTTTTTTTTTTCTCATTTCGTTGTTGGAAGGTTTACCTGATGATCCTGAATCCTTAAAAAAGGATTTAGGTGAAATAAATTATCGTAATGGTACATTAAAGTGATTTGTTTTTCATTACATATTAGCTCTGTCCTAACATTGAGCTCTCAGGATTTCATCCTCTTTGGATTTACCAATTCGGTTTACCAAGTTCCTTATAACTTAATTATATATACATATATATATATATATAAGATAACAATATATACAGGATATATATATATATATATCCCATATATATTGTTATCATATATATATATATATATATATATATATATATATATATATATATATATATATATGATAACAATATATATATATATATATATATATATATATATATATATATATATATATATATATATATATATATATATTTATATATAGGATATATATATCCTATATATATTGTTATCATATATATATATATATATATATATATATATATATATATATATATATATATATATATGTATTATAACGATATATGTATGAGAAAACTTTTTGTGACGTGTTTCATCCGTTAGCACTTCGTACGAACGAGAGATGCTGGGAGTTTTAAAATGTAAAATTAATAACAAAGATAAAACAAAAAAAGAATATAAATCTAGAAGAAGTTAGCGAGATTGTATGCCAAAAAAAAATATTTCTAGATCTTAAAACTCCCAGCGTCTTTCGTATAGCCTTCATGTTTTATGTACCGTGTCCCTTCATGATGTAGTCGTTCATGGCCCTCTGCATCATCCTGTCCCTTGTAGATCATAATAATTTTCTTCCAAACCAGGTCCCGCAATCCATTTACTTAAGGTCATCAAGTATGTTACGCGCTGTTTTCCTCTGTCCTTTTTTTTTCCCAATCTGTCCTGTGAGTATCAGATTTTCCAAGCCCTCCTTCCACATTACGCGCCCCAGAAATTTAAACTGCCTCTTTGTGATGTTAGATATAAGTTTTCTTTCTGCTTCCATTTTCTATAAAATCTCGTCGTTAGTTACATGTTCGGTTCATGGTATCCTCAGCATCTTTCTGTAGAACCACATTTCTTTGCTTCAAATCTCTTCCTTATCTTTAAAGAGATACCCAGAATTCGCTACTATACAAAAGGATAAATATCACGTAACAGTTCAGTATTCTTTTCTTTGTATCGAAATTTGTCTGTCTCTTAATACTCTGCTTAGCTTTTAGAAAGAATCTTTGGCCATCCAAACAGGTCTTCGGATCTCAGTGCTTCAATTTCCGTACTTTGTTAGAATGCAGCCTAAATATTTAAATTTCTGTACCTGCTTGATTTTAGTATTCCAGACCTGTCATCTGCCTTGTGGGCTAATCCTTTTGCTGAGGACCATGGAGTCTGTTTTCTTGTAGTTTATGCTTAGTCCTTTCTACTCGTTTTCTTTGCTAACTTCTATAGGAGGATTTTTACTTTCCTTTCCGTGTTTGCTATCAGCACTGTGTCATCTGCATATCTTATACTGTTAAGATTCAATAATAAAACCTATAGGACTCCTAATTCTCTCAGAATCACATCGCTGTATAAGTTGAGTAAGTTCAGTGAGAAAACACATCCTTGTCAAATAGCGCTTTCCATTTTTGTCTATCTACTAAACTCATTTTCTGACCGTATTCAGGAAATTTGCTGTTAGTATAGATTTTGAATTATTCTAATGTCTTTCCCGAATATATCAATGTTACCGAGCAGTTGTAACAAATAACTGTGATGTGCACACACCTTAAACAAACCCAGCCGATTTTTACAATTTGTCATAGATATTTTCTTTCAATATTTGGCCTGATGATTGCGTCTAGCATGAAACAGTCTGTTGCTTCTGAGTGTTGACTTAAATGTTCACTTTTACATTTAAATACGCTCTATCAAGGATACGGAGTACTTTATCCCCTAAATATAGTAAACCTTAAAACTATATTACACTATATATATATATATATATATATATATATATATTGCATAGAATGTTAATGCATAATTACAATAGCTATTTCGGCCATCATGACTTACTTATTGGCATTATCAACACAGAGGTGTGATGAAATGATATAATATATATTCTCTATTATAATAAATACATTGAAATCTTTTTGCGGATCAGTTTTAATATTTTACATTATTAGGATTCACTTGGATTATATACCAACTGATTATTACCTATATATATATATATATATATATATATATATATATATATATATATATATATATATAGATAGATAGATAGATAGATAGATATAGGAAGAGATTATAGTAGTTCCAACGAGATAAAAAAATGTATATTAAAAAGAGAGAAACCGGAAACGTTTTTGGCTGTAATGTGGATTTTTTAAAAAATATTATGATTTATATATATATATATATATATATATATATATATATATATACACACTCACACCATGGCCCGGCGTTGCCAGTGCTTGATTCAAAAATCGTACGACATATACAGCAATCGCTATCACTTGACGTAAAATATTTTTGCCCTTCTTTGCCTTTAAAGGAGTGCCCTTTTCCGTTCTGATGTTGCTACATGCCTTACTTATTGCCTATCTCACACTGCAAATTTTTTCTAAGCTCTATACTAAACATTAAATCTGTTACGAAAAAACAACTAAACAAAATGAACACAAAACGATCAGCTTTAAAAAAGGACTCGTAACTGGAAAAACCGAATGAAAAAAGAATGTTAACAACATATACTTTTTCACACCCAACCCAGTTCTGCTGAATCAGAATCAACGTTGAGTTTAAGCAAGCGAATGAGCCAATTGGAGTAAAGTGCCATGCAGATGTAAATTTTTCCCACTTGTGACAAATTCAGCTATCGATATTTTTGAATCCTAGCATGCTAGTTAACATTCGTGTCAGTCAGCTGTTGGCTCTCAAGGTGGCCATTAGAATCTTCCTGCCTATTCGTGGCAGCCAGCTATATGGTTTCACCTATCCCCTTTCACCTTTCATCTGGCCAGTAGAAAATGGTCGCAAACTACATGAAAACTGCCGTAGAAGCATGAAAAAATCGATTATTTACACTATCGATGGGAGTTGGGAAATGAAACGTCGGTTTTGGCCTTTCCTCTAACTTGGAGCATGTGCATGTAAATTTTGGTGCAAATCCGTCGAAAATTGCGGCTTTGCATTCGTTACACACACACACACACACACACATCCTTATATGCTTTATATATATATATATATATATATATATATATATATATATATATATATATTAGGCCTAGATTAGGTATGCACTTTACAGCGTTATTTACATTTTATTACCTTTACATTTATTTATTACAATTATCCAATCGATAAAAGCTTTGGTTGGCTCCATTGATTGACTCAAAGAA
This sequence comes from Acanthosepion lycidas, assembly GCA_963932145.1. Classification (NCBI taxonomy): domain Eukaryota; kingdom Metazoa; phylum Mollusca; class Cephalopoda; order Sepiida; family Sepiidae; genus Acanthosepion; species Acanthosepion lycidas. The sequence goes on along the minus strand of OZ010610.1, from coordinate 65,388,820 downwards.
TTGTTAGTTCAATATCTGCCTGCTAGTTGAGTTAAAGAGAGATAACTGAGACATCCAGAAGAAGCATGACACGTGGAACTAGAAAAATCTACTCCGTTGGACGAAATATAGTGTTCAGTTCGAAATTCCAACCACCTGAAGAAGGCCTGAGCGTACAATGAGCGAAACGTCGTGAATATGAGAATGAAGTTTGGACAACAGTTCGAACAATGTAAATAATTAGAAATACATCTAACATTGTTTCATCTCGTACGTTCTCGAAAAGCCCTCCTCAAATGGCCGTTTAATAGTCGGAAACGTTACAATTTCAATTTCTGCAGACGTTTTCGGCATGGATAGCACATGAGCTGCCCGTCGTGTTGAATTCTGAGA
>OZ010610.1:65378448-65383448 GCA_963932145.1 Acanthosepion lycidas | reverse complement strand
AATTTCTTGAACAGTCAGACCTGTAAATTTAATTAATACTGTTTAATTAAAAAAAAAAAGAAAGGAAAAGAAAATTTACTTAATTAAATCTAATAACAACCTATAAACAGAATATATATTTATATATAATTGTTTTTGTCAATATGAAAAAATTATAATAAATAATTATTGCTCTACTATCTGTATTGAACCCTCTTTTGAATTAATGCTGTAAACGTTTGAATTTATATATTATTTTTGTTCTCATTACATTCGTATATATACATACACACACACATATATATATATATATATATATATATATATATATATATATATATATATATATATATATATATATATATATATATATAAGGCTTTATAGGTATGTGTGTTATTGAAGCATGTAGTCACAGATGCTAATTTAATCTACTGGAATTTTCGTGCTGAGGTTATCTTCATCAAGCAATGCTAAAACGCTGTGCTTCGCTTTTGTTGTTTTGAGAATTATTTTAATTATTAATGTTTGGTGGTAAATATTTTGTAGGCTACCGAACGTAATGTTACGTGACATGCGCACAATTTTAGAATTCTCATTTTTCTTGATGACCTAACGAAAGTAGTTACACGACAGTTCCCAATCTGAAATAATGCCTTGATTGTGGAAGAAATTTGTTTAAAGTGGATATATGGACATGATGAAGAACATATGACTGTGCTGACCTCATGGATTTACCGCTGGTGATGCACAGCAGTTTCTGTGCGTCTTTGATGGTCCTAAAGGCCTTGAGCTCCGAGTCCATACCATGTCATTCACCCTCTTTCTGCATAGCCTCAAGTGAAATTCCGAATGTTTAAACAAGTCAGATAAGCTCTGGATCGATGGAGTAACCGTATGCTTTCTGGAAGGTTTCAACTCCCTTTCACATAACTTTCATGCCCCAAGAGTTATTTGCCAAGACTTCTCACGTTCAAAAAAACTTGGCTTGCAAGTTATACGCATTTGAATTTCCTTGGCTATTACGCCTGGGGCTTCGACAAGAGAAATATCAGGCCAGTAATACCAACGGTTCGTTAAAGCATAAGGCAGAGGAACCACATAGTTAGGTCATGCAGTTTCATCGAGGGATACATCCTGGCCGCAATGAGGTTTGTTTTATTGAATAACGTTTTTTTTTCGTTTTGTTTTTCCCATAAAAAAAATGCGAGCAGATTGTAAAATACACTGAACTTATCTATTAAATATATTTGCTTTTATTTATAAAATGTACTCAGTTACATGGCACGCCCTATAACATTCATCTATACATCCATCCATGTGTGTGTGTGTGTGATTGTGTGTGTGTGATTGTGTGTGTGTGTTATATGCATATATGTGAGCTAAATGACACAGAAATATAACAAGGACACACCCAAACAGTTCTATAATAACTTATAGAATCTCATGTTGAGCTTCAGTGTCGAATATACATGTTATTTTCTGTTCTCAGGCAAAAAGTTACTTCAAGACAAAAATTGATTTTGTCTCTCTGAACAAAGACTTTTTGTCCATAACAGTCTCACATACAGTTATACTATAATATTTAATCTATATTATACTAATATAATATATGTTTGTTGAATAAACACAAGTGCGCCTGAGCAAGCATCTGCAATAGGGATTTTCTAGCCACCCTAGTGGACAGGCATCCTCGAATTCAAGTAGCCGGCTATTCGCTTGAAGTTGAAACAGAACTAATGCTTTTAATTTAATTATATAATTAAATTTGAAGTTTTTAGCTTCGGTTTTTGAAACATGGTAATTCCTGTGTAGCGAAGAAACCATATTTTAAATCAGTTAATTTATAATATTTATGCTGTGTAAATTTACATTGAGCGCTGCATTGTAAAATAAAAATATCAATAAGAACACCGGATATATATATATATATATATATATATATATATATATATATATATATATATATATAATGACAATAGGAAAATTAGTAATTGCTGACGCGTTTCGTCCAATTTAATTGAACAAGGTAACTAATAAAAACAAACAAAAAAACACAAAAACAGAATGTTCCTAGCAACTGGAATGTAGAGAAACGCTATTTTCAAATTGTTAACTGAAAATAATGTCAGTATTTGTCACGTGTGGAGAATATTGTCATTATATCTGTGTTATTATTATTATTATTATTATTATTATTATTATTATTATTATTATTATAAAAAGAATGAACCGATTTCATTACGCAATATTTTAATAAGAAAAAGCAACAGAAAAACTCTAGCTAAGTTACACTCAAAGTTTATTTCTTGTCTTGCAAGTGTTCAATGTGGCCACTACCTGCAGTACGGGCAACATCAATACGATAAGAAAATTCCTTCCAGACGAGTATCAGTATATAACTATCCACTGAGTTGAACGCTGTTGTTATTCGATGTTTAAGGTCATCGAGGTTAGTGGGTAAAGGTGGAACAGAAACGCGATCTTTTACGTATACTCACAAAAAAAAAAAAATCACACGCGGTAAGGTCTGGGGATCTCACAGGCCAAGCACAAAGGTCTTAGTAATCGAATGAACGAGGCGTAGTCTGTAAGGTTTCAAATATAGACGTCTTCTTCGCACACGCTTGATAGTGGATTGAGGGATCGCAAGCTCACGGCTAGCTTGATTTGCAGACTTTCGTGGGCTCCCCTCAGACACAGAACGAATTCTCGCCACTTGTTCCTCCGAAATTCATAGTCGCCCTGAACTTTTCCCTTTGCACAGACACCTACCCTCTTGAAAATGTTTAAACCACGATCGAATGTTCTTAGGAGAGGAGAGATTAATGTCGAATTGTATTCGAAAAGTGAATTTGTCTGCGCGAAATTGACAACGCCTTTTGAAGAGGACTCGCTATTCCGCGAGTAAACAAACGATTGAACGTTGCCGGAGATAGGACCCGACTACAGCGCCCATGTGGCATCCAGTCAAACCTTAGAGAACCCCTCTTTCAAATAGTCACTGACTCATTCCATGATGATGCTTGAGGACTGAGGCAATGCGTCATGAAATCAGTTCATTCATTTTGAATAACACACTCTCTCTCTATATATATATATGAAGATATATTTATATATATATATATATTGTGTGGACCTACCTACAAATGGACTCTTCCACACCTATATAATATGGCTACCAACTCTGAGCAAAGGAGGTCAGCAAGTGAAGGTCACCGAGTAGTAGCCATAGAGTGAGTGAATGAGTGAGTCAGGACACCAGTGAGAGAAAGTATTTACCTTTGTCCTACGTTTCCAAGAATATACTATTTAACCTTATATCCGAGTCCCTGTTATCAATATATATATATATACACATACACACACATATATGCATAAACACACACACACACACACACACACACACACACACATATATATATATATATATATATATATATATATATATATATATGTTGTTAGATATAACAGACAACGAATGTCTATTATGTTTGATCATGAGTGTGTGTGTGTGTGTGTGTGTGTGTGTATCAGACAATTCATATCTATTTTTTAATGATTCACCCCAAGCAAGGCAGTAGTGCCACTATCTCAGTCTGTTCATATCTATCTATCTATCTATCTATCTATCTATCTGTCCGTTTGTCTACAGGTACTCACGGGATGTCTTTCTAATTTTCCTTCCCATTTTTGTCTTCCCATTTTTTTCTTTCCAAAACGTTTCGCATTTGATTAACCAAACAGTCTAACTTACTTTTACAAATGCATTCTAATTGTCAGACCATCTTTCTAATTGTCGATCTCAATCGAAACTATCATTTTACTAAATTGCCTTTCCTCCACGCTTTTCCCGCCATTATTTGCTCGCTTTGTCGATTTGAACAATCCTTTAATTACGGTCGCTGCACTCATTAATGTTTGTCTCTACTAATCAGACTATCAATTCCCCGCTTTCGCGTTTCATTCAATGGTTGCAGCATCGGACAACATACCGAGAGTCGTCAAAATTTAACCAAGATCTAAGAATAACAAACATTGCTAAACTTATTTATTTCACTTGGACCATTGCGATTTGATAGAATGGATAAATTCTGCTGAGAAACCAGACCAAATCCAAACGCTATATGTTCCATCTCTGCTGATGTTTTTCACATAAAAATTACTAAATTTATCTGGAGGAAGAGTTGTCACTACCTGAGATAGAGCGTTTTTTACATACAACCAGTGTGGGCATAGCAGTCAAGACTGGTTTTTATCTCTCAATTTAAGGCGTCAGCGGGATCTTCATAAAATGTGTCACTACCCCGTTAGCGGGCTTTATATATATATATATATATATATATATATATATATATATATATATATATATATATATATATGAGAACATTAATATATAATCCGGCGTTCTTATTAATTATTTTAATTTTTACAAAATGTGGTCAATGCAAATCTACAGAGCATAAATAATAATAATAATAATAATAATAATAATAATAATAATAATAATAATAATAATATATATATATATATATATATATATATATATATATATATATATATATATATATATATATATATCATGGGTTATGTCAATATGTAACTGAAAAATTAATGCATGTGGGCGTGGGTGAAGGAAACCAGCCATACCCTTTTTCTCATGCTTAAGGGTAATTTTGAGCTTTATTTATGGTCATAACCTGCGGAGAGCTTATTTATGCTGGTTGGGTGATTGGAGAAAGTATGTATGTAAATAGTCCAGGGTTGTTTATAATCATAATCTCACGATTATATATATATATATATATATATATATATATATATATATATATATATATATGTGTGTGTGTGTGTGTGTGTGTGTGTGTGTGTGTGTGTGTGTGTGTGGCATGCCTGATAGAATAAATTACAGACATGTTTGCTAAGTTATAATAAAATTCATTCATACTCACGAATAATTTCCGTTTATTCATATTAAAGGATGAGAAAAATGTGCTATAGGCATTTAAATTTCTTTTATTTT
>OZ010610.1:65300948-65373448 GCA_963932145.1 Acanthosepion lycidas | reverse complement strand
GATCACTATATGCTATTTTTCTCGCTCCTTAGTAATGTTTCTTTTTTCTAATTCAGTAACCCCGTCTGTCTTAAAAATTTTATGCTTTCCTTGTGCTTTAAAAAAAAATAATCTAGTGAAACGAGCTTTCTAATAGTTACACCACGTGGAAGTGTAGCTTAGATGCGGGACAGGGCCGAAAGTGGGAAACACCTAATAAGGAACGAACTCTCTACACAGTCATAACTGATCTATCGAGACAGGCTTGCTAAACATTACACCACGGCGAAGTGCACCGTCGTATAGAAATGTATAAGACAAAAACAAATCACAATATAAAAATAAATTATTGATTCAATTTAAAAATTAGCAATATTTGCGAAATTAATTTTGCCACGTATATATGATGATGTGGCTGTAATTACAAAACAAAATTAATCACATTTGTAGCAGGTAACACAGCTGCTTATTTGCCATGAAGCATCTAATTGATAGAAAATGACACTCACATACACACAAATATGAATATCAAATATGTGGTGCAGTTCAATTTATATTGCATTACAATGAATCATTCATACAAAATGTAAATTAGTAAAGTTAATGATATAAAATGGCGAAATACCATTCTTGTCTTTTCAAAATTATAAGCTGTATAAGGTCTTTCTTAAATACATAAGTACTTTCAACTGTACATTCAGTCATCCTAAGGCATGGAAATTATTTCTTTTTGCGTAAAAATTCAGGTAGTATCAGAGACGAAAAATTAAATGCGAATAGAATTATGTTATTTTTTTTAAATGTATTATTGATAACGGATACAGACGTTTGGAGCGTGCAGTCGCAACGCTAAAGTTGATATTTTTTTTTTTTTTTGTGGTGGGTAAATGAGAGCAGTTTCGATTGGGAGGCATTGAAGATTACAAACGATTTCCTGCTCCAGTCAACCACAGATTGGAGGCCCTTTTCGAAACAGGCGGCCAGGTTATTTTTGTCAACGATACCAGATTTACTATCGAAGCAGGCGTAAATAGTAGTGTTTACCGCGCAGATGCCTACTTGGGAGCTGATGACATTGTGTAGGTCGTTAATGAATATTAGGAACCATGTAGGGCCCAAGTAGAGCGTTGGAGAACAACAGCGTTCGTGATAAAGGAGATGGAGGAAAACCCAGTTAGAACTACCTTCATTACATGTTTTGACAGGAGTGACTGTATTAAGTCAAATAATCATCCTGTAGTGCCGTATCTCTGAAGTTTACGAAGAAGGCCAGCATGCCAAACCCTATCAAACGCTTTAGAGAGCATCTAGAGCCACGGCTTGAGCTTCTCCGTTATTGTGAAGTGCTTGGTATACAAATTCAGTTATGGCCGTGAGCATATCAGCAGTAGATCGGGCAAGGCGGAAACTATATTGCTTGTAGGAGAGAAGATTATGAGAAGTAAGATGCTTAACCAATTCGGCATTAATTAAAGCCTCGATGACTTTACCGATTTGTGGTAAAAGACGGATAGGACGATAATTAGATGGGTCAGAAGGGTCTCCAGAGTTTTTAAAGAGAGGCACAACACATGAGGTCTTCCAACAGCCTGGAAAGCATGAGTCGACGAAGCAGTAGTTGTATAGTTTGAAGAGGACAGGAGCCATTTCAGTAGCATATTTCTTCAAGACAAAGGCCGGTATCCCGTCACCACATCTAGCCTTATGAAAATGTAATTTAGAGGTGATGTCCGATAACATCGTTGGGGTTATGTGCATCTCACTCAGTTCCAAAGAGGGAGAGATCGGGTTTGGGTAGACCAGATGTGACGAGCCTTGAATTGGATGAGAAGCATTCAGCCTTGTCAGCTGAGGAAATAATTGGCTTCAGTTTGTTTGAATAATGGAGGTATTGGTGGGCTGATGTTGTTCAGCACGCTCTTGAAGAACTGCCAATAATCTTTAGAACAAAACTTGTGAAAAGCAATACATTGTTTTATTCTTTCGGCAAAAAGTAAATTACTTCATTGAGGACACGCTTACACCCATTACGGGCAGTGACAAAGAGACTTCTGTTACAATCAGGCATGTCACTACAGTACAGACTGAAGTAGTGATTCCTGTGGGCAATAGAAGCTGAACAAGCAGTAGAGAACCAAAGGGAAGAATGCGATTTCACTTTAAATTTTCTTGCGGGTAATATGTATGTATATGTGTGTTTTTGTGTTTATATTTATATATATATATATATATATATATATATATATATATATATATATATATATATATACTAGTAATAATCTTATAAATATAAGAAATTATACTCGCTCGGAAAAACTTCGGTGTCTTGATTTGCAAATAACCAAATCAACACCAAAGGGGAAAAAAAGAAAGAAAAAAGAACATGTACGTCAGCCGAAAACAATTGTCTAGCATCCAAATCCAGAGTCCAAAGAAAACAACCCCGATACGAGTAAGTAAAATAGCTAAATAAAGTGATCAATACGCTAAGAAGAGCAAATCTAATTAAACCTAAAGAGCCAGACTATTGTCTGGCTCTTTAGTTTTATATATATATATATATATATATATATATATATATATATATATATATATATATATATATATATATATATATAAATATAAGTGAACATTGAAGTCAAGACCCAGCGGTGAGAGTCTGTTTCATGCTTATACAGAATTGGAAGGCTTTATGATTAAGTATAAGAATGAAAGAGACTATCGCCACTGGATGTTGGCTTCATGTACACTTCTCTCTATCTTTATCTATCTATCTATCTATCTATCTATTAGGTTGGTGGAAAAATAATGACGTAATAATGTCGTTTTTTGACGTATTTTTAACGTCAAAAAACGACATTGTTACGTCATTATTTTTCCAACAACCTAATATATATATATATATATATATATATATATATATATATATGCGTGTGTGTGTTTGTCTGTGTGTGTGTGTGCGTGTGTGTGTTGGAGTGTTTGAGAAAACTAGTATGGTTGGTTTAATTTATTTAAGTGTTGATCTTTCCTTACTTCATGTGAGCATTTAAAAAATACAAATGAGAACTTAACGGAAAACGCTTACGTAAATTCTGATTCTATGAGAGTTCGCACAAGCTGGCATGATCATCACTTTGAACAATGGCAGTTCATTAAAACATTTAGACGGTGGTGTAGCTTTCCAGCACTTTCCAAGCGTGCCGCACGCTGGGATCGATCACCCAGCCAGATGTCATTTAGAAATTCACTACTTGAAAAATCGATGAGAGTGAGCACATAGGCCTCAAAACACGAATTGCCTAATGACTAGGCCACGCACGAACACACACACACACACACACACACACACATATATATATATATATATATATGGTGTCCCCTAAAAATTGACATAATTTAAAATGTGAATATATGTGAAACTATATGTCCCAGACAAACGAAACTGAATAGGCTCCATGTTGAATAATACACGATTTATTTATCATAAGTTCGAATAAAGAGGTTTAGATTTTATAAGCGATTCAACAAAGTTTCACAAATGTTCAATATGCTCGCCACTTGTGACAAGGCACATGTCAAGTCGGTTGTGAAGCTCCTGCCAAACACGCTGTAGCACGTCTTGCGCAACATTCTTTAGCACCTCAGTGATTCTCTGCTTAAGTTCCTCTAAGCGTTTAGGAAGAGGAGGATATACACCCGTCAAATCACAAGGTATCAAGACAGTTGAGCAGCACATTGCCATTATCACTGGCACACCCGAACCCTCTTCCTGGCAGATTCTCACTGAGATATGTCCGCACAGGAAACTTAATGTTTACACATTTTGTTAAAATTTGACATCATATGACCGAAAATTGGCTATGTTATTAGTCTGCAAAATGATGTCAAATTTGGGGGACACCATATGTATATATATATATATATATATATATATATATATATATATATATATATATATATATATGAAAATTAGAAAACAGATAACCTTATGGGTCAATTGATTATATTTTATTTCCCCAGGAAGGTGGGTTTTTCCTGGTTCTTTAGATCACATTTTCAAGCATTAAAAATGGTTTTAAATTTACGTATTATATTTATACAATTTTGAGGGGTAGTTTTAAGTTGATGCATTGATAAAGAGAGGTAGAGGAGGAGAACAACAGATATGGTCGAACTTAGAGAAGGAAGGGAAAGATAGGGATAATTATAAATCTTTTTTTTTAAATTCTTAAGAGTAAGCGAGGATCAGACATTGACCTATTTAATAAGTCATCTTACACGAAACGAGAGAAAGAAAAAAGAAGAAAAGATATAAGAAAGCAAATGTGGAAGCATGGGAGGGAAGAAAAAAGTAGTGAAAGAAGAAAAGGAAGAATACATTAACATATATGGGCATATTGCAGTTAATTTCAAAAAACACAGATTGAAACATTTTGCAGTTAACGTTTGACATTAATTTAATATATATATATATATATATATATATATATATATATGCAGACACACATGAAAAATACATTTATATCTGATGAAAGTACTCTATGTCAGGCTGAAGTGCTCAATATCAGAGATATACCATATGTAAATATAAAAGGTGTAACCGACGTCAACATAGAATAGTGACAGTCGGTTTTAAGTTTCAACGCAAACTTCAGCTAATCAAGATTGAAGATTGCTTTCATGCATGCAATTGACTATCGACATTCTGTATTGGCATTAGTGTCCACACTTCATATATATATATATATATATATATATATATATTCATTTTGTTGACATGCTTTTTTGCAATATTTACAGTAAATGTTTGTTAAAATTGTGATAAAATTTGTTGCTTTTTTTTTCAAAAAATGTTTGTTTGTTTATATATATATATATGTTTTGTTTTCCCTTTTGCCTCTTTACGTTGTTTAAATGTTTGTTTTTTTGTTTAATTTGTGTAAACGGTCTGTTTTTACTTTCTAGCGATGAATAATTTCAATAATTATTTTTCCGCAAATCCATTAGTAACTAAATATCAACATAATATATATATATATATATATATATATATATATATATATATATATATATATATATATATAAATTAAGAACAAATGTTGATCAAGTATGAATTAGAATTAATTATAGGACAATGAAAAATATAGGACAAGTTTATACATGTAACATGTTTTGCTTTTAATGCAGATATCAGGATTTATAAAATAAAAAAAAGCCTACAATGCCAGATGAGATATATAGGCGACACATCAAGAAATCTTAAAGTTCACATCTCCGCGCATAAGAGAGACCCTATGCGGGAACAACTTTTATAAAAGATGATTCAACCTATAACTAGAACCTAAAGGCTTTCATTCCTGCACAAGATTCCGCGAAACCAACATACGAAAATTCCCAAACTGAAATAAAAATACACACTAGACGCAAATTCTATTAATTCACGCATAGACCAACTAAAATTTGTGATACACAAATATGCAATAATTGTATACACGAACGCTACCCGACAAGACAAATACATATGAGGTCCACTTAACCAATGAAAAACAAGCATCATAAAAATAAAAAAAAAGACAGAATTTTCTTTGTTTTCCATAAAGCGAAACATGTTAAATCTATAAATGTTTCCTATTTGTTCCTTCTCCTATATACGCTAATCAATGCCTCACGCACATATTCAGAGGTTGTCACCTTTGCAAAGATCGTAGATAAACAGAGGAAAATAAAACAAAATTATAAAGTAAAGAGTAATTTTTAGCTTGGAAGGCACACCATTTTCTTTTCAAACATTAACCATAAATATTATCCTGTGTCCAAAAGAATAAAAAAAAATCGTGCTTGGGGTTAAATAAGCTCAGAGTCAGTCAGTGATGTACTATGCGTGATACACGTCAGTCATATGTCTTTCGATACATGACTGACGAGACAGACTTTTCCCGTAGTACATTGCCATTTCTTTCTGCAGCAGACCAGTTGTCATCCAAGACTATAGAACCCGGATCTATCCTGCTATTTATCCATAGCTGAGGGGAAGAATATATATATATATATATATATATATATATATATATATATATATATATATATATATATATATATATATACAACAGTTAAATAGAGGTTATTAAATATATAATTAATAAAAATATGGACAATATGTAGGGGAACAAATCTTAAAAATAAATTAATTGGAGGCCCTGTAGAAAATCCTTCTGTTTACATAATGAAGGTCCCAAGGATGAAATATGTATGGCCTCCAATATTTTTAAGTGGTAACTTGAGTGGAACTTACTAAGAACGGCCGTCCTGGGTATGGCGATAAACTACATCCAGCATCAAGGCCTCTGATCAGGAGGTTTTGAGGAGCGTTGAACTACCTCTTAATTGCTGATGTTCCCAAGTTGACCCTGACCTGAGGTGATAGCACCTGTTAGGCTCCCAGATATGGGCAAATAGTTAACCCCTAAACTGGGGATAAAACACGATGAAAATAGTTTTTAATACCAGAAATACATTGTAAAAAAATTATTAGCAGCAATAAATTTTTGATAAAAAAAACTATTACCAGCAATACATTTTTGAAAAAATATTACCAACAATGTTTTTGAAAAATAAATATTACCAGCAATACATTTTTGAAAAAATATTACCAGCAATACTTTTTTGAAAACATTATTACCAGCAATACATTTTTGAAGGAAAAACATTACAGAAATAGTTTTTTGACAAAATAAATTATTACCAGCAATAAAAATTTTGTCGGTATTAAATAACCCTTTGAGGTTGATATGCCGTAAAACAAACCAAACCAAACCAAACTAATGACAAAAAAAAAAAAACGATTCCACACTGAAATCACTGGCACATTTAACCGTTATATATCAGGTGATCCGAGATGGAAGACCCGTATGTGTCGGGCAGAATGTCTGACGGAGAATACTTGAAGTTTTGGAATTTTGTTGGTACATGCAATTTTATTCTGACATCCAGTGTTAGAATCGTTCTTCCTATGTAGTGTGAAGCACAACTACATTTAAATGAATAAATCAAAGACCTATTATGAGGAGGAGGAAGAACATCCTTCCGAGGTTCGTCATTAAGTTATGTACTACCAATAAAATGTTAATAAACAAGTCCCCATTTAGAAAAAAATGCAGTGCTCAAAACAGTCTGCTAATGAGTAAATAAAACTTAATTTAATTTACTCAATGCTTAAATAAAACAAAATTTAAATTTCATTTTTTATGTATGTAAATTATATCTCTACTGTATTGGTACCAGGACCCAGTGTGCGATATTATACCTATATGCATAAATATTTTCTACTACTCCAAAAGTTATTTTTGGTTACACAAGTTTGAGTAGACGTACTGTAGACTTTAGCCGCTTTGCTTCTATCGACCTTCACATCCGAGAGACTTAATAAAAGGAACGTACACATTGGAAAGATTTAAAAATGCACCTCCCCCTTAAGGAAAACCGCCGTTTCAATCCATTGTGCCTTAAACCGCTCGGCCACAAAGACTGTCATAGGAGAAAGTATTTATATTATCCTTTTGAATAACGCACATCTTCTGGCACATTTATATGACTATATTAAAAGAAAAAAACGACAGCGTTTTTTTCTTTTTAGAATTATGGCCTAAATTGCCATAAAACTTGCCCAGTTATCCCGAAATGATTAGGTAGGAATCCAGCTTTTCCCCCCAATTATGGGTTAATTAGTAAAACACGTATCACTAAATTATTATTGTCTCAAAAAATTCTTACACTCTAAAAATATATTATGTCTATAAATACCTTGCAAAGGGGTGATAAACTGTAGAAAACAAATCAATCAAATACTGATTAGCTATTCAGACGTGTCTTTTTGATTTATTTTTATTCTCTGGAATATAAATGTATAGAAGCTAATGTTCTTAAAAAGTGAGGGATCAGTTTATATATTGATTGTAATAATTCATTGATCCCCCCACTTTATATCCTCATTATGAATTCTTATTTGTTTATCAAATTCTGATTAAGTATGAATCCACTCCTTCTCCTCTCCCCAGTTATGGGTTAATTAGTAAAACCTTTGCAAAGATAAGGCATGGCAGTGGAGGTCAGTTACTTTCTGGTACAACGAATCGACCATACTGTTTCAGGGAAAGGGGTCATACTTTTCCATAAAAGTATCTTAATGGACGCAGTGTAATATTTGGTTATGTTTGGGATAAAATCAATGGCGTCGTGTGGTCCGAAATATAAACATTTTTTTTTTAAAGTTAGGGAGAAATAGATAGTGATTCTGTTTGTTTGTTTTTTTAAATTGAAATACAGTTCGACCTCTGGTCCGGCACTTTTTCAATCAGCCTCTTTTAGTTTTCTTGTGCGGCTATGAGGTCATCGTCACACGCAGTTTACAATTTTCCGCAGCAGCCGCCAGAAGGAGATTATTTGATGATATAGTTTTGCTCATTTATTATACATAGTTACATATTTACCTATCCAGGATGCTACCAAGTGAGCAAGGAATACTGCCGGAGGTAAGAAGCATAACTATAATTTTTTATCAATGCTTCAGAACGTGAAGTTACTGAAGAAATTAGAGAAAGGAATGACTACAAAGACTTTTTGTGCGTACTATGTTATTGGATCGTCTGCTGTGTATGATTTAAAGAAAGAAAAAGGGTAGATTTTAAAAGTGTAAAGCGAGAAATATTGATGTATCAGAAATAATTGAAAGGTGTCATGAGTTCCGAATTAGAATTATAACAACACTATATACAAAGAATGAGTTGACAGACTATATAGATGTTTTTTTAGGGTTTTGTTATCCGGCATTTCTGTAGTCCGGCAGGAGCCTGGTTTTAAAGGTGCCAGATTAAAGAGGTCGGACTGTATATATCAGGAATTAAACTACACAGAAGGTAAGATAACTTCCTCAAAAATCATTAAAATTGAACATTAAGGTGAGTTTTGTTTCTATTAAGACGTTGTCAAATATGAATGTAGCCTAATCTATATTAAAGCTATGTATTAGCAAAATCGAATAGATTTAAGGAGTTTGTCCTCTTACAAAAACCTTTAGTTCTCATGATTATATCTCTGTTGTACAGGAGGCCGGCCGGCCCCAATGATGACGACAACATCCCAATCAATATCGATGACCTTGACGACGATGACGACGACCTTGACGATTCCCATCATCACCATCACCATCACCAAACCTCTACCACCACCACAACTACCACCACCACCACTACCACCTCCTCCTCTTCCAACACCACCACTATCAACAATAACAACAACAACAACGAACTCAATCATCATATCAACCACCACCGCCCTATTACCAACAGCACTATCACCACGGCCAACAGTAACAGCAGCCTCCTCCTCCATCATCATATCTCCCATCGCCACCACCATCTACACAACAGCAGCAGTAATAACAACAACAGCAGTGGCGGCGTTGTTGTCGGAGGAGGGCGTCGTCATGTTAACCATTTGTTGCAGAACCCTTTACGACAGTACGAGGAACATTACCATCCGAACGATCGTGTGACGGACGAAGACGATTATCTGGAGGTTGATGATGTAGATGACGCGAGGCGTCCGACACCACCGACACCACTAGCATTGTTTTGCGCACCGGATAAACACAAGTTTTGAAAGGAAAAAAGTATCTCGCAATACATACTTACACACATAAACACACACACATACATACATATATACATACATACATGCATATATATATATATATATATATGCATGAGGGATGCAAAAAAAACACCCGATACATTAAAAAAGGTTCAATATTGACAGAATTTTGATTAACAATACCAAAAAAAAAAAGATCTAATTGAAAAACGACTGAACGCAAAATTATTTTTATTTTTATTTTTTTTAAATCACTTCACTCCAAGCAAGGCAATAAATGCCACCAGCAAGCAAAAAGTGAATGAGGTTGAAAGAAGCAGGATGGACAATATTACAAAAATCCGAAATCTTTGTATCGACGTCTGTCAAGTTGTTTCTATTAAAATAACCACCTTAAAATGTATCGTCTAATTTTTTGCACTAAACGCATATATATATATATATATATATATATATATATATATATATATATATATATATATATATATATATATAATTATAACAGAACCATCATTTATATCAAAGATATAACTCAAACATCAGTGTGAATGGATATGGCTAAAACATCCGATCTGATGGACAAACTGGAGTTTCCCCACCAAGCGGAAGTGAATTCGATTGATAAACAAGGGCTACTAATTTGATATCATCCATCTGTAATAAAATAATCAAGACTAAATATATGTTACACTAAGCAGCAGAATAATAATCATACAAGACAATCCGAAAACAATCGCCTTGATATCTTACACCGAATTGCAACAACAATTTTCCTTTCAATGAAAGTTACACAAAAATCAACGTTGTTACCAGTTCCTGGGGAAACTCAATGCAACTATTATTAACTGTGATAGGTTAAATGCGAGTGAAATGAACAACCAGATCAAAGCAATATTTCTAAGAAAGGCTGATAAATCCAAAAGCCTTAACTTAGTCATGAGAATGTTACATGTGCCGATACTCGGCTGAAGAATTAATACCTCATCTAAGATCGAAAAAGTATTGATATTTCAATATAAGAGGAGCTACTCCTTGAGAAAGCTATATACCAGTTTTATTTTTTAAGGAGATCAGAATGACATTTCCCATTCGGAAGAACATAGCAATGGACTTGCTATAAATGCAATCAGAATGAGGATATCGATTCAAATCGAAAATAAAAGACATTTAAAGCCTAATGAACTTATATTATTATATTCAGTAACTGTTACGAAATATGAAAACTCAAAGACTGTTTGTTTTCGCTTAATGCCTGTAAATATCTTTTCCAGAAAATTGGACATGTGATTTGACTAAATCTTGAGCAATTAATAAATGCATTACATTTGATATTATTTTCTTTTAATAGAGTTGCAAGAGAAAAGTGATAATTATTCGTTTAGGTTGAACAATTATTTGTGAATCAAATCTATTAAGGACAGATTTTTTTCTTTTTCATTCTTCAATGTCGGTACTAATATTTTAATTGCTACACGGCAAAAAAAGACATGGGCTTAAAAACTTTAACAAAAATGTCTATTTTCAAATTTTTAATCAAATAATTGTATAAAACAAAAAAAAATATGAAAAATATTTGAAAAAACTACTACAGAGTTGTAGTTTGCATGAATAACTATCAAAGCTATTCCTTCATTAGTGAGTTTGTTCCTCACTGGGTGTCCAATATTTGTGGCTTTGTGTCGTATTAACCTAAGCTTAATTAATACCAACTTGTGAGTAATCTTTAAAATCATTTCTACTGGTGTGATATAAATCCTCAGCAGATGATCCATATATACGTGTCCTGGAGTTTTACGAAGATGGCTTTGCTAAATCTCAAAGATGCCTCGTCCTGGAGCAGCTGTTCGGAAGATTGTCTCAGAAACAATTGCAATTGTTGTGAGTTCGACCCTATTTAGATGTCGTACAATTGTTTCAATGATCTTTTGAGCAAACTTTCTTTGATGCGAATGCTGTTTATTTACTATGAACAAACCGTATACAAATAAAAGTTTATTTCGAAACTTAAGTCCAGTCCGACTAGAGTAAAAAAACAAAAAACAAAAAAAGGGAGAAAGATAACGAACTCTTTCAACATTCTGAGTTGATTGTTTGTCTTGTAAGAACAATGGGCACGTTTAAAATTTCCATCTATATTCCAGATTGGTGAGCTTTGTTAATATAGGAAAATTGACAAAAATGGCCATTAATATATTAGCCAGTAAAGCAATTAAAACTGTTGAAGTCTATAACATTTTTCAAGATTATTTGTACGGGGAATACAAAAAGAACAAATATTCTTAAGTGAAGTCAAGAACCAAAATATTAAAAAAAAAAATCTCTAAAGGTTCAAAATGTAAAATCATTGTCTTTCTCCCTTTTGTTAAAATAGCGTTCCAGTCACTCAATTCTACGTTCTTCTTTCGATTCACAATCCGTACGGGAAACAAATGTTTCTCGCTATTGCAAACACTTTTTATGTATGGTTTTGACACCGGAAAAAGGCCACAGGTTAGACCAGTCAAAAAGTTGTGATAAAGGTAAAAAAAAATAAAAATAAATAAGAGTTCAATTGTTCTAACAATTTTGTAAAAAAAAAAAAAAAAAAAAAAAAAAAAAAAAAAAAAACAACAAAAAAACATGATCGATCTAAACTCTCTGGTAACTAAATCAACAAAGAAAATTAATTCAAATTTTAATTTAACGATTGAAATAAATACAAGAGACACATTTTCAAAATGCATTTAATCATATTTAATTCGCTATAAATTTTAACATCATGCTGGTAAATTGCTAAAAAAAATATTCGCTCACACTCACATTGGCATTTTCATATCTTGGTAGTCTTGTTGACATGTCGATGACCTGTTTTTCTTTTTAAATCCCGTTCACAGGAGTCCGCTTTTGGCCGGAAGTGATGGAAACTGTTCTCATCATTTTAGATGGTTCTAAATAGGCGGCAGCACCTTCCTCATTAGAGTTGGTGTAATACCGATGCCAGCATGAGAGGGGTTGCGGGGACCGGGGCATTTTAATCCTTGGCTCATATGCATACATATGTCTAAGGCGCTTCTAATGTAAAAGCGACCATGACTTAGTGGGAAGGCCGGATAAATATACTTTTTTTTTTTTTTTCAAAAAATATCAGTTTACACCTATGGGAGAGAGAAAGAGGAAAATGATGTCTTCGTTTTGGCATACTTGCTGTGGGTTGTGGTGGAGCGCGCCATTATCTCCATATCAATACTTGATTCCGATGACTTCGCGTCTAGCTTCATATTTAAATATACGATAAGAGATTTATGAAGTAGACCCATTTTAAAGGGGACATTTGATTTTTAAAACGGAATTCTAATAAAAGCTAATAAATAATTATTTTGTATTGTTCTGACTTTTACTGCTACGATCCCAAAATAGTTTATTTTTATTTTAATACAAACACGGAAAGATATAAATAGTGGATTTGCCGAATTATTAATACATTAAATGCATCAAAACTCTGTTGTATAAATTACGTTATACGTACTATGGAAAGGTACAATTCACCTGGAACTATGAGACGTATCTACTATCCCATATTGATATATTGTTTGTTAAGTTTTTTTTCAGGGCACAGGTGATCGTGTCCCTCCACGGACTCCATTTACACTCTTTGAATTAAAACGATTTTCTTGGAAAGATATCATGTTTCTCATGGATCTGAATACACAGAGCAGTCTGCATTTTTAGCCCATAGCTTGAAAGAAAGACATTGTGTTTTGTCTTTTCCAAAGACATCAGTTTGAAGTTAATGCTTTAGGACGACATGAAGGCAAAGTTAACGCTTTAGACAAAAACGACATGAATTCGAAGTTAACGCTTTAGACAAGGACAAGATTATTTCGAAGTTAATGCTTCAGACAAGGACGACATCAGTTCGAAGTTAACATTTTAGACTGGTGTCCCGCTCCAAGCCCACACGTGCGAATTACTCAGGAAAAATTCTAATGTTCGATTCTTGAAGTACAGAGAAGTGCTTCGGACTGAGAATTTTTTCTCTTGAACACACAAGTGTGTCTATCTATCTATCTATCTATCTATCTATCTATCTATCTATCTATCTATCTATCTATCTATATATCTATATATATATATATATATATATATATATATATGTGTGTGTGTGTGTGTGTGTGTGTGTGTATCAGTAATAGAACGTAAGAAGATACAAAATAAACAAAGTAAGGGTTCCCATCCTAAGAATGAAATTCATCACACAAATAAAATCGATTTCATAAGCGTAAATTAAGATATCGCATAAGGTCGAATATACAGTATACCCAGTGAGGATCTAACTCACTATTGATTTGCAATTGATTTAGCAAGATGATCTTGCTAACCATCACACCACGGTATAGTGCCCCCGAATTAATCGATGGCGCTAGTTTTATATAGATAGAGGAGAGGAAATGGAACACAAACGATTATAACCCTAACCCTAACCCATACATACATACTGATTTGAAAAAGCACGGCGGCATTTCTCATTTTTTCTGAGTGAGAATCTTTTCCCTTTTAAACTCACTTGGAATTGTTTATTACTTATTTTATTCGTTAATTATTTACTATTCAATATAATATTTATAAGCAAGTTCCCTTCCTCATTGAATATATATATATATATATATATATATATATATATATATATATATATATATATATATATATATTGCGAATATTTACCCGAAAAGGATTCTTTAGGAAAAAAAAAATGTGAAAAAGGACATCGAACTTTTTCAAATCAGTGATTAAGTTCTCTGGTGCCAAATCCTTGGTTATATATATATATATATATATATATATATATATATATATATATATATATATATATATATATATATATATATATATATATATATATATATTGTGAAATGGAGTCCGACAACTGTTTGAATACATTTTTATTTCTACGTTATTTTTATAGGTACAGGACAGGAATAAAAGTTTCTCCATGTTCGCTATTCAGGATTGCGTTTCCGTTTCCTTCGAAAGTCTTTCACTCCTCGTAGGCTGATGTGTCTCAGTGGCATTATCGCCTGACATGGAGTGAATAGATTAAAATACCCACAAGAAAGACATTATTATCCAACGATAAACAAGTTATTAGTTTGAAGAAATTCCTTCTATAAACAAAACGCATTAAGTAGGACTATTTTTATCATTCAGTTGGAAACTGTTAATTTAGACATATAGATACGTTCTTCTTTGTATTATATATATATATATATGAAAATACTGATATATCTAGATATAAACATATTTTATATATGTATATATCTATATATATCTATATATATATATATGTGTGTATATATATATACATATATATATATATATATATATACATATATATATATATATATATATTTATATATATATATGTATATATATATATGTATATATATATATATATATATAAATACATACATATATATATATATGTATATATATATATATATATATGTATGTATGTATGTATGTATATATATATATATATGTATATATATATATATATATATTTAAATGTGTTCATAACTCCGTTGACAATTTTAATAATATTATTACAAAAGCAAATGAACAGACAAATATGTGGAAATTGTTACAAAATGAGGAGTAAATATTGAATTTTTTTTTAACTAATTTAATCCACTTCTATATGAACAACATTAGTTGCACGAAGCACATCAAGACGGTACTCGATTTCTGGCCATGTTCGCCTCATCAATGGTGGCAATGGCCTCGGTGATCTTTTTTTTTTTTTTTTTAGATCAGTGATGTCCCGTATCTTTGTTCGATACACTATGTCTTTAATATAAACCCATAGAAATAATCCAGGGTAGTGATATTTGGTGAACTAATTGTCCAGTGAATTGGGCTATCCCTTCTAATCCACCGTTCTGGAAAAATTAGGGATTCATTTAACAGTACTTCGTTCATCAACCGGATATCTGAAATGCACAAAAGCACAAAAAAAAAAACTACTGCGTACATAGAACAAATCTGATTAAGATATCTCATCATTTGTCTTTGTGATATACATTTTTAAATTGTAAAGAAATTTGATGGACATTCTGTATATATATATATATATATATATATATATATATATATACACACACATATATATATATATATATATATATATGTATATATATATATATATATATATATATATACATATATATATATATACATATATATATATATATATATATATATATACATATATATATATATATATATATATATATATATATATATATATATATATATATATATATGAAGAAGTTACGGATATCTAAACTGAAAAGTTGTCAATCCGACCAACTACCTTCCCAAATATCAGATTTTTTTTTAGTTGGAGTCGAGCGAATCCATACTTGCGCCGGAAAAGAATGTTTCATCACATCTGCGTCATAGTTTTGCTGCGATGATGGAAAATACTTGGTAAATATTATTTTGAACATAAAGATTTTCTCAAGCGGTTAGTGAAAAGATTTATGGGGAAATTTTTTTTTCATTCTTTTTTTTTTATTTTTTTTTTTTTATTACTGGCCAATTTGATGATCTACCTGGAAAATAAAATAAAAAAAATAACAACAACATATGTTTTCTGTCAATCTTTTATGCCCTGGGGAATCCTACCAAATACTTAGGACTGTCGTTACGTGTAATTATATGTACGACTCCCTGACCAAAAAATATGTTACAACACGTCTTTTGTCATTGTTTGCTATTTAAAAAAATCTGCTAAAATCCTTGCATGATAATTGTATAAATGAATAAAAGCAGACAGAAAAAAATAAAGTGTGGTTCAAATATATTTATTCTTAATCTTTCTTTATAATGTCTGGGTATCTTCATTTTCAGTGATTTCTTAAAGAAATTTGAAGTATCTCTTGTCTCTAGATAAAATAAATATTTACAAAGAGTCCAGTCAGTTTCGTATCAAGTAATGGATGTAATTATTCATTTCTAATTTAGATATACTTTAACATATACTTAGTGGGTTTAACGCTCATTGGATATACTTTGTTTTTGGCCCTGTGCCAGAACCTGCTAAGTAAATATCTACATGTATCTTGTGACGATTAGCAAACTGGGTCGATAATCTTCATGCAAGATTTCATAAATATATATTTTACATTTATAACGAATCTTAAGGAAATTGTGTAATCGGCATATATAAAAAAAAATAAGTTTTCATATATTTTATATTATATAGTAAATTTAATAAAACCGTTGCAAGTGGATCCTAGTAATATAAAATATTAAAACTGATCCACAAAAGAATTCAACATATTTATTATGACACAGCAAATAAATATTTTCATTTTTTTTTTAAATATAACTTATCTTTGGAAGAGTATTTTTAAGTAGGAACTTGTATTTTTAAACTTAACTTTATTTATATAAATAAAAAAAAAAACAACTTTTAGTAACTCTTTTAGTTTCAAATTAACACTTCATTCTTCGTAGAACCCCAATTTAATGTCATAACCGACGTTAATTTTATAAAACTTCTTCCATTTATGGCTAATACCTACCACCCTCCCCTGACCAATGCCTCGAGCCTTTCGTCTGACTTAAATATTGAAGTCGGTAAATTCTGTATTAATTTTTCGACAGCCGTCAAATATTAATTTCTAATTCCAACACGAACTCAGTCTATAAACCGGGGCTGAATAAGACTGGCGAAGTTTCCGTCGGTTGAAATAAGTATATTCCCCATATATATATATATATATATATATATATATATATATATATATATATATATATATATATATATACTTTCCTACCCTCACTGGGAACATGATTCATTTCACGTGGGATGCCCATAATCGGACGTATAGGCTAAAAGCAAAAATTGAAAATTAAACAAATAAGCAACAATAAAACAACACAAAATATGAGCAATCTTCATGCCCACTCTCATGTAGGTGTCAGTGTAGTTAGCTCCACTACTTCGGAAAATACAGGACTTGCTCCGGTAGGGTTGAAATCCCCGATTCTAGAATTGAAATACTGAATTTGTTTGATCAGCATTCTGATTTGAACACAGCAGTGCAAATACAACAAGCAATAAATTTTAATCGGAGACAGAAATTGTTGTGACCACGTAATTGGTTAAGGAATAAAAAAACAAGAGGTTGCAAATAAATAGTGTATTGAGCAGTCAATAAAAAAGAAATGAATTACACAACTTGGGAGTGTGTGTCGGTTGACTAGCGTTCAGTCTATATCACTGTTAATATTTAACAGCCTTCCACGTGGGATATATGTGACACAAAGCCGAGTTTAACGTGGGTCATCCGAGCTCATAGGCTCGGCTAAAAAATCCCGGTAGAACCAGTATAAACGGGTTCGGGTCTGTCTAGCTCCACGGACGAAACTCTACGCTTCGGCACAGCCTCGTCCGGGTTCGTCTCTGCCTTGGGCAGAGAGTTCGACAGGAGCTGCGAACAGTCACAGCCTCGGAAGAACACTCTATATCACTGTTCCCTCCGAGGCTTACTTTTCCTACTACATTATAATAAGTGGAAGAGTCAATAATAGGCTCATTAGAGGGAAGACACTGTAACAGAAATACATTAAGTATTCATATATTTTGGGAAATGTATATAAAATATTTCTCAGAGAAAACAGGTACTACACTATCATCCTATATTTACTTTATTCTCAGTTCGGTAGGATGAAACTTTCCTTCCTCCTTTTTACTCTTTCTTTCTTTCTTTCTATCTATCATTTAGCTTTGAGCTTCTGGGCATAGATTGAATACTTGTTTTCCAGGCAAAAATAACTTTTCTTTTTGAAATATTGGCGCAATACATTCTTTCTATTTCCATTTTACTATATTAGACGTTGTGGCGGACAAATCTAAAATGTGTAAATATTAGGTTGGTGCAAAAATAATGTCGTTTTCTCACATAGTAACATATGTGAGAAAACGACATTGTTTTTGCACCAACCTAATATCTATAATAAAGTAAAAAAAAAAATACCAAACGTTACTAATGTTGCTAGTAACATTATTTGAAATAATTCAGTGTGTGATGTTAGGATAGTAACTTTCAGACGTAACATAATTGTTTATTCCCATCTGGACTCTGTCATATTAACGTCGGCCGAATCAAGGGTATGTGGTTTCGGGTATTCGAACGTTCGATCTTCTGCTTGAGAAGATTTGAGGAATTCTGTCTCTGTGTTTATATGAATTCCTGTTATGCGTTTGTCTTATATGGGTATGTTCAATTCATTTTATTTTCTTCTTTATATTGATGGACTCACCGACAATATTTGAGGCCCGATTCTGTAGCTGGTGGCTTTGAGGTCACCTTCTTGGTCAGCCCTCTGTGTCTTCTGTTTTATTAATTTATTTTTGTTTTTGATATTTCAAAGTTGCACCGAGTACGAAACTTACTTTTGTATGTCTAAGGGTGAACACAGTCAGTATATACTGGGGTTAATGAAGATAAAATCGTCTTAGCTCAAGGTTCCTGATAAGCAATTTCGATTGAAATATTTACTTAAATCGCATAGTACAAACGTAATAAAATGAAATGATGTCCTGATTCCTCGAAAAATGTCTTCGGATTAGTAATTGCTAAATGGTATATGGTTTCGGGTTTTTCTTCGAACATTCGATTTCTTTTTTCTTATCGGAAAGATTTGAGTGAATCTGCCTTCTCCCTTGTTGGTTGGGCTTTTATAGAAGTTACTCTAATCCGACTGTCTTGTCTGTATATATTCGAATTTCAATGGGGTTGAAGTTCTCTTTATGTTGACGACATCATTTAAGCCGACATCATTTGATGCCAGATATTCCCGGTGTAGTCAGCTTCTAGATGAACCCACGGAAGCACCTTGTACTTTTGTCACTCTGACGAAACACACAATACAAAGCTTTCTTTTGTGTCCCTCTGGTTGAACCCTGTGCATATCAAAGTTAAATCAAAGGTTCCTGATGGACATTAAATGCACTTTATAAACTTCTAGTATTTCTTTGTGATACCTATATATCAACATATAGGTCAAATGCAAAATAATGTTTAGTTTTCACTACTAGGAAGTAGGGGAAATGCTGTTGCATTGTTAGCATACTAGAAATAGCGAACATATACTTCAATCATAAACACAAGTGATGCTCGATTAATAATGTCTTGATTTTTGACGGGTACTATGCTATGACAAATATTGTTCTTTTAAACGGATTGGCATAAAAATGTCGAAACAATTGTTATTAACCAAATGCAATATGAAACATCACTCATCATGTAAATGAAATTCAATTAAAGCGAGTCTATCTAAAGCACTGTGCATGTGTGTTCGTTTGTCCGTTTTTCGATTTCAGTGAAGCAAAAGCAACATAAAGTACAGGTAGTATCTACTTTAGTTTGCTCATTTAAAGTTAAATCTCGAACAGAGAAGAAATGTTTAAAAAAAACATTTCTTTATCAAAGGTTTAACTTTATTTTCGCTTTTCATCGCAATTGATATTGTCTAATTAAACTGTAATTAAAACTTAAGCAGCTCACGGTACATTGCTGTTATATATATATATATATATATATATATATAGATATATATATATATATATATATATATATATATATATATATATCTTTTTCTAGCACACGTACTGTGACGTATTCAAGATATTACATAGTTCGGGTTCCCTAATATATTTTAAGAGTGACTTTATGTGAAGGTATCTTAAACAATCGTGATTTTAAAATAAAAGAAAAAAATTCTACAAAATAAATGTAAACCACCTACAGAGATCGTTTGCGTATACGAAGAAAGATTATGACGAATTAAGGTGTCGAATAAAAATAAAATAATTTTATTATTTATAAATTCTTATATCTTTTACGGTAAATGTCAAAAGCCCAAAAGCAGGAACTAGGCTAAAGTCAATCCCAACGGGCGGTTTCTAGGCGAGTAAATTAATATAATAAAACAAAACATTATACATGCAGATGACACCGGGGTGATGATACAGAAAGAGGAGAAAGAAATAGACAAGATAAAAAGAAAAGTCGGAAGAAAGATTAAAACGTCAATTTTAAAACAGAAAATATGGTTTCAGTAGAAGAAGCAGCCCAGGATACGAGCTACAAATTGGAGAATTTGAAATATCTGTGATGTTCTTTTTTGAAGATCACAGAAAATGTGATAACGACATATGAAGGTGCGACCTAACAGCAAGAAAAATAACTTCCAAAAGCTAAGCAAATTATTAAGAAACAAGAAAGGTTTCCTAAACAGTTATGTAACATCAAACCATCTACATGCCTGAAAATTACGGGTAATTTTTCTTGTAAATTAACAGATTTGAGCAACCAGAAACGTGGTTCAACAAAAAGAGGTGAGAATATCATTGGTGTAGCACGTGTGCAACGAGGAATTTTTCAGAAAAATGACAAAATAAGGATGCATAGTCCTAACCAGAAAGCGACAGTCGAAATCTTTGAATCAAATAATGAGGAAAGAAGCCTTGCAGAATTTAACACACTGAAGGCAAGAGAGACAGAGAAAATCAGTGAGAAATCTAAGTAACGAGCTTGTGCAAAGGATAAAGAGAAAAACAATGAGTTACAAATGATAAGAAGTCGTGGAGAGCCTTGATCATCCGCAAACTGAAGGGTCATGGTATATCAAAAATGAATTAAGTTGCTGCAAAAATTCACACTGCATTTTCTTCTTTACAGTGAGGTTCATCCTGTACACAGCCCAAGAGCCACTCGAGGTAGAGGGCTACAGAGTAATAGGCAAAGTTTATTCGGATATGTCGGAAGATAGCAGTTAAGCATAAACTTGTACAGGTTAGGATTGTAGTGATCGGCAAAGTATCCTCCTGGATTCCGTTCCACGGGGCTGTAGTTCGCGGGAAGAAGGTGCTCGAGTGGAACTTACTTCTCACTGAAGGAATCCAGTGGTTCGCTACAATTCGTGTAGCATGGCGGGTCCTAGGATCGAACTGGGGGAACGAAGGAATGTTGTTCATCTAAGCTCAACGATAACCAGAAAGCTATTCAGTACGTTAAGTATAATATAATAAATTACATTTCAATTATTTTAATTACTTTGATTAACTTCATGCTTCGTCAAATAACTCCGGTTACTGTATAAGAATGCGGCCCAGTGGCCCTCATCCGAAACGTAAATCTTACATTATGTCTGCGATGTCTGAAACTCGGGTTGGTGTATATCTGATTGCGTGTAATACGGTGTCTTTACCACATTTGCAACTGTAAGAGGACAGAACATATAGTTGTCAGCAAAAGGAAGAGCCTAACAAACTATAGATACCAAAATTAAACAAGTGTAACTATTTAAATATTTAAGTGTTTTAACAAAAGACGGAAATTGCGACACCGAAATCCGAAGGCGCTTGTGTGGGGTAGCGAAAAGAAAGAAACTCAGCAAAGTATTAGGTAACAGGAAAATTTAATTAGAAACAAAAAAAAGATTACTGGAATGTTATGTATGGCATTGAATTTTGGACAATCTCTGCTGAGAATGCCAGGAACTGAAGATGTGAGCAAAGACGAAGTTTTAGCGAAAAAAAAAAAACAAAAAGAACATTATCGTCAGGAAGAAACAGTTTAAATTCCTAAGACACATAATGCGGAAAGTGTGATTGGAAAATATGATACTCACGTGACAGATTCAAAGCAAGATGGACAGAGGAAAAAAAAGCATAAGCTACCAAGTGAGCTTGTGTAAATTGATGGCGGAACTAGGGAACACAATGAAGAAAGCAAGCTGGGAAAATTTAATACTCACAAGACATAATGGTGACAAGAAGGACAGAGGAAATTAGCGCACAATATACCTAATAGTGATTAGAAGATATACCAAAAAAATACTTCTTCTAAAAGTTTTCTATGAAGTTGTGGAGAGCCATGATCACTCACAGCAAAATAGAATAAGAAGAATTATTAAAATATATTTTAATCAATTTCTCTTCGTTCTTATTTTTGTCTTCTTTAAGAATTTACTCCCCAGATTACGAAAAGTCTCGTGTATCAAAAAGTATGAATTGAGACAAACATTTTTTTTTTCACTAAATTTCCAAAATAGCGACCAGGCACGTGGAATTTGAGTTTAGGAAACAGAAAGAAGTCAGATGGAGCTAAGTCTGGTGAGTCAGGGGGATGGGGTAGCAATTCAAAGCCACAGTTGGCAACTTCAGCTACTGCAACCTATGTTATCCTGGAACATGAGCTCCGCTACCCTAAGCTTCCCACTGCATTTCAATTTTTGCTTCCTTCAATTCACTTAATTCTGGTGCATAATACTGTCCATTAATAGATTTTTCCTTCCCCAAGGTAGTCTATCATGATTACGCCTTCAGAATAAAAAGAAAACAAGCGATCACCTTGCCATCAGACACTGCCAGCTTGAAATTCTTCAGGGGTGGAAAACCAGAGCGTTTCCACTATTTGCTTTGAATCTTTGATTCTGGTTCAAAGTGGTGAACTTGGGTTTCATCTTGAGTTACTAATCTGCAGTGGAAATTCTCAGGGTCAGCCTGAAAGTGAGTCGGAAGTGTCCTGGAAATGTCAAACTTTTTTGGCTTCTGTTCTGCTGTCAGGATTCTTGGGACCCATCTTACAGACAGATTGTTCATCACCAAGAACTCAGTTAAAACAGTATGAACCAAACTAGAACTAATTCCTATGGACTTAGCTATCTCTTGGACAGTAAGACATCTGTCATCAAAGACAATATGGCCAATGACATCATCTTGTTAATCAGTGGTTGAAGATTTTGGACAACCTGACCAAGAGTCATCTTCTGTGCCATCCCTGCCCTGTTTGAATTCTGCAGCACACTTCACAGTTGCATAAGAAGAGGTATCCTGTACCACATGGACTATACAGGTCTCTGCTTTGTAAATTTTTAAATTTGTTGCACACCTCTCACATTTGTATGAACTTAACCTGCACAGACATTAAGTCAGAAATCTGAATTAGTTTTTTAGTTTTAAAAGAATTGTTAGTTTATTGACATCAATGCACTTGGACAATGATGCTTAAGCGTTGTGATCCCATCACATAACAAGTTGGCATTCTGGTCTTCCAAAATGTCCTCCACAGCACATATGATCTCATCATTGCTACCAAAATGATGGCCATGCAGGTGGGATTTGAATTAATTTTAAACAGGAAGAAATCAGATGGAGCTAAGTCTGGTGAGTAAGGGGGATGGGGTGGCAATTCAAAGACACAATTGGCTGCTTCAGTTACTGCAATCTGGTCAGTGTTAATGGGTACGTTATCCTGGAGCAAGAGCACACCTACCCTAAGCTTCCACCTGCACTTCAACTTTTGCTTCCTTCAATTCTCTTAATTCAGATCCATAGTATACTGTCCATTAATAGTTTTTCCCTTTTCCAGATAGTCTTTCATGATTAGGCCTTCCGAATCCAAAACACAGAAAAAATCACCTTGCCACAGATGCTGCCTGCTTGAACGTCTTCGGGGTAGAGAATAAGAGTGTTTCCACAGTTTTCTTTGGATCCTTAATTCAGGTTAGAAGTGGTGAACCCAGGTTCCATCTTGAGTTACAAATCCTGCAATGAAAATTCTGAAGGCCAGCCTGAAAGCATATCAGAATTGTTTTGGAAATTTCAACCATTTTGAGATTCTGCTCTGGTATCAATATTCTTGGGACCTATCTTGCTCATCCACAACATCACAGTTGAAACCGTATGAATCGAACCAGAATTAATGCCTATGAGCTTAGCTATCTGCTGGACAGTAAGACGTCTGTCATCCAAAACCATAGGGTCAATGTCATCAATTTGTTTATCACCGGTTGAGGTTATTGGACGACCTGATCGAGAGTCATCATCATCTTCATCAGACAGAAATCTGAATGAGTTTTTCTAGTTTTATAAGAAGTGGTAGTATGTTGCCACAACAAAAATGTTCAGCTATTGCTCTTCTTTCTAGGTGAGAAGAGACGTGCAGGGGTTTGGTGATGTTTGGTGATACCCAGTACCGACTTCCTAATTGTATGCCTCTAAAACTCAAGTAAGGGATCAAATAGGGCCAAAACTGATATATTTGAGAAATCTACACATTTTAAATATGTAAAAACAGACGAAACATGCAATAAACACTTTATTCAAATTAAATATACATTATTTTTTTTTTATTTCACATTTTCATTGGATGGCCGATGGTCGTCGTACTTTCTGCTGCCTTCTGCATGCTACTGTCGGTAAGACTTAGAACTTTTTGAACGGCCATCGTAATTTATACTCATATGATAAGGCTTTTATCGATTGTGCTTTTTCTTCTAAACTCATTGTCTTAACCAAGACTAAAGAACACAATATACCCCATGCAAAATTCTTTATTAGAGAGTAAACATTCATAATTTATTAGATTTAATCAGCAAATATAGAATGTTGTTATTAAAAAAAAATTTATATGTTTATTTATTTTATTAAATTCCTCACCAACAAAGCTAGGAAAAGTTTATTTCTTTCAGAAGTAAATAAAATTTTGATTTATTTCCAATGATCGCGCGGAATTAACACTGTGGCGAGTAAGAAGTTCTCAATCGTGAATTGATGCTCAGATTAGGTACCATTTTTTTTTATAATTTATTTTATTACTTATTAATTATTAACAGTTCTAATGAATGCTTCAACAGCGTATTCCGCTCAATTTGTTACGACCTCCTGCCAACGATCCACGAAGTGTTCAATGCCTCGAAGATAGAACAAGCCACTTTTTAAGATCCACAACGTTGTTGAATGAAACACCCCTCAAGGTTGTTTGAAAACGAACGAAAAAGTGGTAGTTTGAAAGACCAAAATCAGAAGCATTTGGTGGTTGTGACAGAACTTCTCAACTGAGCTTCTTAAATGTATGTTTGGTTTTTCTTTGTGGGGGACCAGCATTGTCACGTCGAACAATTGCTCTGATCACTGTTAAGGTCTTTTAAGCTGAATTGTCTCTTTGAGGATGTTCATTTGGTCGACATACACAGCTTAGCATTGACTGTTTCGTTGTTCATTGGGTGTAAATCACGAGCGACGGTAACACGAGAGCTTTCTTCTGAGCCAATTCCTTTGTGGGGTCTGGTGCGGTTCTTTAATTTGTTCTTATCAAACGGAACAGGTTGGCCAGACCGTGAAGAGTCTCTGAGTGCGAACATTTCTTTCTTGAAACTGGAATCCTATTTCTTTGCCATTCTGTAATGAAGTCATCTCCGTACAATACAAATGTCTCGAGTGGCTTTGGCACGTTCATTACCTTGATTACAAAGAGAAAACGATGTTGAACACACTCATTATGTCTATTTGCGATGCCATATAAAAGGAGTGTTTAATCTGAAATAGCATTTCCGTAACAGTTTCAAAGTATGGCCAAACTTATTATGAAGCAAAAGAGGACATGAAAGAATATTCTTTGAGATCATTCTAAAAAAAAAAAAAAAACGAATGAAAATACATAACAGCCTAATAAATAAAATACAATATGAAAGGGAGGAAAAGGCTGGCAGCCATACGATCCAAATGGAGAGTAACCTTGACCAAACACCTCAAGTTAGCGGAGAAGACGTTGAAACAAGTCGCCACGGAATGACGGGCCTGCAGAAAGCAAAGTGACAGCTCCAACAGACCAGTGACAGAACACACATGCAACAGAGATTGTCACTCCCGCATTAGCCTCTAGAGTCACAGATGTCGATGCTCCAGTCAAGCAGACAACTCTGATGATACCCATGGTTAACCCTGACCGACGGAAGTCTGTCAGATAGTGTAAAGAGTGTGCAAGTAAATAAACGCTTGTGTGTGTAGGTGTAGGGAGGACACTAACGTTAATTCATTGTATAATCGTGTATGTGAGGGAAGTCTACAGATGTCACCATCGGATTTTGTCGATAAAATATAGCGATATGTTTCAAAATAATTTTGCATTTGGTTGGGTTATTATATTCTCGTGTATTTGCATGTGTGGTCGGGGTGAAACGAAGATAATGACATAACTTAGTTTTGGTTAGATATAACATGCGTAATTTTGAAAAAGGGATATTTGTAAAATTCTCATTATTTTAGACATAAGTTAGAGAGTTTATAGTGGGTAGTCATGCTATGAATATATTTTCAAAATATTTTCTCATAAAGAGTTATGTTCTTTTTTTTTTATTAGGCTGGTATTAGAGAAAAGCGTTTCTTTACTTACACACTCTTACACTATCACACAATTCAACATCCCAAATGTTCCTACTATCTATTGCGTTTATACACCTGACACGTCTCTGACGAAATGAGAAATATCAAAATCCATAACATTACAGTATTCTGTCTCTCTGTGTTTTTTTGTTTTTGTTTTTTGTTTGTTTTTGTTTTTTATTTCTATTCTCGTTCTCTGACGAAGCCGTAACAAAGTTGAAACGTGTTAGATTGTGATTCGTTTCATACTTTATTCCTTGTTTCATTTTATCATATATATATATATATATATATATATATATATATATATATATATATATTAATAAAAAGGCTTAAACACTAATATTCCATGGTCATAATTATGACCATGGAATATTAGTGTTTAAGCCTTTTTATTATATCCTTACTCTGTCCTGGACATTGAGTTCTACCTGGATTTTATCCTCTCGGAAATTTTTTATTCTAAAATATACATGTGTATATATGCACCTGTGGATTTTGCATATATATGTATATTTACCACTAATATTATCTATATATATATATATATATATATATATATATATATATATATATAAAGAAAAACTCAACAAATAACAATTGATGTTCGTGTGGACAACAGAGAACTTGTCAGACAGCCTAACACCTGAGACAAGAAAAAATACCGAACAAGGAAAGAGAAAAGGAAGACCAATAGGCAAGCGCACCAACTTAGTAGTGTAAAGTCCTCAACGGCCATGTTATCTAGACAAGTCAAAGAAAAAACCTTCACAGAGTGAACACTTAATAAAGGACATTGTTACTAGAGTTTTACACTCTCGCAATCTTCAGATGACTACAGCATCTCTCTCTCTCTCTCGCTATCTCTCTCTCTCTCTCTCTCTATATATATATATATATATATATATATGGTGAACTCTCCCGTCGTATTCGACGTTTGCGGACCAAGCAGCTCAGTTCGTAGGAACCGATGGACCAGACACCAGCACATATGATTTAATTATATTGGTGAAGGTCTTGTGCAAAACCATCCACACCCTGTGAAGATCCGAATACACAAGGTCCCCAAACGGCCCTCAGCTGGTTTTGAAGTCAGAGTTGTCCTAATATCTTTAATTAATTTAATCCATTACTAACCAAAACAAAGTAGTAATTATAGAAATTAAAATAAACATTCGCTATTAATTATAAGTTTATAAAAAAAAGCTAAATAATTATAGTTTTATTTTTTAAATCTGTTCTTAACTATCAATTTTTAGCGATAAATTATAATTAACTACTGCCTTAAATATAGAACAATAGTAAAAGTGAGTTAATTTCGCTAGAAATCAAAAGCTATTCCACGAACGGTTTACGTTATGATGCATGTAAAAGACAAAAAATAAATTGAAACATAAAACAAACACTTAAACTCCTAATAAATTGAAAAGGGTTTCTTAACTTAGGACCCCACAGAGTGCAATTTAAGCTAGACAAAGTAAAAATAAAACAATTCTTTTTTGCAAAATCAGCTGAATGTTGTTATTTTATTGCATTTAATGTCTAAATTGTCGATGTTATATTTCTTTGTGTTTATTATGTTTGCATTGTCGTCACCTTTTTTAATTTTTATTTTGTTTGCTTGCTTAAATTTTGTACACCAGTAACAGGTCCGAAAATAATATCAAAATCACCGAAAACTGTGTGTGTGTCTGTCTCTCTCTCTCTCGATATATATATATATATATATATATATATATAGCCATCCACAGACTGTCTGGTTCTCTGTATTACAGCTCATCAGTGTGGCTAGACGTCCGGTTGCCTCTAGCTAGAATTGAAACCCGACTAAATTGGCGTCAGTCGGAGATTCAATTCCTGACCCGTTGTCACACGGCAGGGATGAATCTGAATTTAAGCGTATTTATTTTTAGATAAACACGCCAGTGACTCAGAGAACTCGATTCATTTTATCGAAGAGTATTGCATTAGTAGCAGTAATAGTCACTGATTACAAACTTACAATTCTTCCCCAGAGAGCTCAACCGAAATAATTTTTCGGAAGCATATATATTGCCATCCAAAAACAGACCGTTTCGCTGTATCAATGCTCATCAGTGTAGCTAAACGTCCTGTTGCCCCTAGCTAGGATCGAAACCCGGATGAATTATATATGTATGTATGTATGTATGTATGTATGTATGTATGTATGTATGTGTGTGTGTGTGTGATAACCATGGACTCGCCGAGGGTATCAAGGGCTGGACATGTGATTTCTGTCAGTGCTTACTTCTTTCGCTGGGCGAATTATGTGAAGTCACATAAAGAACGAATCGCCCATGACATTTCCCAGAACAGAGTGTCACAGCCTGCACGTTGTGTGACAAGGTATGCAAAACCAGCTCTCGACTGAAAAGGCACATGTTGGTGCACAGGAAACAGGCACAGCGGTGTGAATCCCTCAAGGTTGTGACATGCACATTGTTCGTCTGTCATTTGTGTAACAAGTCATGCAACCCGCATTTGGCCTGGCAAGTCACCTTCGGGGTCATGCACGAGAGAGGTGCGCGGTGGGGAGCGAACGTGATTAGGCGGCCATCATCTCTGAAGATACGGCGAATCATCATTTTATATATATATATATATATATATATATATATATATATATATAATTTTATATATTCAAAATTACAACATAAACATGTTATAACATCACAAAAAATAGCCATTTTGTTTCTATGTTTATACTATAATTTTTGAATAAATAATATTTGTTCTATTCTGTACTGAGCACTCTGTTAAGAATAGTGTTTTAGCGTCTTTTGTTATTGGAATTTTATTCCGTCAACACGAATCCTATACTTGGATATATATATATATATATATATATATATATATATATATATATATATATATATATATATATATATATGTGTGTGTGTGTGTGTCTGTGTGTCTGTGTGTGAAGGAACAAAATAAATAAAAAGACAAGAGGAAAAACTATAATCAGACGACGCGTTTCGTCTTCTGATGGACTTTATCAATCCAAATTGTAAGGATCGATTATCTTGCCCGTGTTTATATACAAGAGCAAGGGTGTTACTGGTTTATCAAGGATTTAAAATTGGAGAACATTCATGAATATTCAGCAGCTGATTGAAAGGTCAGTCAAAATATATGGAAGACACAAAGCGTCATAATTCAAAGACTGGTAAGATAAAAGTGGACAAGTAATATTCAATACTTTTTTAAAAAAATAAATGAATATTGTTCAAATTGTGATCAGATTTGTATGGTTTGGGATGGACACACGTGCTGTACATCTTCAGAAACAAGAGGTAATAAATTTAACCGTTTTCTTTTTTAGCATTTAAATATTTACAATCTATCTATCTATCTATCTATCTATCTATCTATCTATCTCAGTTTCTTCAATATCTATCTATCTATCTATCTATCTCAGTTTCTTCAATATCTATCTATCTATCTATCTATCTATCTATCTCAGTTTCTTCAATATCTATCTATCTATCTATCTATCTATCTATCTATCTCAGTTTCTTCAATATCTATCTATCTATCTATTTATCTATCTATCTATATATCTATCTATCTATCTATCTTTAATTAATTCACATTTTAATTATTTATCTAGCTTTTTAATTATTTTAATTCTGTTTATCTTCTTCTCCTATGCATCGATATATCTATCAATTTTAATTTTTGTATTTCAATCTATTTATGGATATAATAATATATACCCACAGTGCGATGGATACATTGTCGTCTGAATGACGCAAAAATGAAAATAACACTGACATCTCATTTTAACAGATATATTTACCAAAATTACACGAAAATATCTTGAAATACTATATAGAAAATTTATTTAACAAAATTTCCATTCGTGTCAACCACGGCTTCCAGATAACTTCAGAATATCTTTCTTCTGGACGGTCTCCTTGTTTAAGTTGGTGAATGCTGCCATATTCCTTGCGTTCCGTTCATCTTTGGTGTTACAAGCAGTTTTGTTGGACTCTCGCTCAACTGCTTCCCACTCATAATAATCAAGGGGTTTGCAGTTTGGGAAGTTAGGTGGCCACATGTAAGGGGTGATGTGGTCGCAGAGTCCTGTTGCCAGACATGGGGTCTTTCAGCAGGCACCCTATTGACTCAGGGCAGCACAACCTATCTATCTATCTATCTATCTATCTATCTATCTATCTATCTATCTATCTATGACCGTCTGTTCATAGCTATCTATCTGTAAATGTACATATCTATATATCTGTTTATCTATCTATGACCGTCTGTTCATAGCTATATATCTATAAATGTTCATATGTATCTATCTCAGTTTTTTCTAGCCATCTATATATCTAGCTTAATTAGAGCATTTCTATCTATTTACGTATCTATTCTCAGCCTGTTCAAATCTATCTATCTATCTATCTATCTATCTATCTATCTATCTATCTATCTATCTATCTATCTATCTATGACTGTTCATAGCTATCTATCTGTAAATGTTCATATCTATCTATCTATCTATCTATCTATCTATCTATGTCAGTTTTTTCCAAGCCATCTATATATCTAGCTTAATTAGTGCATTTGTATCTATTTATGTATCTAATCTCAGCTTGTTCTTATCTATCTATCTATCTATCTATCTATCTATCTATCTATCTATCTATCTATCTATGATAGTTCGTTCATTATCTATCTATCTATTTGTGTGAATGGAGAAATATCCCATGTTAAACGTTCCTACCTTCGAAAATTCTGCTACATACTAAATATATTTTTTCTCCTGAATGAATCCTTTATAAGCGCAACACAACAAAGGCTGATTTTCATTGTCCATCGAGTGAAGATAGTAAGAAGCAAAATAAGTTCAGCTATATTGTGCATCTTGACATATCCGGAGACAGAACTTTCAAAATTAAATTTAAAGTTAAACGTCTCTGTATCTTAAGGGTCTTCTTACAATGTTATCAAGCATAATACATTGAGAGACATTTTCAGTATGGGAGCGGCGCTCGTGATCGCGAAACTTTGCCTCTAAGCGATTTCTGGAATTTTCTTAATATGTGTATTAGCATTCTTTTTAATCATTCCTCCTTTTTAATCATTACTTTTTTTAATCCCTCCTTCTTTTTAATCATTCCTGGTGCTAGCATTGTTATTGGAATAGTGATTGCGTATAAATGTCACAACTTTGCAATTTCTTTCTTTTTTTTTCAGTTCCTTGTATTTTAAAAGTCTTTTGATAAGACGTTTGCTTTTATTTTTTTTTAATCATTTCACCACAAGCAAGGCAATAAAGTCACTAAAGCGCAAGAGATTACTGACTGTAAGCGAAAAAGAAAACATTACTAAGGATAGAACAATAAAGGAACATGAATTAAGAAGAGAGAAGGAAGCGATTGACATTGCATGTAAGTTAATAATAACATTAATAATCATATAATAATAATATAATGATAATTACAGCTCAGGACCAAAGCCGCGCAGCCAGAAACTATCATCCAAGGATGGAACTAACCCGAAATGGAGGATCTGCGAAAAATATGATGAAACACTTGACCACATTATCACAGGATGTTCGGAACTGGCAAAAATAAATATATCCAGAGACTTTGCAAGCACAAAAGTGTAACCAGAGAGACGGTTATGTACCCCAACTAGACAGAGTTAACCAAAATGACGATGTAACTATCCTCTGGGACATACCAATTCAAACTGACAGGGGAAAATCCAACAGAACTGATTTTATCATAAAAGACAGGAAATTCAGGAATGCTTAGCAGTACCATCTGAGAGAAACACCTCCATGAAAATTATCGAGAAATTGTCCAAATACAACGACCTGGAGATCGAGATTAACAGGATGTGAGGAATGAAGACTGACACTGTACCAATAGTAATATTTCGACAGTTAAACACCCTTTTTATTCTCTTTTCTTAAACCTCTTCTCTCTGAGTTAGAAGAGCTAAGTCATCATTTTTGTTTAATAATAATAATAATAGTAATAATTTTCTTGAAATTAGTTTTTTTTTTTAATATGTACATCAGCGTTCTTTTTATCTCTTCCTAGTGCAGCCATTATTAATGGAATAGTGATAAATACCACATCTTTGCAATTTCGTTTTTTTTTTTTTTTTTTTTTTGCACTTCCACGTATTTTGAAAGCTGTCAAGTGTTTTGATGCAATTTCTGTTTTTCATTATTGCTTAGTTATTTCACTAGCAACAAAACCACTAATAAATTGTTGTATACAAATTTTTGAATATCAAAGTTGACTGGAAAGCAGGAAACCAGAACAGAGGGCGATAGAAAAGAAAAAAAAAAACTCTTAGCCTACACTTCATACGGCTACATCTGATTATTTCAGCAGTGAAACAATGGGACCTTGCCCCCAAACTAGTACTATGCTTAAATTCATAAAGTCTGGGTATCATAGAAGAAATTTCAGCAGAACAATAATTATAAAATTATAGAAAAGTAGTGAGAAAGCTTCAATATGGCGGCCGGAAAGTGACTGAAACCGAGACTTCTCGTATGTGTCTATATCTCTGGAATGAGGTATTATGATTACTTGCATTATTTACATTATTTGAACTGTTATCCTCATCTTCAAATTTAATTCTACAACTTTTTGTTGATTCTTGGATACTAATGCAAAATTAAAATATATTTAAATAATAAGACAATTTTTAATTACGCCTAACAATATTAATTCTAAATTTCTCTCTTTATATTTATTCAATGCTATATTTAGAGGGTAAAAATTTATTGAATCTAGAATATCATAATTCATATATTCAGATAAAATATATAGTGACTGATATATTTTCTGTGGTAACGTTGACATAAGCTTCGTGATAGATTTGCTTTAAGGTAATTGTTACTTGTACTGAAATACAAGTAATACATAGAGAAGCTTCATTAAGGCGGTGGAGAATATGACCCAGACCGAGATGCCACGTCAGCATCAATAATATTGAAGATTCTTCTTTGGATTTTATCAAGAATCTCTAGTTACACTGTAGAAACACCAGACCAAATGTGGCAGCAGTTTTGAAAGAGAAGACGAATGGTAGACTTCGAAATGTTTTTCTAATTTTTATTCTTATAATAGTTTTTCCGTATCTGACTATATCTCTGAGATGAAATGTCATGACGACTATTTTGATTTATATTATTCGGACTGTTATCCCCATCTTCATTACTATATTCACAACGCTTCAGCCTCTATATCTCTGAGATGAGGCATTATGATTACTTGCATTAATTTACATTATTCAAACTGTTACCCCATCTTCATTACTATATGCACAATGTTTCGCCCTCTATATCACTGAGATGAGGTATTATGATTACTTGCATTAGTTTACATTATTCGGACTGTTATCTTCATCTTCATTACCATATTCACACCGTTGTTAGACCGGACTCTCTGTGACACTTTTTGTTGTTACAGCGGTAAAACATAGGAAATCTTATGGATAGAAGAAGCGATATACTGAAAGGCTTTGGAACAAGAAGGGTTAATACCTAAATTCGTGGGAAAATGTTGTCGATTTAATTCACATATAGACGAGACCTGGAATTGGTGCGTCGAGGGTTTGAACATTGGAGAATGATGCAGACTTAGAGGGCAGTGATGACTTACATGTGTTCTACGTAGCTGAAAATGTAAGATGTAAATCGAAAAATTAATTTTCTTAAACAACTTATCTGGAGTTGCTTTCTTCTGGTTAAAAGTTGAGTTGAAATACCGGGAGTCGGGGATAAGACACCCACGCCCACTGAGGAGGTTTGGTAAGAGGTAATAACATGAGAGAGTAGAAGAAGGGAATTCCCCAGAATTATAAATTAAGCTGACAACAAAGGGGGTTTACCAAAATCCTCTTATGCGACGTGCCCCGCGCCAGTTTGAGCGAATGTCCATAAATATGAAAGCGCGAAGCGAATTCGTCAGACGGAGACAGGAGAAAGGTGACAGAGAGTTCGTCCCAGGTACCCGTCGTGATATACCCCTCGTGACTGCCTGCCGAAGAAAATCCCCCGACTTCAGCCTTGTGCCGAACCTTACCAACAAGAGTAAACCAGATTTTGCCAGGTCAACAATCATATCACTTCCGATTTAGACGGATTTTGGGCTGATAATTAATTGCATGCGAACTCTGATATAAACCAATTATTGTATGGAGGAGTGATATAAAAACAGTAATTACTTTTATTAAATTTATTCGAGTGTTATTTTTTTCTGTATGTCATCGTCCTCCTTGGACCAGCGCAACATGAAGATACCTGCGGCTAGTCGATCTTATTTACCTTATAATCAAACTTAAATCATAGGGCAAGTCTGAGATCGAAGCGGTCACTTCAGCGACCAGCCGCGGTGTTGGAATCTTAAACGGCCAGGGAGGGTTTTGAACGATTACACTGAAGGACCCATGGTCCTGTGTATAAAGACGTTGGTTAGATCCAGTGACTAGACCCAAAGAGTTCATGCCAGGCCACAGAAGATGTGAACCAAAACGTGGAGAGTTAAGTTAAAGGGAAATAGCTAATACATCCGGAAGAGGCGTGGCATGTGGAACTAAAACAATCTACCCCGGTAGACGAAATAAATGGTTCGGTTCGAAATTCCAAACACCTGAAGAAGGCCTGAACGTAAACGGACGAAAGGTTGTGAATATGGCAATGAAGATGAGGATAAAATTCCGAATAATGTAAATAATGCTAGTGTTCCCGCGTCATCAACAATGATATAAAGTCTCAATAGTAGAATTCAATGAAACAAAACTCTTGAAACAACGTATTGAGATTCAATAAAGTGGGGATAAAGAATTCACAACCAAAACAGATTCCAATGAACTGTTTCCCTAAGCTGTTCCATTTATATTTTTAGACCTTCAATGGTATCGATGATTCAATTATTACTCCTGCTATTATATAAATCGCTTTCTTCTCAATATCTTTCCATGTTAGAAATTGGATGTGTTTATTATAAGAGAGAAATAGAAATATATTTTGGAAAGTAAAGATTAGCAACAGAATGACGACGTCAGGACGATTACTTTATAGACAAAGCTATCTAAGTGCCGCATATGAAAGGCTTGAAAATATGAAATTATCTGAGGGCGTCACATAAAGGGCTTGAACAAATAAGACTGCAATATAATAATGTAAATAATGCTAGTTTTCCCGTGTCATCAATAGTACAACGCAATGAAACAAAACTCTTGAAATAACGTATTGAGATTCAATAAAGCGGAGATAAAGAATTAACAACTGAAATAGAGGCTGATGTACCGTTTCATTAATCCGTTCCGTTTATATTTTTAAGACTTTAAATGTTATATGTGGTTCAGTGATTACTTCTGCTATTATATAAATCGCTTTTTGCACAATTTTTTATGTTAGATATTTGATGCATTTAATATAACAGTGACATTTTATCACGGAAGAAAAAAGATTTACCAACAGATCGACAAAGATGGCGGCGACAAAAAATATTGGCAACGTTGATATAAGCTCCGTGATCGATTTGCTTTAAAGTAATTGTTACTTGTAATTAAATACGAGGAATACGTAGGGAAACTTCATTAAGGCGGTGGGAAAATGAACAAGACCGAGATGCCACGTCAGCATCAATAATATTGAAGATTCTTCTTTGGATTTTATCAAGAATCTCTAGTTACACTGCAGAAGCACCAGACCAAATGTGGCAGCAGTTTTGAAAGAGAGGACGAATGGCAGACTTCGAAATGTTTTTCAAATTTTTATTCTTATAATAATGTGCCCGTGTCATCAACCATAATATAAAGTCTCATTAGTAGAACGCAATGAAACAAAACTTTTGAAACAGTGTACTGAGAATCAATAAAGCCGGAATAAAGAATTCACAACTGAAATAGAGGCTGATGAACTGTTTCATTAATCCGTTCAGTTTATATTTTTTAGACTTTCAATGGTATCTATGATTTAGTGATTACTTCTGCTATTATATAAATCGCTTTCTTCTCAATATCTTTTCATGTAGAAATTATGATGTGTTTATTATAACAGAGAAAAAGAAATATATTTTGGAAAGAAAAGATTAGCAAAAGAATGACGATAGACCCTGATTCATGACCAAAATGAAGCAAGACGATCACTTTATAAAAAAGGTATCTAAGTGCCTCATATGAAAGGCTTGAAAATATAAATTTATCTGAGTGCATCACCTAAAGAGCTTGAACAAATAAGGCTGCAATATAATAATGTAAATAATGCTAGTGTTCCCGCGACATCAACAATGATATAAATTCTCAATAGTGCGATTTAATGAAACAAAACACTTCAAACAACGTAAAGCTGAGATAAAAAAAAATATCCCAACTAAAACAGTTTCCAATGAACCGTTTCATGAATCCATTCCATTTATTAGGTTGGTGCAAAAATAATGACGTAATAATGTCGTTTTTTGACGTATTTTTTAACGTAAAAAAACGACATTATTACGTCATTTTTTTCAACAACCTAATATATTTTTAAGACTTTCACTGGTGTTTATGATCTAGTGATTACTTCCGCTATTATATAAATCGCTTTTTGCTCAATTTCTTTTCATGTTAGATATTTGATGCGTTTAATACAATAGAGAAATTATATCACGGGAGAAAAAAGATAAGCAACAGATCGACAAAGACGGCGACGAGAAAACCTATTTCACAACCAAATTGAAGCAAGACGATGACTTAATAGACAAAGGTATACCTCGCAAGAAAGGCTTGGACAAATAAGATTGCAATCTAAGAAACTTGGGAGAAAAAGAACTGATTACTTAAACGGTTTATTTTTGCACAGGCACAAGTTTGCTTAAATCCAGATATATATTTCATTTGTATCGATTATTGAAACGACTAAGAGAAGTAATCACTCATAAATTTACTAACTTAAGTTCATCTGCCTTCTCTATACAATTTTTAAATCGTTTCGCTCCAAGCAAAGCGACAGTAACACTAGCACGCAAGGGGTTACAGACAGTGAGAGCAAGAGGGTTGTTTGAGGAAAGGATATAGAGAAGGACGGGGATCAGGATCAAGGTATCCGAAGATGTCGAGTGACATTACATTTGAATATTTGAAGATTATAGCTAATAGGGAAACAAGTAGGAAGAAGGGAGTTCCACTGGCGGGAAGTAGAAGAGGCGGTTACATCTTATTGTTTCGACAGTGAAAAGTTAAGACCGAGATGC
Source organism: Acanthosepion lycidas (assembly GCA_963932145.1). Lineage (NCBI taxonomy): Eukaryota > Metazoa > Mollusca > Cephalopoda > Sepiida > Sepiidae > Acanthosepion > Acanthosepion lycidas. The sequence continues at coordinate 65,335,366 of OZ010610.1, read as the reverse complement.
CAGCTTAGTAGCTCGCTTAAATTCATGCAGTTTGGGAACCAGTGAATGTAGCTCGTCAGAGCAATTGCCATGAAAATACTTGTAGAAAAGAGAGACGGAAGCCACATCACGTCTGTGAAATGGTGACTGTAGACGAGATGCCAGATCAGAACCTACCGCAATGCATATCCGTCTCTGGATTTTGTCTTGGACCTTGAGAGGAACACCAGGACTTATATGGAAACAGTATTTAATGCAAGGAAAAATTGTATATTTGTAGATTTTGAAGGATGGACTCAAGCGAGAAATAAAACTTCTGGCGCAACACAAAGAATCAACTTTCCTTGCAGTAGATGAAGCTATTGATTCAATGTAGTTGTTCCACATCAGGTCAGTGGAAAACGAGAGAACAAGAAAGCGCAGAGAGATACACCCGTGGATTTGGGCATCAGCCATGCTGATAGGAAGCAGGGAGGTGTTTTATGGTGGCTAAATGAATGCAATTTCATTTTGGAGGCATTAAAGTTTACAAGCCATTTCCTGCCGCAATCAACCACAGATTTGAGGTCCTTTTCGAGACCGCCGGACATGTTAGATTTGTCAGCGATGCCGGATTTACTATTGAGACAGAAGTAAATATTAGGTTGGTGCAAAAATAATGACGTTTCCTCACATATGTTACTATGTGAGAAAACGACATTATTTTTTGCACCAACCTAATAGTAATGTCGTCTGCATAGATGCCTACTTCGAAACTGATGACATCAGGAAGATCGTTGATGAAGATTAGATACGGTGTAAGACCCAGGATAGGGTCTTGGGGAATAACAGCGTCCGTATGTAAGGAAAGGAAGGAGAAACCGTTTAGAACGACCTTCATTTCACGGTTTGACAGGAATGAATGTATTAAATGAAATAATATTCCTGTAATACTGTATCCCTGAAGATAAGTGTCATGGGTCTTTACCTATAACTACAGAATGAACTCTTCATAACACGATGTAAACTACGCCTCTCAAGAGAGAGGGTCGTATCGAGCCGAGCTTTTCGGCTTGACGGTCGAACTCTCTGCCTCTGAACAGAGAGGAACCCGGACGAGGCTCCGCCGAAGGGCAGAGTCTCGTTCCGGGAGATTGACCAACCCGATCCCTTTTATACGGGTTCTACATGCATTTTTTGGTGGAGCCTACGGGCTCGAGAAATCCCCGTTAAACTCGGCCTTGTGCCACATGCAACCCTTGTGTGTGGGGGGTTCTAGATACCGAATCGAGCCGAGCTTTTCGGCTTAACGGTTGAACTCTCTGCCTCTGAGCAGAGAGGAACCCGGACGAGGCTTCGCCGAAGGGCAGAGTCTCGTTCCGGGAGATTGACCAACCCGATTCTATTTTTACAGTTTCTACGGGCATTTTTTGGCCGAGCCTACGGGTTCGGAAAACCCATGTAAAACTCGGCTTTGTGCCACATCTTTCCCTCGTGGGGGGGGGCAAGTAAGTATCGAATCGAGTCGAGCCGATAGTTATTCACTCCAAACCAGACTGACAGTCATACTAACACCTTCCACATCTTGTATTATTATTTCGTGTAATATACCTTCGTTATTTCTAATCTTGTGTTCGTGTTGTTCTTCCTTGGTCCGAACCTGGACCATAACAATAGGGAAGAACGCCGGCATGTTTTGCCATTATTATCAAGAGCTTGGTATACAAATTCTGTTGTGGCCGTGAGAACGTCAGCATTAGGCCGGGCATGGGGCAGAAAATATATAAATATTACACAATGATAATTATTATAGGGTGTATTTTCATCTTTTCTTTTGTATAGTGCGATTAGTATGTATAATGAAATACCTATTCACTGTAACACTTTCACGCTCTCGGCATGGTGCTTTATTGTGTTGATGCCATTTATCTGCAAAGCGAAATTTATGATATTGTTATAAATTCACTTATTTCCCATTTGTGTCAGATTTAAAAAGACAAAAAACAGATTATCGGATCTTTTATATTTATCATTTTAATAAAAAAATATATCCTTTTTCTTGGGAAGTGTGGTATCATTTTTTAATTATGCTGGAACAACTTTTAACCCTAATTTCAAGCTAATCTTCAAGATTGTATCTGTGAGACAATTCTCATTAATGTTCACCGTAATCCTCTCGTCCTAGTTCTAGCAAGGCAGTAAAGCCACTAAGATGCAAATATTTACTGAGTGTAAAAACGAAAAGAGAAAACGTTATTGAGTAGGGAGGACAATAGAAGAATACGACGAAAAAGACAGAAGATGATGAATTTTTGAAGATCTTATTTGACAGCATATCAAGAATCCGGGAAAAAATTCCCCAAATGAGAAGTGCGACGGAAGAAACTATTAGCATAGAACTTACGGTTACATCTAGAAAATTCAACAGCCAAATTATGAGATCTAGGTATCAATCCATTACTGTGCTTTTGAAGTCTGGTTGTGTAGGCAGCTATCAATCTAGGATAGTCTTCACACACACACACACACACACACACGTACACACACACACACAAAGAAGTCCGGCTTGGGTCTGCTTATTCTTTCTGAGGAAACATCAATTCCTTACCCTAACAAGTCTATATTGATTTTCACCCTGTAGAAGACCCAAGAGTCACTCGAGGTAGAGTGTTATACTGTATCCTCCACAATATCTGACTGAACTTGAATTAGCCGATGATCTTACATTACACTATTGTCCTCATTTTTGATGCCATATTTATCACAACGTTTCGGCCGATGCACGCTCCGGCCTTCTTTAAGTGGTTGGAATGTCGAATGTGATGGAGCATATACAAATCAAACAAGAAAACTGCAGAACATTAATTGATCTCATGCAACATTTAACGCAATCTACAGATAACTGCGACCAATCTCTCTTAAGCTCAAGCAAAAACGATTACAGTTTGCCGGCCACTGCCATTGAGCGAACAGGCAAATCGTCTCATCTTTACTCCTATGGTATCTTTCGGGAAGTGCCTTCTCACGGAAATTAACTTTCTCAGGCACCATAGCTCGAGTCTCAGGGTTGGACATTGGGGATCTTAGGACAGCAATACAGGAACGAACAGTGTGAAAAGGGATTGTCAATGGAATTCCGACCAACGATAGGGAGGTCGAAGGATGACGATATATAGAGGATATACGGTTAACCCTGGACATAAACAGTAGTGAACCAAGAAGCATCCTCTTGGGAGTTGTTTCCACAATGTAGTGGTTCATGGAGAAAAGATGTTCCAATGAAAAGGAACGGAAAATGGGTGGTTCCTTACAATGTATGGGGAGGATGTCTCTTAACCGTGAAAGTTCCAACTGGCGGAAGGAAGGAATGTATTTAGTCGGAACGTTTTCCATAGAAATATCAAAACAGTAGCGGGAGATTTACAATGATTCCAATATGGGAAAGAGATTATAATAAAATAATACATCACCCATAAGGATGCGGAGGCGCTTTTGGACTCTATCGAGTTCATGTTCATATATGGCAGTAGTACCTCTTATTTATCCAGATATGGCGAGCGGGTAGAGTATATCAGGAAGAGTCAGATACTTATGGAGCCGTTCATGGAATCGGCCACCTTCCAGCATTTTGAGTAATGGATCGTATCTAGGAGTTCCACTTGAGGTCTGTGTTGAATCTAAGTCTCAGTAAGCGTTCAAGTCATGGGGCTTCCATGAGATAAAACCCATTCATCGCGATAACCGATAATCCATGATCCACTCGTTGATAATAGAACGCCACTAGTTTGGTTTTCAAGTTATTGAATGTCACCATTTAATTTTCCCCAACTGATAACATTTCAGATGATCAATATATTTTATATTATAGAGTCTTGTTGGCAGCTTTTGATCTTGAGCATCTAGGATGAATTCCTCTGTTTCTAATTTCAACCCAAAGCTATGCAACCATTGATGGAACATAGTTTTATAAACATCTGTATTTTCTACACATATTGAATTACTGTTAGCAAATGGTGCAACCCAAGATGTGAAAAAATAAAAGAAGTAAAAACAAATGCAAATATCTAGGAAGGGTTTTAAGAGAAGACGTGAAGTACATCATAGAAATCCGAATTCGCATTGGGATAGCGAAAGATGCCTTCCAAAAACTAAGTAAAGTACTAAGAAACAAGAGCATTTCACTAGAAACAAAGAAAGGAACAATGAACTGCTATGTATATCGGTCCTCTTATATGACAGGGACAGCTAGGCAATCTCCTCATAGAGAAAGGGAGATGAGGCAGCAGAAATTTAGTTCTACAGAAGAATAGTAAGAATGCCATGGATTGAGCATGTGAATAACGAGGAAGATTTACAGAAAATGAAAACAAAAAGGATATCCAGCATCAAAAAAGGAAGTTAAAATTTCTAGTGCGCATTATGAGGACATAACGTCTCGAGAATTTGATACTCATATGATATACTGAAAGAAAGAGGGACAGGAAAAAAAGCAACGTCTCACCTCGCTAACGAGCTTGGGTAAATGATAGTCAGAAGAGACTTAGCAAAAATACAACATTTATTAAGACCTACAAAGAACAAGAAGGTCCGGAAAGCCATGATTGCACACTCCCCGGAGAAGGAGAATAAATAAGTGAGTATACCGCAAGGGTTGTTCTTCCCATTTCATTTCCAGGTTACTTAGGACTTAATTTTTGCTTTTTGTTTGAATTTTTAGCTTTTAATTTTGATAATTTACCACATCGTCTTTATTATTAATTTTATCCATTTTCACTACCAGAGCAGTGGTTCTCACCCGCTTTTGCCCGGTGCACTCTTTTAACGATACGTCAGAATGTCATTTCCCTCTTTTCAGCGTTATTTGTCTCAAAAGGTGCATTCAAAATAATATACATATATTACTGAAAATCTTTATTATATTTCATATACATTTACTTGGATTATTTTTATAGAGAAATTTTACAAATTTAAAAGCAATAGAAAATGGTTTTAAAACTTGAATACATTAGCAACCATCGTGTGATTATTCTGTTCAGTAACATTCCCTAGGTTACAACAACTACATTATCAGTGTCGTAACCTAGGGAAGGTTACTGAATAGAAGATTCAAATAAAGATTGGTAATGGACGATAATACTTAGGACAAGAACAACACATATAAGATTCGCCAGTGACGCGTAGAATTAACCAACTGCTAGAAGTGAGTCAAGTGAATTCCACAACGAATCTCCAACTAAAGGATATCTACCAACCGCCCCACGCGGTCAGATGTGGCACAAGGCCGAATTTAATGTTGGTTATCCGAGGCCGTATGCTCGGCCAAAAACTACCCGTATACCACGTATAAAACGGGGTCGGGTAACTGTTTCCCGAAACGAGAGTCTACTCTTCGACATAGCATCGTCTGGGGATCCTCTTTGCCCGGAGGCGGAGATTTTGATCAGGACAGCTGGAAACGAATCTCCAACTGCAGGATACCTATCAAACTCCCCTCACGGTCAAATGTAGCACAAAGCCGAATTTAATGTAGGGTATCCGAGCCCGTAGGTACGTCTAAAAATTCCCCGTAGACCCCGTATAAAATGCTGCCGTGTAGCTGTTTTCCGAGACGAGACTGTGCCCTTTGACATAGCCTCTTTTTTGGGATCCTCTCCGCCCGAAGGCAGATAGTTTGACCGGCACAGCTGGAGACAAATATCCAACTGCAGGATATCTACTAACTGCCCCACGCGGGCAGATGTGCACAAGGCCTAATTTAATTTAGGGTATCCGAGTCCGTAGGCTCGGCCAAAAATTGCCTCTAAACCCAGTATAAAACGGAGTCGGTTATCTTTTTAACCGAGACGAGATTCTGCCCTTTGACATAGCCTCGTTTTGGAGATCCTCTCTGCTCGGAGGCAGAGAGTTTGACTAGCACAGCTGTAGAGGATACCTCCAACTACAGACCAACATACAGTATTTACTATTGTATTTATGTAGGTATGCTACAAAAATCATTTTCAATAGGGAAATCCCAGAACAACTATACGCGATCATTTTTAATACTTCCGGTGATTTATGCTCACTCCATTGTTCTGTTGTTTTTCATTTGCACGCATTCCAGCATTGATAGTTATCCAACATTGTTTACGCAGGAGGTAAAAATATTTTCCACTCTGCATCCTCTTTCTCAGAAACGAAAATTCGCAAGCCTATTGAGACTTTATCGCTATTTCAAAAAGCAGTTGCTCGGACGCGCTCCATTCTTTAAAGCCACCAGTTCAAACCTTTACAGCTAAGAAACGTCATCCATGGAGTCGAAACCACATCACTTCCTCCATATCTCAATTTTAATAAGAGCATTCCGTTTGGACAGTTTTTTCCTAAGAACCGTTACTTTCTTTAATAGACTCCCACGAGAATGCTTCAATGAATGCTTTCAAATAAATAGACAATATTGTTAGCTATCATCTATAACCTCATAATCTTCAATTCTAGATTCCAACATTTAGATTCATATCATGAATAGCATACGGTGTGTACATTAAATGGTTTTCCAGCTTTACATTGGGTGAGCACAAGTAAAAAATGTTTGTATTATTATTATTATTATTTTATTTCCGTTGATTTCTGGTGTGTACTCATTTCTTTCCGGGTTCCGTTCAGAGGCCTAAAATCAGAAATGGCATCATGACATTTTCCACTGACCAACTAAAAAAAAAAACAATATATTTTTCATACATAAGGTCCTTCGTAAGGTGTGGGCTGTAAACATGAGAACAATTTTTTGTATTTTTTTAAGGCATGGGCTTCCAAAAATCCCTTCAATTAGTCTACTGGAATCATTTCCAATCAACCCGAGGGCTCCAACTACAACAGGGATGATCCCGTATGCCACATTTTTGAGATTTCGATTTCAGTTATAATTATTATTATTATTATTATTACATATCTTATTATTATTATTAATAGTTGTAGTAGTAGTAGTATTAAATGTCATATTTTGTGTTTTAATTAATTGTTATGTGCATTACTGTTTTCTAAAAAAATCGTTTCCCCTCAAACAAGAGGACAACGCCACGAGTAAAAGTGAAAAAGAATGAGAAGACTGGGAGCCTTGTGAAAACGACAAAAAAGGAACAGGGTTCACGAAGACAAGATGGTGATTCATTTAAGATATAAATTTTTGAAGATTGTAGTTGTCAGGGAAGCAAGAAATCGGAAGGGAGTTCCAAAGGCGGGAAATGAGAGAAAAGAAACGGGAGAAAAGTAGAAGTGGTTGTTGCATTTAGCGAGTTCGACAGTGAAATAGCGAGACCTAATTACGTGTTTAGTAGCACGCTTAAATTCATGCCATCGGGAAACCATCGAAAAAAGGCTGTCAGAGCAGATGCTATGAAAATATTTGTAGACAACGGCAAATGAGTGGATACGAGATGCCTGGTCAGGATCTATTGCATGGCAGAGCCATCTCTTGATTTTGTCAAGATTCTCGAGATGCACCGTGAGCAGATGTGGCAACAGTATTCACTGCACAGGCAAATGGCAGATTTATAAATGTGTATGCTTGATTTTGACGAGAAAATCTTTTGCAGCTCTATTGTAAACCAACCTTCTTTGCAGAAGACGTATCAGTTGACACGATATAGTTGCTGCAAGGACAGCGTTGCTCTCCTGCAGTTCAATATAAGCCATCCTGGTGACAGGTAGCAAAGATTCTCCATGGTGATTAAATGAAAGCAATTTTGTTTTGGTGGTGTTCATTTTACGAACAATTTCTTGCCCCAGTTAACCACTGATTGGAGGTCCTTTTCAAGAGTAATTGCCAGGGTTTACTTTGTTGGGTCTGTCGGATTTGCTAGGTGTAAATGGTTGAGTCATCTGCATAAATACCTAATTGAGAACTGAGAGGAGGACTTCTACAACCGAATCCTTGTTTAGCTGTTAAGTTATTGTTAATAAAATATTATTTTAAATCCTTAAAGCGAAAATGATGTTAAGATGCATGGCACTACTGAGAGTGAAAGAGAATGAGAAGGAAGCAGAAATCCAATTCTAAACAGGAAACAAAGGCATAAAACTTTACTCTTGTTCAAAAGGGAGTATTGAGAACCGGACGAATTTTTATTACGATTTTTAATCGAAAAAATCATTTATTATTATTATTATTATTATTATTATTATTATTATCTTCTTTGATTTCTGTTGTATTCTCATTTCTTTCCGGGTCCCAACCAAAGTCAGCAACAGAATGATGCTATTTTCCGATGAAAATGTTTGCAATCGATGAAATTAAAACAGCCTAAGTTCATATACATATTACATAGATAAAGTTCTTCGTAATATGTGCGCCCTGTTTGTTAGAACAGGTTTTGTATTTTTTTTAAGGCATAGGCAGACAGGGATTCCTTCAATGAGTCTATCAGAACATTTTAGAATCAAACATTGGACACCAACCACAACTGGAATTACTGATGTCTTCATTAACACATTTTTGAGATTTCCAATTATTATTATTATTATTATTATTATTATTATTATTATTATTATTATTATTATTGTTGTTGTTGTTGTTGTTGTTGTTGTTGTTTTATTATTTTCTTTGATTTTTGATTTATATACATTTCGTTTCGGATATAAACCAGAGACCTAAGGTCAGAAATGACTTCGTGACATTTTCCACTGATCATTTTGGTAAAAATAGCCCAAAAGCAAAACAAGAAAACCCACATTATACACAGATAAAGCTCTTCGTAATGTGTGAACTGTACTTGTGAGTACAATCTTTTTTTTTCTATTTCTTTAATGCATCGACTACGAGAAATCCCTTCAATGTGTCTATTGGAACGTTTTCCAATCCGAGTGCTCCAACTACAACTGGAATTTTTCATGACCTCATGTGTCACATTTTTTAAATTTCCATTTCAAGATATTTATATTCTGATAGTTTATTATTATTATTATTATTATTATTATTATTATTATTATTATTATTATTATTATTATTATTATTTTTAGTTTACTTATTATTTTATGATAAGACAAATGAAGAAAAAATATAAATTCAAAGGTAAAAAGACATCGTAGAAAGTGAACATAATGCTTTTATTTGGCAACTTCATATTTTTTAAAAATCTTACACAATTTATTTTTCATCAAAATGACTCGAATTCCTTTATTTTCCCAAATCATAAATTTCATGCATATATTAAATAAAATAAGTCTGAAAGCAAACTTATGCAATATTAGCTAAAATGTACCTTTTTTTTCTTTAATCAGACGCGCTGTAAATCGTGACAGAAAAAAAAAATTTTAAAGATTACCTTTCCTTTTGCCTTGTTTGTCACGAAAATACCAAATTTTTCCACATCGGTTTCCTTCTATAATGAATAAAAAGGAAAAAGAAAAAAAAGTAATTCATTTTTCTTCTTTGCCGCCAATTTTCCGTGATTAGGATAGAATACATAACGTTTGGTTTATTGACATTAAAATGGCAAAGATTTTGAAACGATTTTATTGTGCTTCTCAAACAAGAATATTCCAGAAAAAGGAAGACAAAGAAGGGAAATAATAATTGTCTCCCTTGAATCTTAAATAATAAAATTAATTTTGGTGACAGATTAAATATTTCGTGTCGAGAAAGAAAATAACAATTTAGTTCTAAAAAATATTTCGTTAACTCGTTACAAAATTCAACTAGAAAATCATAAATTATAATAATGTTAAAATACATCGATCAAATCTTTAGAACATGACAGTGTATCAATGAGGATTTTATGTATTATATTGTAAGTATTTTTTGTTTAATCAAAGTACAATTTTGTAATTTAAAATAGTTCGTTGTTAACGTTAACTAAACCGAATACAATTTATAAACATCCATGGAAAGATATCCATATATTGTCCTTATAAATGTTACAAATTTACAACCGAAATTATGTTTACTGCAAAAGTCCCCAAAGTTCAATACTTCTTGTGTAAACTTTGGAAGGTCTAAATAATCCTTGGCAGTCTGTAGATTTAATCTGTAATTTAAGAGTCTGCTTATTTCTTGTCCTACTAATAGCAATGTATTATCAGATATTTTTTCTCAATTTATTACCAAATTGCACCAGACATACTCCGAATCGTCACATACACTAATTAACTACAAAACTAAATATATATACAGACTCAGTTATCAAACACACTTTTTTTTGCAAAAGAATTATCATCGTATGATTTGTATTTGAGAAGATCTTTTAAAATTAAAAATACGTAATAATTGCATTAAAATCCGTGTAAGCGTTTCGAAATTCTCAGAATTAAAAAGTCAGAACGAACGCGAATAATAATTATTCCCGCTCGTTTTTACTTTTTAATTCTGCTCATAATTTCGAAACGCTATATGTATTTTCTTTTAATTTTCTATTCTCTACAATTTATTTCCGGATTTTTTTTTATTTATATATTTATTTATTTTATTTTATTTTATTTTATTTTTGTGTGTGTGTGTGTAATTATTTTAACTTTTTATTATTCATTTATTATTGCAGATTCTAGAAACTTAATATCGATTCTTCTTTTTTAACTTTACAAAAACAAATCTCAAACAAAATAACTTGAATTAGTCCAGTCCGGCCCGGCGGAAAGGTCTCCGCCCCACCCCAAAACTATGATACGGAAAATGTAATTTATTTATGTTATGGAAAATAAATATTTATTCAATCTTTAAAAATATAAACTTAACTGTTTTTTTATTTAATAATGACATGAAAAATCAAATAATTTAAATTAAGTTTTACTAAAACAAAAACTATAATGAGGCTTATCTTTCGAAAATTAATTAAATTAAATAAAGTTAAATTCGTAAAACAAATATACGACACGATTAATGTTGTCTGTAATTCTGTTTCTCATGTTTTTTTGTTTTTTACTGAAGTTTTTTTCTTTTAAAAAATAAATTTTTGTGATGTCAACGAACTCTCGTTTGACATTTTCGTAATACTCGTTGTAGTCGAGACTTTGTTAACGCCGTTGAACAATACTGATGTCAGATGCCTTCGAATATCACTCACATTAATAGTAATTTCACGATAATTCTCGCTCGACAAGTAACCCGTATACTGATCTGAACAGAGAAATAGTAGTAAACAGAGTAGAGAATAGCGATCTGTATAGTAATAGAGGATAGAATAGAAATAGCGATCCGTATAGTATAGAGAATAAACAAAAATGAAGATCAATTAGAAACACACTACCTCCCTTATATGCGTTTCCTCTATGGTCATATAGTCTCTTTCATTCAATAATGGGATCGCTTGCGTTTGAAGACAGGAGATCTATGTTCAAACTCAAGTGTCGGCAGTGAAACTTTATTCCTATATAACATAAATATAAGTTGAATTTGCGTTGGTGGGTCATTGTTATTTTGCACACTTATCCTCAATTGTTATACAGATACAAAAAATGTTCACACTGCTCCTCAATTGTTACAGACAAAAACCAAAAAGAAAACAAAATAAAAATCCATGTGGCGTATTATTATATAGATAGTAAAAGTACTTTTTTCCTCATTGTTTCATGTACAATTCAAAGTTAAGTGTTGATAATTGACCATCAGATAATTTAATTTCTTATATACACTGAAGTTCAAAAGTTTGAGATACCCCTGATAATTTTTAGAATTTTGAACAGTAGTGTATATATATATATATATATATATATATATATATATATATATATGAACATTGAAGACAACTCTTAGAGGCGACACGCTGTTTCATGCTATAGTATAGAGAATAAACAAAAATGCAGATCAATTGGAAACACGGTACCCTCCCTTATATGCGTTTCCTCTATGGTCACGTAGTCTCTTTAATTCAATAATGAGATCGCTTGCGTTTGCAGACAGGAGATCTATGTTCACACTCAAGTGTCGCCAGCGAAACTTTATTTCTATATAACATAAATATAAGTTGAATTTGCGTTGGAAACTGAGTATTGACTTCAATGTTCACTTTTATATTTATATTTACATACGCTCTATCTCTGATATTGAGCCCTTTATCCCATAAATATAGCACATCTTAAAACTATATTTCTTCACTCACACACACACACACACGCACATATGTATATATATATATATATATATATATATATATATATATATATATATATATATTTAAATTTTCTGCATTTAGACAGCGATCATTCTTTCATGCCCATTTCATTGAATACGATAGATTTTTATGCATTTTCTCATGCAATCTATTTATTTTTCTTTTCAGATGATAAATTATAAAAAAACTAACCGAATGTTCTTTTTATCCGAGCGCTTTCGGTCATACATTTAGCCATTTTCAGGGATTAAATATTTTAAATGTTAAATAAGGTATACTTTGTTGCATGTATGTGTTGATATAAATCTTTCATTTTTCAAAACACGGCCCATGTTCATGGTTAATAATATTAAGTGTTGCTTTTTTCTTTGTTTTTATCAATAAGGCTTTCATTATTTTTAGCCTTTTTTGCATATAGTTTTTTTTTTATAATTTATCATCTGAAAAGAAAAAATCATTAGATCGCATTGAAATGTGCACACACACACGCACACACGTATATATATATATATATATATATATATATATATATATATATATATATATATATATATATATAATGTATTTAATTGTAATATTTAAAAAAAACATCTTCAATATGATTTCCATCATTTGCAAGATTCACATAAACTCGTTGCAATAACTGCACATTGCCGTCATTTTTAGCACATTCACTCTTTATACGTTTAATCAAGTGTGTTGCATCTGTGATTTTCATTGAGTACACATTCCCCTTTAGCATATCAGAGAAAAAGATATCAATTCTTACTTCTTTCCACAAAGCCATGTTTAATCTGTGGAGGTAAAAATAGTATATTTAATGAGATTTCCCATGAGTCCAAACTTTATGAACACAACCTGTGTAATAAGCATTTGTCTTACTATCAAAAATGCTATTTTTGTTGTTTTTTTTATTGAATTTCCTTCCTCTTCAAATTCTATCTATCTATCTATCTATCTATCTATCTATATATATATATATATATATATATATATATATATATATATATATATATATATGTTATGAAGAACTTGGTAAACCGTATGGGTAATCCCAAGGAGGATGAAATCCTGAGAGGGTTAGGGTTATGTAAATCCAGAGCTAATATTTAAAAGAGAAACAGACCAATTTAAGGTACCATTATAATAATTTATTTCACCAGAGTTTAAAGGATGCCGGATCATCAGATAGCACTTCCAAAAATGAAATGAAACGAAAAATGAAATTAAAATTGATGGGTAGTGTAAGTTTTTGTAATTTAACAGAGAGTGTAAGAGGGATAGTTAAATAGACATGGCACAGTATAGGGAGGGATTAATTTCATATCTCTCTCAAGTATACTTTATATTGTGGGAGGAGTAGTGACCAAACCTTGATCTATTTAGATGGTTAACTTAACGGAAGTGATATATAGAAATGGGAGGGGAGTAGGGAGAAAAGTAAAAGGAAAAAGGAAAAAGAAAGAAGAGGGAGAGGGAAGTAAAGAGAAAGGGGCTGTAATTGGGTTTTAGCAATTTATGTAAAGAATACATTTTAATGCTTGATAGAAATTTAGATGTCTAAAATATTTGATGTTTGCTATCAATTTAAATATTTAATTTTTTTAAAACAAATAGTTTAGGGACTTAATATAAGTTAAATACTATATTTATTAATACATTTATAGAGAACATATTAAAAAAATATTTTGAATTATAATAGTTTGTTTACCCGTCTAATCGTACTTTTTTAATATTGTAAAAATAGTTACGGTAACATCTTTATTAGTTTTACTTTTAATCTAATTTATGAATGCAATTTGTCATTATTTTTATATTGGTTATCTTACTTACTTAAAGTTTAGGTTTAATTATGGAATAAAATTTGAGAGTAATATTAAAGAATTTGCTTATATATATCACATACATATTCATGCAAATCCCATATATACATACGTTTATTTACATGCGCAAATGCACACATAGACACACATGTAGCGATATACACATGTACCTATCCATATTCATACATAAATTACATACACATACATTTATAAATAATTACATATATTTTTATATTTGAATTTATTTAGATTTTTGTTTAATTTCATAGTTAATGTTTAACGTTAGGTGACATCTGAAATGTTTAAATGTCCCAGAAAAATTTAATTTAATATTTTACTATCAATATTGATAGTTAAAGATTGGTATATTTAAATTTAAGTTAAATTATCAATTTAAAATGAAAATACCTCCAGATGATAAATATACACTCTCACAATTCTAATTATAGAACATTAAAGGAGAAAGTGAGATTAAATATTAACAAGAGTAATTTTAAAACACATTTAAAATAACCTTATGTCCTTCCCTTTGAATACATTCTATACACACATACACGCACATACACACACACACATATATATATATATATATATATATATATATATATATATATATATATATATATATATACATACATACATACACATACACACACATACATACATATACATACACATATATATATACACATATGCATACATATACATATATATATACATATATACACATATACATACACACACATACACCTACATACACACACACAATTATATACATAAACAAGCATACAAACGAACTATACCCATAAACATCCATACATGCATATGTATTTATATTACTATGTTATACATATATTCACACATATTACAAATATTAACTTTAAAATATTTACATCTATATACACATACATACATAGATTACATGCAATTTCATATCCAAAACAATATACATATGTATATATATATATATATATATATATATATATATATATATATATATATATATATATATATATACATATACATCCATACACACGCACATATACATATACATACACATGCATACGCACATACATACATGCAAAATACATATACACATATATATATACAAAAATACCTAGCCAAAAACTACTAGAAAAAACAAAGGTGAACGCTTAAATATTGAACAATTAAAGAAAGAAAAAAGAAAGAAAGATAGAAAGAAAGACAGACAGAAATAAATAAATAAAGAATGAAAGAATGAAAAAAAGAAAGAAAGAAAGAAAGAAAATGGAGTAAAATCTGGCAATGAAGGGAAATAAAAGGAGGAAAGTAGCGATATAAAAATAACGTAAAAAAAAAAAAAAATAGGAACCAAAAGGAAATTCAAAGACACAAAATTCACCAAATGTTCAACAAAGGTTGCAGTTCTGACTTTTGCTTAAGCCAAAAAAAATAATAATTCAACCATATTTTATTCAGGACAACAAAAGCCAAGTGCGATATTTAATCCAATTCCCTTAATCAAATTTACATGAATGCTAATCTTGATACGCACCCGATAATCGAGACAGAGTAGGTTTATCCACAAGAACTCGAAACAAAAGTCTTCGTTCAATTCTTGTCACCTTTTATTCATTGTCGCAATTTTTTTACGTGCCCATTTATAAAAAAAAAAGCAATCTGAAAATAATGACTTTTAGCAAATCTCAAGACCTTTTACGAGATCATAACACGTAACCATATATTTTCATCTTATCACATAAAATCAGACAATTTTTTCATTGACTCAACAGAATATTTAGAGAATTGGCGAATATTCTTATGTGAAAATATTGTTTCCAGTTTATGAAAACGGAAATATTTGTGTAATTCAAGTTCTACTTTTTGACCAATTTAATTATGAACAATTTAATTCTGATAAATCAAAAGAATTTCTACATTAGACAAGTGAAGAGAAGAGTATCCTAAATTTATATGCGGATGTATAACGCTTTTGAATAGCTGAACTTTTATTCTGGAAAGTTTTTTTTTATTTATTCTGCTTATATTCTCAATTTATTTTGAATTGAAATGCTGAAAAAATTTACAGATTCATCAAATTACGGCAATTTAAAAGAATAGACTTCTGTACTTAAACGTTAACTAAATTATTTAAAAAATATTGTTTAAATATTTCAATAAATAAAAAAATGAAATCGCAGAAAATTCTATTTGATGTTAAATAGGTTTTAATAGAGAATTCTCTGAAGAATTAAAATCAATTTATCTTCTTTCTTTTAAATCGCAGTTGTAATTGTATCCTAATTCAAACAATTTATAATCACGCAGTAATGGTTGTATTTTAGTTAATATGGTATTTAGCTAGTAAAAATAATATTTACATTAACATTTGATATGTAGATATAAATTATTTAATCATATGTCTTTAAATCTCTTGGGATAAAACAAAAGTTCATACAATTTTTCAGTAGGTAGCACTTGAAACCATTATTTTATTTCACACGTGAATGAAATTTATCCCCCCCCGCCCATGTATATAGCATGAGTACCAGTCAAAATTGCAGGCCATTTTGGACGATCATAATACATTTTAAAAGTTAACCAATAACACCATCTCCCAACTTAAAAGCCATATCAATAAACTTATTACTGCTAACAATGCTGAAACAGGATCTTATAAACTTCAAAAGATTATAGGTGACTATAAAACTGGCTACCTTTATGGAAATGTAAAAATAAATAAGATCACCACCTCCGACCTATCATTTTACAAACACCTACACCAGTATATTACCTTTCAAAAACCCTTAACAAATTAATTACCTCCTAGGAAAATATTGTATTATCTCTACAAATGTATTTATACAAATTCTTCATGCTTTAAAAACCAACCAAACAAATAATCGCATCTTTGGCTGAAACGATTGACATCATTATCTGTGATGTATACAATCACACTTCTATCGCACCCATCAAAATTAAAACGACTATTTAAAAAATATTATTAGCATGTACCACTCAAATACCTTTTCATGACCCCCTAGGTAATATTTATACTCAAATAGAAGGTACTGGGGTGAGATCTCCTTCAGGCCATCTTTTTCAAATTATTATGCGGCACATTTAGAAAATAAAATATTTAATGACACTAATAAACCGAATGGATATGAGGTGCATAGTTGACATTCATTTTAGCTAAAAATATTGATCAATTTACACAACTTAAAAACAAATTTCGAAGACACTTCGTCCTCAAATTTACACTAGAACTCAATATCAATAATAAAATTCCATTCCTTGATGTCCTTATTGATTCCAGCAAACATAAATTTACTACTTGTCTATATAGGAAACACATAAGCATTAACTCGTGTCTTC
This sequence comes from Acanthosepion lycidas, assembly GCA_963932145.1. Classification (NCBI taxonomy): domain Eukaryota; kingdom Metazoa; phylum Mollusca; class Cephalopoda; order Sepiida; family Sepiidae; genus Acanthosepion; species Acanthosepion lycidas. The sequence continues at coordinate 65,318,142 of OZ010610.1, read as the reverse complement.
TTAATTGTAATACTGAATGTTCCCAAAGATATAAGTTATCTGTTATAAAAAAAAACTTAATCTAACGCACACAAATGATATCTTCTTCCAAAATCATATTCCATAAAGAATTACATAACATTAAACAAACATTCGTTAATAATGGATTCCCTAATTCCGCCTAATTCATTGATCAACAAATTAAAATGTATCTCAATAAACTTAATAATACCACTAGCAAAATTGATAATATTAATAATAATTTTAACCATAATAGTGTACGTCAAAATAAACAGAATACTATTAAATTATTCTATTGTAACGAAATTCATAATAATTAAACACGATGAAACAACACCCCAAAATTTAATAGATAGAAATGTTAAACCCATTAATAATAATAAACAAGTTAATCTTATCATATGTTTCAAAAAATTAAAATAATTGATCTCCTAGACTCTAATAACCCTACAATCACACAACTAAATCCTCTACAAAAAACAATGTAGTGTATCAATTTATATGCCCATTCAGGGATTATATCTCTGACATTGATAATAAACCCATTAAATATATTAGCTTTGCTACAACCACCCTCTCCCGTAGACTTACCTGTCACCATTCTAATATTAGTTCCATTAAACAACAGAGAGGAATAATCAGGAGATAACAGATAACTGACATCCATTAGATATGGCACGTGGAACTAGAACAGTCTACCCCAGCGAGCGAAATAAAGGGTTCAGTTCGTCATTCCAACAACCTGAAGAAGACCGGAGCGTACAACTGAAACGTTGTGATAAATATGGCAACAAAGATGAGGACGATAGTTCGAATAATCTAAACAGAGTATATAATACGTCATCTCAGAAATATAGACAGATACTAAACAACATTTCTTAGAAAAACATAGCCACGTACATAATATTAGACAGATATTAGTTGATACCACAACAATACTCACACATACACACAGTAAAAAGAACCTTCAGATATTGAAGTCCATCTACATTAAAACAAAGAAACCTACACTCAAAAAATTACATTTCAAACCGGTCACAGCATATTACAATGCATCTAATCATATAATTCTGATAAGATTTCTTTGTCTCACATTGTCATAGAACTGCATTACGAAATTACGACATGTGTCTGCTATTCCGCGACCATTATCGACGCATAACAAACTGTTATGTAACATAACAGAATGTCATCATCGATGCTGAACATCTCTGTTGTAAAGCTCATATACTATATATACTGTATATATTTACTGAGAAGTAAAAACAAGAACAAAATCTACTTCCATACCTGATGATGTCTGTAGGAACAGACGAAAGTTTGTAAAATTAAAAAGACCTGATGCAACTGGAATTTATAAACGGGGATCATATCATTCATATACAGGTTCGGGGTTGATGTATCTTATTTAGATTGTTTGCGACGAAGTATTCTCGCCATTTAAGTCATTAACCTCTATATTTGTTTTTTGTATGAATGATTCATGAATTTATAATATATATATATATATATATATATATATATATATATATATATATATATATATATATATATATGCCAACATTTTGGGATCGCCTTCTGTATCTTGAAAAAATTGCCTAAAAATTTCATGCTGCTTCAAAACTAAGTTAACTATTTCTTTGTGGGGAGTTTTATCATATACACGATGATGGGAATAATAATAATAATAATAATAATAATAATAATAATAATAATAGCCATTTACTCCTGACTCAATGGCAAGTACTCCAGAGCTGATAAAGGTAACCTGGGTGTTGCAACTGAACCTACAGTCGGTGGTTAACTGAGACAAGAAATGCTTTACTAATTTTAATGCCTCCAAAAGAAGACTGCTTTCAATTAACCCCCAAAGAGAAACTTTCCTGTCCGCCATCAGAGTATGTCTAATGCTAAACTCATAGAGAGCGTCTTACTGCGCCTTTTTTGCCTCACGTTTTCGACTGACTTCAAGTGGAACGACTACATCGAATCAATATCTGCATCTACTGGAAATTTGGGTCAGTGCGTCGTGCCAGAATGTTTTTCTCGTCGGTGTCCATCTTGCTTATTTACAAATCTCCCATTAGTCTGTGCATTGAATACTGTTGCCATATCTAGTCTAGTGTTCCTGCTATTCATCTCGAGGTTCTTGACAAAATCCAAAGAACGATCTGTAATGTTATCGATCCTCACCTGACATCTCGCCGTTCTCAACGACTTGACGTGGCTTCCCTCTGTCTTTTCTTCAAATATTTTCATAGCTTTTCTCCCTGGTGTCTGGACTACATGAATGTAAGCGTTTTCCTAGATTAGCATCTAGGTCCCACCAGTTTAATGTTGAAATAGTTAAATACAACTGCCACTTCTATTCCAACAGTTTATTTTCTCGCACTCCCCGCCTGTGCAACCCTTTTCTTTTTCCTTGCTTCCCTGATAACTACCATCTTCAAAAATTTAACTTCAAGAAAAAAAGAAAGAAAGAAAGGGTTTTTGTTTGAAATATAAGTTTTCCCTAGTGCTCCGACTAAATAAATTTTAGCGTGCTACTAGATTGGCATCTAGGTCCCACATTTTACTATTGAAATAGCTAAATGCAACCGCCACTTCTACTCCAACAGTTTATTTTCTCGCACTCCCCGCCTGTTGAAATCCCTTCCGTTTATTTGCTTTCCTGATAACCACAATCCTCAAAAATTTAAATACAACGTCAATCGTCATTTTCAATCTTCTTGAATCCGGTTCATCTTTTGTTCTTTCCTCAATCCCCACTATACTCAGTCCTTTCTCTCACTTTACTCTCTGTAACCCCCGTGTAGCAGAGACATTCCTGCCTTGCTTGTAGTGAAATGATCTTAAGAAATAGATCCCTTTTCTAGATCCAGGAAATCCAGTCCACCAACTGCAATGGTTAATTCGATATCCTTCTCTCATTTTACTGTCCTGTAAAAAAATCAAATGGCACAATTAGAGAGTCTTACACTTGATCGTTAATTTTCCCTCAGGTTCTCGTATGGGAGCTTAATGCTACGCTAGGTGTACCGAAGAGGTTATCAGCTGTTAGGAAGTTGATTTATTATTTTTTAAATAATCTCCTAATTATAATAGATACTTGCAAAAAATAAATATATTCCTTCAACTAGTTTGAAATGGTTACTTTCTTAATAGATTTTTTTTCCTCATTGCTAACTTTACTAGTGCATATGTACAACCACAACAACTTTAAACAAATTAAATATCGCACATCGCAGAGCCTTGCCTCAAACAATATGTCTTTTGTTTCTTTCGGTCAACTGCCGAAGAGTTAACATTTATTGTCGAAGGAATCTACCGTCCTTTAAATAAAAATGGTGAAACTTAGAGTGCTGTTTTGGAGATCTCAAAGGCGTTTGACAGGATTTGGCACACGGGTTTTCTTCACAAGTTGAACGGTGATGGTATTTCTTATTTTATATGATCCAATCTTTCTTATCAGATTGGGGAATGAATATTGTCTTTAACGGCCACTCTTCTAGGTCGTTTTCTATTAATGCAGGTATCATCCAGGGATCAATCCTTAGAGCTACATTTTTCCTAGTTTTTTTCTTGCACTTCGAGTTTCGAACTCTCTTTCGGTTTCTTCCTTGCCAGTAAACTTTGAAGTTCAAAAATTTAAACTTAATGTCATTCATTATCTTGTCTTCTGAATTCCTCCGCGTGTATTTTCTTTTATCGACCATGTTCTCTCAAGCGTAGGCTGTCCACATCATTCTGTTCCTTGTAGCTCTTAATAATTTTTGTCTTTTTGTTATTTCTCACAAACTATGTTATAATATCCATTTGCTTAAGGCCATCATGTATGTTACATATTACTTTCCTGTCTCTCTTTCCCTCAATCTGCCCTGTGAGTAGCAGATTTTCCAAGCCCTCATTCTTCATTACGTGCCTCAGAAAATTTAAACTGCCTCTTCCTGATATTCCTTTTTGCTTACATTTTACTAAAATCTCATCGTTACTCACATGTTCTGTTCATGGCATCCTCGCCATCTTTCTGTAGAATCACATTTCTGTTTCTCCAAGTCTCTTCTCTATCTTTGTGATGATTGCCCAGCATTCAGGGCCATACAGAAGGACAGATATCACGTAACAGTTCAATAAACTTTTCTTTGTTTCTAACGAAGTCTTTCTCATTAATACTTTGCTAAGCTTTTAGAATGCATCTTTGGTCATCCCAATCTGTTCGGATGTCAGTTTCTCACTTCATGTCCTCTAATATCTGAAAAAGTGATTGTCCATCATTCACTGCCATATAGGACAGATATCATGTAACGAATATTTTATGTCTCTTAATACTCTGTTTAGATTTTGAAATGCATCTTTAGCCATGGCAATGGGCCTTCGGATCTCAGTATCACACTTTCCGTCCTCTAAGTTTTAATTAAGGTGATTGTCCAGCATTCACTGCCATATAGGAGGACAGATTTCACGTAGCAGTTCAGTAATCTTTTCTTTGTTTCTAACGCAGTTTTTCTGTTTCTTAATACTCTGCTTAGCTTTTTGAAGGCATCTTTGGCCATCCCAATGCGTCTTAGTTCTTACTTCTCGCTGTTCTTTACTACATTCTCTAGAAGATTTTGATGTTCCCTTTCCATGTCTGCCATCAACACTATGTCATCTGCATATCTTATATTTTTAAGATTGTGGCAGCCAATAATCAATCCTGTTAAGTCTTTAAAGTGCTGTGCCAAATAACAGAAAACATATCACGTGAGGATTATCAACAGCAGAATCAACTAAAATGGATAAGACATTGTGGTAACCTAGCGAAGGTTACTGAATAGAACAATCACATGAAGGTTGGTAATGAACGATAATACTTAGGACACGAAAAACACATATAAGATTCGCCAGCGACGTGTAGAGAAATAGTCAACTGCTAGAAGTGAGTCAAGTGAATTCCACAATGAATACCTAACTGAAGGATTTTTACCAACCGCCCAACAAAGCCAAATTTAATGTGGGTTATCCGATAGGCTCGTCCAAGAATTCCCCGTAGAACCCGTATAAAACGGGGTCGGGTAGTTATTTCCCGAGACGAGACTCTGCTCTTTGACATCCCCTCGTCTGGGGATCCCATCTGCCCGGAAGCAGAAAGTTTGATGAGCACAGCTGGAGACGAATCTCCTACTGCAGGATATCTACCAACCACCCACGCGGTCAGAAGTGGCACAAGGCTGAATTTAATGTGGGGTATCCGCGCCCGTATTCTGGGCCAAAAATTCCCTGTAGACCCCGTATAAAACGGGGTCGGGTAGTTAATTCCCGAAGCAAGACTCTGCCCTTCAACATAGCCTCATCTGAGGATCCTCTCTGCCCTGAGGCAAAGCGTTTGACCAGCACAGCTAGAGACGAATCTCCGCGTGCAGACCAACATACAGTATTTACTACACTATTTATGTGAATGGGGACATGCTCTTTATTATCCGTATGTATGCTACAACACACATGTAACTGGAAGAGTAAGTAATGACTTAAGATGTTGGCATTCCACACCACATCAAAGAAAAGCTTAGGAAGGAAACTACAATCAGTACTGTAAAGATCGATAAAAGCTACTGGCCTTTTGAAACCTGTTTTCCTGAAAATACGTTTGAAGAGAAAAATTCTATGAGTTTTAACCGACATAAAGTCTGAAGGCTCGGTCAATGAATTCCGAATGCTTCCTTGTAAAGAAACGGCTTATATTAGCATTACCACCATTACCATATTTTTAATACGACACCCACGGATATTAAATCCTGATAGGATCTCCAGCTCTCTTAGTATAGCCTGACTATTGAGGTTCAATAAACCCATTGGGAATAATCGATTTCTAATTTGTCTTCTGATTAGGTCATTTGGAGTGGTGTGAAGTGATATGAATCTATTTTCAGGGTGTATGATAAAATTTGTTTGGCCTTGAATAATATTGCGTCATCCGTGATTGCATCAGATTTTTATCACGCCCAGACACTATTGTCTTGACTGACGATTAGTTGTCCTACGACCATTGTCTGCGATGGACGTTACTCCAATGAAGCGTACGAAAGTGTTAAATCAGCACGAAGCCTTACCAGTGAGCATATCAAAATAATGTAGACTAGCCTGGAAACTCTCCTGATTTAAATCCAATCGAGGATCTGTAGTCAATCTGCAAGGAACGACTTCACAGAATGGACATACGAAGTACTAACATGTGCACCGGGTCATGTTTCATTGGAAAAATACGAAAAAAAGTAAATAAAAACGGAATTATACATTTTGTCTCAGTTAATTTGCACAAGGGTGTATATTGTTAGCGATAGTAAATTCTAATAGAATCTACAGTTCCCTTAGGGTATACTTGAATTTGAAGTTGAATAAATTCGGTTGAGAAGATCCATTTCAGAGTAATCTGTCTTAAATTAAAAGACCATTCTCATTCATGTACGACTAAATTTTTAAATATATATTTTTTTGTCTTTGGAACTTTTAAGATTTTGGATGAGGACTAATTCTAACACATCCGGATTTCGGTGTCATATCGATAGTTAACTTTTTATAATTGCTTCCTTAGGACCTCTTTAATTCACTAGACTATGGCTCTCCACATCTTCCTATCCTTTTCAGCTCCTTTTGCAATATCTCTTAATCCGTGTTCTGTCAACCATTTACACAGACTCATTATGTAGCTTATTCTTTGCTCTTCTCTTGTTTTCTTGCTTTCAAGATGTTCTGTGGTTGTTAAATTTTCGAAACCATCTTCCCTGCTTATTTACCCTTGATTAGGTTTTCGATTAAATATTATGCAAAATCAATACAACTACGTATTTCTGTGTCATATCGGTTTGGCTTGGCTTGGTTTGGTTTGGTTTGGTTTGGTTTGGTTTGGCTTGGCTTGGTTTGGTTTGGTTCGTTTAACAGCATATCAAAACCTTATATATCATTTTATGCCGAAATTTAATTTTGGTGCGGGGGAACTTTGGTATTTAAAACAAAACATATTGCTGGTAATTTTTATTTTCCTTTTCCAATATTGTACTGCTGGTATTTTTTTTTTTTACTATAAAATATATTGCTGGTATTATAATTACAAAAAATGTATTTTTATACTATCGTAAGGTTTTAAACGAAGTTTAGGGGTTCTTAATTTGCCCATAACTGGGACCTTAACAGTTGCTACCTCCCCTGGTCAGGGTAGACCTGGGAGCAACAGCAATTTAGTGGTGCTTATGTTTCCTAATCCCTATTCTGCCAACCGTTTACACAGACTTGTTACATAGCTTATTCTATGTTTTTCTCTTGTTTTCTAGCTTTCAACATGTGCGTGCTAAATTTTCGAATCCTTCTTTCATTTTCTGTCCCAAAATTTTCAACTTTCTCTTTCGGTATAAGTGTTTCTTTAGTTTCTATTTTCTCTAAAATTTCGTCATCACTCTATTGTTCAGTCTATGGTATTCTCAGCATACTTCTGTAGAACCACATTTCTGTTGCATAAAGTCTGTTCTTCATTTGTGAAAAGATTGTCCAACATTCACTGCAATTTAGAAGGACCATTACTACACAATATCCCACTAATCTTTCTTTTTTTTTCTATTTCTAATGAAATTTGTTCGCTTCTCCATATTTTGTTTAACTTTTGAAAGGCAATGCACCTTCGGATTCCGGGTCACACTTTCCGTCCTCTGTTAAAACACATCCTAGATATTTAAATTTTTGTAATTAGCTTCATTTTGATGTCTTCATTTCGTAGTAGGCATCTTGGGCTGTTTCTTTTGCTGACAACCATAGAATCTGTCTTTTTGCAATTGATGGTTAGTGCTTTCTATTCGCTTTATTTTGAAGTTTTCATATTACAGAAAAAATATGCATTTCTCTCCGTAGCTTCAGTCAAACAAAAGCATTAAATCTACAAAACGTAAGGAACAAAACGTCTTTATCAAAATACAAATGATAATACAACAATGCTTCATCTCTGAACTACAGACATTTATAAAGAAGCATTATAAAAAAAAGAAAAGAGATATTTTCATAATCGGGTACCAATGTAAAGATGGTTTTAAGAGAGGAAAAATCTTTAGCAGTCGTCTATTCTACCAGCCTTAAGCATTCCTCTAATTAATAGCAGGTATCGATCTGTTCGTGGGTGGATAAAGAGAAAATAAACCCGACATTTCTGAGTGCATGGTATTAGAAATATTTTGATCGATAAAGCATTTTGACGTAAAAAATATTGATACAAGATATTGACGCTTGCGCATTAGTAATCCACCATTTTTCTTTAGGCATGCGCATTAGAACACTAACATACTTTGACGCGAACCTGTCTTGTGGTTGTGCTTGTAGATTTAGGTTTTGTTCTTTTTAGGCTACACTAGTTTGAAATTGCCCATAACTATTAACGCTGTTTGGTTATCAGGAAAACATACACTTAAACGTTCAGCAAGTATTTAAACACACACACACACACACACATACACACACACACACACATATATATATATATATTTTATATATATATATATATATATATATATATATATATATATATATACATATTTTAGTCTTACAAAACAGACTAGCGTAAGGAAGAAGAAAAACCGGAATAAAAAAAATAACTAAATTTTCCTTGTCCGCCATATTTAATGAAAGGTTGCTGCTTGCACCAAAATACACACACACACACACACACACACACACACACACATATATATATATATATATATATATATATATATATATATATATATATATATATATATATATATATATATAACAGGAGGTCAGTTGAATCCGCCACGTTGGATTCAAACTTATGGTATCGTCATGCGATTTTTATTTGTATAAAAAACGCCTAGGGATACCGTAAGGTTGAAACCAACGAGGCGGATTTAACTCTGATCATTAATCTTATATATATATATATATACACACACACACACACACACACACACACACATATATATATATACATATGTACATATATGAGAGCGAAAGAAAGAGACAGAGAAAAATAGAGAGAGACATTGAGATGTATGAGCGAAGATGGGTTCGATTCGATAGACAGCATTAGCTTTCGATAGAGAGGCAAAATGAAAGATACCTACATTGGGAGGTGTGAAAGTTTTTCCTTTTTCATATCGCAGTGATCATCGTGACATCGTATATTCACTAATTCGCCTTAATATGTCCATATTACCCCCCCCTTTGGTCTCTTCGATCTTTTCCCACCTCTGTCTCATTCCTTTTGACTCGTTCACACATGAAAGCAAACTATATCTACGTCTATGTTTTTCAAACTCTTTTCACCCTCAATTGGATGTAAACGAAGCAGAAATTCAAATTCCCCCCAAAAACACTTAACTTGCCTGAAATTAAAACATCTATTTATGACATCCATACAATTTATACAATTTTCCTCGAAGACTAAATATATTTGATCTTCAGTCATTATTTGTGTCGTTATTTTTCGACCACAAAACGACACGCTCATCCACCGGATTTTCATACATTTTGACGTCATCACGCACATGCGCAGTTCATTATGTTGTCTCTCGTTCACGTGAAGCAATTCTCTAAATATTTCTCATAAAATCCTACAATCTCATTAAATGTTTCGTCGTATTTTTTTTAAAATGCATTAGGGAGAAGGAAAGGAAAACGAAAAAACTGCAAGAAAGAATAAATGCTAAAAAGTAAATAAATTGATGAAATGAAATATTAAAAACATAGAAGATAGGGAAAGAATGAGAAATTGAAATGAAGAAAAGTCTTTAATATGACGAATTATTGAAAGAAAGAAAAAAGAAACAATGAAAATGAAATTAAATTTTTCTCAATAAGAGACGAAAATAAACGCTAAATTTACTTAAGGAATATATATATATATTAGGTTGGTGCAAAAATAATGACGTGATAATGTCGTTTTTTGACGTTAAAAAATACGTCAAAAAACGACATTATTACGTCATTATTTTTGCACCAACCTAATATATATATATATATATATATATATATATATATATATATATATATATATATATATATAACAGACAACGAATGTCTATTATGTTTGATCATGAGCCGATCTAAGTTTGATATAGCGGCTGTAGCTTCGAGAGAAAATCAAGACAACACTGTCCAACATTTGAAAATTTTTATTGTGCTTTTCCTCGGTCTATGATTTTCGCTCACATTAGCCATCATCTGCGTGGTTATATAGACATAAGAGAGATAGTGTTCGCCACCAAAAATGACATCCTGATATTTTTACACGGAAGTTTGCTGTGTGTTATCCGTGTTATCATCAGAACTATGTGTTTCGATACAACACTTATAAATTGATTTATTTAAAATATGTTTTTTCATTACACAGTTCTAACCATGTTTCAAAAATGGAAGCTAAAAGCTACGAATTTAATTTTGTAATTAAATTAAAGACATTCCATTTCATCCTCAAGCGAATTTTGGAGTAACTTTTTAAAATTACTGGGTTTTAAAGACACATCTAAAATCATAATTCACGTTTCCAAGGTTACAGATAAATCTACTTCAACTAGACAAGGGGTGTCTGGGTGTTCATTATGTCTGTAATTTGATATATCCGTTATTAGTTACGTTTTGGTAGGGGGTAGTGATGTATTTTTCAATGAAATCTGACATCCGTTGAATGCATGTCGTCTGGATTTTTAAAAATAAAAACACCTAAAGTAAAATAAAATTAATATGAAATGCCAGAAGATGTAAGCTTTTGAATGACCCATGTCCTTTGTCCATGAGAAACAATATATTACTAGGTTTATATATAAAAAATAAAAGTTTACTAAATCATTAAAATTAAGTAACTGTTTTTACCGTCATTGTAAAATGATCGATCGCTGCATTTAAGTATTGCATCTATATATAAGCTTACCTTTTAAAAGTGCAACAGCAATTCTTCTGTCGCTAACTTAATTTATATAAAATTTAATGTACCTAGGTCCTTACTTTTTGTAAAAACAATTATTTGTAATTCATGGGTGACTTTCGCTGGATTTTGCAATTAATTTTGATTATTCCCAAATTTATTTCTAAGTTATAAAAAGTTTTATCGTACAAAAAATGAATCGCAATAAATCACGTAAAATATCTCCGAAAACAATTGCAGTAATGAAAATTTGAAAATCCAAAATTTCAGGATTGCCATTCCGCATCCGACCCAGAATGTTTTTAATATTCTCAGAAAAAGTCAAAGATGAGGAAGACTAGGATTTTTAGATTATAAGAATATTTATTTAATAATAACGATTTGGTCATAAAATATTTACTAATTAACCCATGGCTGGGGAGAAGAGGTGTCTTTATACCTTTCCAAGGGTATTTGCGTCGAAGTTAATATAACGATCTCAACTAGAATTGGAGCACGGCTCTCCGACTAACATTTCCGAGCCATTATCCATTACACCACCCGCACATCCAAACTTATAGCAATTGGTATTCGCAAGCAATCTCCTATTTAGATATGGGAATATATATTATTGTCGCCCTAAGATCGTTTTATTACAAGTTTCTCTTGGAAGCGTTCAAATGACATGATATTTTCTATTCAGCTATGGATTTTTTGTGATCATGTAGCGTCAATGTATAGGTTTTGATTAACGATCGTGATATTTACCATTTAAAGGATGCTCTTAATAGAAGCAATTTTTGATAATTGATTTGGGAAAATTGTTCTCTACAGATGATGTTTTAGTCATTTATGAACAAGTTTCTCGACGCCATTCATAACATCCATATGAGAACCTCCATCTGACGAGGCAATTTAAGGACATGACTCGTGTACTAGGGTTAATGTTTGCGTTTTCTAGCATCTAGCAGTATTGGACAAAAGTAATACTAAAGCTACCTTTTTAGTGTTCCATTTCCATATAACACTACCTGTTTCGTATTCTATTTTCTTATAACGCTATCTTCCCGAGTTCAATCTACCTTTTTCCTGTTCAGTTTCCTTATAAACGCCACCTGTTCCGATTTCAAATTTCTTATATCGCTACCTGTTTCATGTTCCATTTCCTACCTGTTCAGGGATCAATTTCTTTATCTCCTATACTAAAATTGACAACTGATCCATAATAATGACTTGAAATCTCGAAGATAAAGAATTTCAATGACGTTGCAGATAAAACATATAATACAAGTACTTGCTGGGAAAAAATCGAATAGGATAGCATTAGAAAAAGATCTTGGATCGATGCCAGTTACATCAGACAAATTGTACCTCTTTACTGCCCTAACCTCTGAAAAATAACATCGTGACCCCCGGTTTGCTTACAAGGTCTTGCATTTGATTTTTTTTTTTCCTTTTCCTTTATGGGCATAATTCGAAATAAATCAAGTCTGAAATGATCTGATGAGCGCTACACGGAAAACAGGTTGAAATTTCTCAGTCGCCATAAAAGAGCGTGAGGAAAATAAATACCATCTCAGAAATTTTTGGTGCGTTTAAATTGATTTTTTTTTTTTTTTTTACTGTTCGCATATAACTTTTACCGAAGCGTTTCCTGGTCTTATTCCGGTATATTTTACATCGAATAAGACTTTCTTTTTTTTTTTTTTTTTGTCAGTGGTTATATAATATATCTTAACACCAAAAATTCGGGCTCTCAACTAAAAATCTTGTTTCAGATATTGAAGGTCATCAGTATTGTGTAAGTTATAAGAGAGACCTTATTTACATTATTCGGACTGTTGTCCTCATCTTTTTCGCCATATTTATCACAACGTTTCGACCGTTGTACGCTCCGGCCTTCTTCAGGTGGTTGGAATGTCGAACTGAACCCTTTATTTCGCTCACTGGGGTAGACTGTTCTAGTTCCACGTGCCATGGTTGTCAGTTATCAGTTATCTCCTGTTAATTTCCCTCTGAAAGTTCTCCACTGCCTTAACCGGGTATTGAACTCACACTCTTTGGGTCCTGTCACTGGATCTAACCAACGCCTTTATCCACTATGCCATTTGTCCTTGAGGATAAAGGGTTCAGTTCGACATTCCAACCACGTGAAGAAGGCCGGAGCGTACAACGGCCGAAACGTTGTGATAAATATGGCGAAATAGATGAGGACAACAGTCCGAATAATGTAAATAATGTACATAATACCTCATCCCAGAAATATAGACAGACCCCGGAGAGACCTTATTATTAATTTGCAAAACTTTAGATCAGATATGGATGTGTTATCTCCCTCGCAGTATTTAACCTCAACACTGAGAGAATCCTACGAAAAATAGATGTCCTACCAGGATTTATTATCAATCAATTTAATCTTAGCAACGAAAAAAGAAATAGTGATATTTTTACATTTGTGTTGTTTGATGTTCATTGTTCAATCATGTTTCACGCCCATTCGATTCTTTTAAACCAAAGTTTGTTTTGAAATTTCGAAGGGACTCGTCGTCTCTCCTTGAATTCGGAACGTCACGAGTTATACTAAAGCTGATTTAATCAAACAACAGAAAAGTAAAAATACCAGAATTTATTTCTTCTCTTTCTTCATATCTCATTCTGTGGCAAAGATATAATAAAAGTGAAACATATTAGATTGATAAACGCTTCCTATTTGTTCTTTATCTTATAGTTCTGCCCGGTTCCGATCCATATTTGATCTATATTTGATTCAAAATCGATCTTAACAATATAAAGGGCGCAGAAGACACCGTGTTGAAAATACATAGAATCAAAATAATAATAAAACCAACCAAGCGTAAAGGGCTATTAATGGTAAGGCAACAGAATAATTTGTTGGCAGTAAAAGCAGCCATAACGGGAAGTTCAAAATCATCCAACTCACTCATATATAAATGTTGTGTAGATTTAAAACGAATATTAAATCAGTATTTCGGATTGAGGAATCTATTACATTCACTTACGTGCTAATACGCTTGGAAAAGGTATGAATCCTCTTCTACTCTGCCCAACTATAGTTTAATATCAGGATAGACATGGTTCTGTAGCCTTCGATGTCAATTGGTCTAACGCAGAAAGAAATGGCAACCTACTGCGGGAAAAACATCTGCCTCGTCAGTCATATATCCATAGATACATGATTGCCTAAACGTGTATCACGTATAGCATATAACTGAATGATTTAAAAAACAACGTATCAGATATGAATATCTTTGTCATTTCACAGGATTTATTTAACCTATACAGAACAAGAAGATATACCAGAGGGATATAACCTTAGAAATATAAGATACGTAGCTGACATTTTGTTCATAAAATACGAAGAATGAGAAATGAAAAAAAGAGGAAAGGACTAACTGTTAACTATTCTTAGCGTAAATAAATAATCCCACTTCCTAATAAGAAATAATTTTAAGAATATTTTTTGTTAGCAAAAGGGGCAAATGGTATAATAGGAATGGGAAAAGTTATTAAAATCTCACATGAATAAATATGCTTACTAGAATCATAAATAACACCTTTCTGAAAAAATGTAATATTGTTGTCTTACTAAGACAGGAATACATTGTCTCACCGGATTTATTTAACCTATACAGTGAGATGTTCCAGATCTTATCTGTAATATTAATCTTAACATCCTCATCAGCCTTCGACCTCCCGATGGTTGGTCTGAACTCTATTGACAGTCCTTTTCAACACAGTTCGGTCCTGTATTGCCGTCCATAGATCTCCAATGACCAACTCCGAGTCCCGAAGTATTCAAATTCCAAGTTAGGGTATGGCGCGGGATACTTCATAGCTTGAAAGACGTCTTTAGCCTTATGCCTCGATAAAAAAGAAACACCCGGATGTAGGGTTGGCGTCCCACATTTAGTATGAGGTACCGAAAGATCTATAATGACAATCTTAACAACTGAATGAAAAAACGAAAGCACTTACTTGTAAGAGGAGAACTAATGCATAATTCATGGTTTTCTGAAAAATGTACAAACCAAATTATGAGTTACGTACTGGGAATATAAAAATCAATCAGATAAAAAAAAAAAATATATATTTGTTAGGGTTGCACCAGACAATGAAATATATATCTTAGAAATTCATCTTTCAATATTAGGCGATGAAATATAAAATTTACTACTTATTGTAAATTGCAGTGTACAAGTCTAGTTTTCAAGCCTAAAAATATTTCCAAAACCAAGCAGTTGCACAGGACACCTAACAATTGCTGTGCATCACTTACCTACTCCCAGCAGGCTGCCACAAATATATCCCACTAAAACATATGTTTGGGGAACATATTTGGCATATTAACACAAAAATTAATATAACAATAAAAGTGACACAAATTCAGTATTCTATTAACCCTACATCCTACATCAGCGTCCAACCGCTGATACACAAACCGAAACGCCGTTTAACTCAGGCGGCCATGTTTACATCACTGATGCAAATGGCGGATAATGATATTGTTTTACAATAATATACGATAGCTATTAGTATTATCAAAAACAAGCTGGCGTGATCTGCAATCTACGTTATCTGCAATCTCTGAGATGAGGTATTATGTACATTATTTACCTTATTCAGACTATTGTCCTCATCTTTGTCGTCATATTTATGACAACGTTTCGGCCGTTGTACACTCCGGCCTTCTTCAGGTGGCTGGAATGTCGAACTGAACTCTTTATTTCGATCACTGGGGTAGACTGTTCTAGTTCCACGTGTCATGTTTGATGGATGTCAGTTATCAGTTATCTCCTGTTAATTTCCCTCTCCACTGCCTTAACCAGGTATTGAACTCACACTCTTTGGGTCTGTCACTGGATCTAACCAACGCCTTTATCCACTGTGGATAAAGGGTTCAGTTCGACATTCCAACCACCTGAAGAAGTCCGGAGCGTACAACGGCCGAAACGTTGTAATAAATATGGCGACAAAGATGAGGACAATAGTCCGAATAATGTAAATAAGGTTGTTTCATATGCAACATTATTTACATTATAACGCACATCATTTTTTACCGCATATATAAAGATATTATGGTTATTATCTCAATATACAGGTAAGTGATGTGACCTTAGGTAGATTTGGCCACTGGTAAATTTGGGAGTCGGCATATAGGCCGATATAGGCCTAAATCAGAATTTCGAACTAAGAATCTTGAGTTCGACTTATACGCCAAGTCGACTTGTAGGCCGCACGTTACGGTACATAAATATATATGTAGCGTTTACAATGTCCCTATATATATTAGGTTGGTGCAAAAATAATTTCGTTTTCTAACATATGTTACTATGTGAGAAAACGAAATTAATTTTGCACCAACCTAATACAAACAACCAACAGAGGGAAATGTTAGCTTATTTGTTTACTGCATCCTACCTATGATATCACGGGTTTCATTAACAGATAGAACATGTTTAATTATTTCGTTCAATTTAATCTTTTTCTCTCCAAAGAAATACAAATTATACAACATCGAGATTTAGTTATGAATTCAAATGCACCAGTGTGAACTGTTTACCTGATGAAATCTATTAATAGCAACTTCGAGCATACAACCACGGACCTGACAACATTCGGACCATAGCTCCGTAAGATTTCATTTAAATCTACAGGAAAACATGCCAAATTGCCTTTGTTTACATTCTGGTGTTCTCTGGGAAGCTAGACGTTTGAATGCGGTCTACGGTGATGCCATGTGTAACTGTAAATGGGAATGAGGCCACACAAAATGTGTGCTATTTATTTATTTAATTTATATATATATATTTTTGTATTATTAAAAAAAAATATCTGCACACATTAATTATTTAATATGCACTTTCAAGATAACTTCTCCTGGGCATTTTATTTTGTATAAGAATATCTTCTAGAATTTTGGGTCTTTCCTTGCATTGTGTGTTCTAGAATATTTTGGTGGTATTTACTAATACATGTCGATAGTTGAACTTTGCTCGTTTATAATGGGAAGGTTGATGCGTAAACGAACTGAAGTTAAGATTACACACACACACACACACACACATATATATATATATATATATATATATATATATATATATATATATATATATCAAGTTGAAATTGATCATTAACGTAAGCTAATCTTAATTACTATTGCATAATATATATATATATATATATATATATATATATATATATATATATAAAATAGGAAAGAACTCGTTAGGTAAATAATCCAAAGTTCTTTAGTATTTTTGTTATTATTTTTAAAAAATAGTGCTCGATACAAAA
>OZ010610.1:65290948-65295948 GCA_963932145.1 Acanthosepion lycidas | reverse complement strand
TAGTTTTTATTAACCCAAGTACATTTGATCTTTTTCGTCATCATTCTCAGGGGTAAATTACAACGACAAACATGTTTGAATGAAGATATGCTGCCTAAATATATATATACACACACACACACACGCACACACACATATATATATATATATATATAAGACACTTTTATTTCTTCTTTTTTTATCAAGCAAAATAGTTTTAACCTTGACGGCCAGGCACCGAAACTTTTGAAAAGATAGAAAATAAGGAGAAAATTCGTAAAATATAATACAAGTCGGGTGTTTGCAAAGAGTCTAATGTGAAGAGAGTTGTCAAAGAGTTTAACATCAGAAGAAAAAAACACCCGAAAAATTCATCCAACTTGAAATCCAATTAATGCATTATACAAGGAAGATTTCACTTTTTTTTTACTTTGTTGTAATCTTGTCTTCAGTTATTTTAAGCGCGTCAGTTTTAATAACCAAACATTTTGAAGCTGATTGGTGTCGAGAGGAAAACGGACTCGAATGAGACATTTTTTATTTATTTTTTTTAATCCGAAAAGTTCAGACCGAATGATAATCTTTTCTTGGGGTCCCTCGAATTGTTTCATTGGTACCGACAAAGAACCATGGCTTTTATAAATATAAAATAGCATAAAATGGAACTTAGAACTAGCGGTTAATTTTCTAAAAACAAAAACTAAAGAGGACTTTATTCATTTTCTTTTTTCCTTAGCCAAGAAAAGGGCGTCAAAGTAGATGGTTGTTTTCCACTAATCTGATTCAATCCTCTAAGAACGGTTGACTGCTTTGTATTAACGAGATTAGATATTGGCGTAGTTTTATATCTTTTCTCATTGCTGACACCACTCTGTCGTGTGACGAGCATTAAAAACGAAGGCGTGAACACGGATCAACTTAAAGTACGTTTTATGACAAATGAAGTACATTGAATAAGTAATCAAGTACATTTTATGAAAATTAAACATTTCATCTCGTGGAATCAAAATACTGAATGTAAAAGTCATCTTGCCCAATAAAATTCTTCATTTTGTCGAAAAGAAATCGAGTCTAAACATTGCTTCCCGTCCACTCGTAATAATTACATTGTTTATCAATTCCCTCCAAGCAAGGCGATAAAGCCACTAAGACGGAAGCGACTACAGTGAGTGAAAGACAAAGAAAAAACTTTAGAAGAAAATGGAAACCAAATCCTAAATAGTAAACAAGAAAAAAAACATCTACTCCTATTCAAAAGAACGGGAAGGAGTGTAAACCGGACGATAAGTGAACCTATTTACTATTGAGGGGAAAAATAATAAGTGAATAAAAGTTCAGAGTGCAGGCGGAGACGTTATAAGTACAGAGTTGAACTAGCCTTTAGAAGGAACTGGAAACCCAATCCTAATCAGGAAGCAAGGAATAAACCTCTACTCCTGTTCAAAAAATATTTTTACAACTACATCTAAAACAATAAAAAAGACTTAATTAATACAAATGAAAATAATAGTCCCAAACTGAAAGGAGAAATTTATTCTATCATCTGTAATAATTGCCACAAAATATACATACACCTTTGTGGAAATTAATTGAAACAACTGCTTTAGTTTCCTTTCTTTTACTATACGGACAGTTTAAGTTTAAGTCATTTGCAGTAGTGTGCAGTAATATGAATCTATTTTTAGAGTGTATGATGAAATCTGTTTCTCCTTGAAAAATATTGTCTGATCCTTCATTACATCAGATTTTATCACGACCCTGCACTATTATCTCGACTGTCGATTAGTTGTCCTACGGCAATTGTCTGCGATGGACGTTACTCCAAGGAAACGTACGAAAATTGAAACGAAGCAAGAACACAATGGCAAGCCTTACCAGAGAGCAAATCAAAGTACTATAGACTGTTACGGAAATTCTCCTGATTTAAATCCAATCGAGAATCTGTGGTCAATCTACAGGGAACGACTTCGTGGATGGATATACGAAGTACTAACATGTCATGTTTTATTGGTAAAATACAAATAAAAAGCAAATAATAATAGAATTATTCATTTTGTTTCAATTAATTTGCATAAGGGTGTAGGTGAAACTTCGAAGAATTAAAATAACAGCCGCAAAATGTACCTTTTAAAAAATAACAAAATAAATGTATTGGTTGCTCCCCTTAAAAAATCTGGCTATATTATCAGTTTAAAAATACAGCTTTAGTTAAAAGAGAAAGCAATTTACTAAAACGAAAATGTATAGAAATTGCTTTAATCATTAGATAATGCACATTAAATTTACGAGCAGTTTCTTACAAGATATCAACTTTCTTGATAGATCTTCTTTTATTACAATGTGGGATATTTAATACGATAAGGAATAAAGGCATAAACAAAAAAAAATACAATTCAATTGGTAGACGATATACCCAAACATATTAAAAAAAATTCAAATTTAAATTTCAAAGTTCACTGTCCCCTCTCCTTCATGTCTATGTGTAATAACGCCACCGTAAGCGTCATTTTAAGCCGATGTAGTCCTAAAGGACGAAATTCCTCACATGAAACAATTTTCCAATTTGTCATATTTTTTTCTAAAATATATAACAATATCAACACTGAATTATTCAAGTGAAATGTAATCCCAACTAAATGAATGTCATCATTGATTTTTTAATTACAGTATCCTGTAGACAGGGCCATATTTTGTGTAAATGTTAGTTTTTCGGACATTATTTTTAAACAGTGACAAGCATAACTAAAGGTATCACTTTGATAGAAACGGTTAAAATGAAGTCAGTCTAAACATACAGGGTGTTCAGATACTCACTATGCATTTATAATTTTATTAAAAGACATTCTTATCACCTTTTCGAAATATACGTTCTTCAGCGGTTAAAACCATATTAGGGTGAAATCTGAAATATAAAAATATTATTAAAAAAGTGTACAGTAATTTTGACTAATATTTATCCCAGATGTTGTCTTTTATTTTCACAAAAATAACCTTTCTTGATGTGACATAACCACTTCAGCGTGAAAACTCTCCTGTGGTGACTGCCTTTAATTTGTCCATAATAATATTAAGAAATTCAAGATGATTCCAAAAAGGGATACAGTGTCTTAATATGACGACATGACAGATTTTAGAAATAAACAAATGTACTGAGTACTTGGGATTTTAACCGAATCATTTAGACGAAGAAGGCGTTTTTTTTTTGTTTTTTCTCTCTCTTTTTTTAAATCCAAGTTCCACAATTACACGAAGACTCTAAAACAGTCCACCTGAGCGAAATAAATTTTCATCTAACAGAAAAACGTTTCGGAGACTGTTTCATCATGATAAACTAAAATATGTTTTAAATGTTTCCCTGTATTCACTAATTATATACAACACATGTTAGGGTTCTATTCGAAAAGGTTTCACTATGTATATCGAACAAGTGAACAAATTTCCTTTTCATAAGGATACATTTTTCTTTACTAAGACTTGGCCGGTAAACATATAACAAATTCAAATATATGTACCCATTAAGCATTGTGTTTAGAGTGGTGATAAATATTGATAGAATAAAAATCAACGAACTTTTTTAAAAATTAATTTGTTTACATTTCGGGTAGGAAAATAGATCTACCAGATATAGACGAAAAGAAATGTTCTTTGCTTATAAAGAGTAATTGAACTTGTCTTTGTTATAACACCTGAAGAAGATCTTGGATGAGATTGAAAGTACTTCGGAAAATAAAAGAAATTAAAAAAAAAACTACGGCGTCTTCTTTAACGAATTTAACATCAGCATTAAGAAGTTGATACAAGAATTCAATAGGGTTAAAATAAAAATAAACAAACATAATATGTCCTAAATATTCAACGTAACATGATTTATATGCTGCCTAAATATATTTATATATATATATATATGATGGACTCTCCCGTCGACTTCGACGTATGAGGTTCCGACACCTTTTTAATGACCTTTATGTTTGAATCCAGAGTGACATTTCAGACCTGCCAATGACTTACAAAGAAAACCACAGATTGGGCAAGCGTGTGAGCAAAGAGGGTGCATTTCTCTGGCACCCTCTGAGGCTTTTTTCCTTTCTCTTGCTTCATGGAGCTTAACAACGTTTGCCGCCGAAAAATTCTTGATTCCAGTGTAAGTTGCACTTTTCCAAGCTTTGCGATCCAAGGCAGTATTCTCCAAATCAGTGTGTGCAATATTTGAAACTGCAAGGTTACTTTTCATCTTATCTTTAAACCTGAGCAAGGGCCGGCCAACATTCCGTTGACCACCTTCAAGCTGATTGTACATGAGAATCTTTGGAATTCTATCATCTTGCATCCGTACAACATGACCGGCACATCGTAACTGTGCCCTCATGAGGAAGCTCTCAATTCCGTCAAAGTTACACATCGTTAGAAGGTCGGCATTGGATTTTTTGTCCTGCAGGGTTAGTACTACAGATTGCTCGGAGACATCCTTTGTGAAAAACATCTAATTGCTGAATCTGCTTACGATACAGGGTCCAGGCCTCTGATCCATACAAAAGAGTAGTGAGGACAACTGCTTTGTACACGTGGATTTTTGTCGGAAGACAAATATATATATATATATATATATATATATATATATATATATATATATATATATATATATAAATTATATAACAAAACATGTTTATATATATATATATGTGTGTGTGTGTGTGCGTGTGTAGTTAAATTCATATCAATCATTAACAAAATATCTTTAGTTGATCACGGAGTCTTTTATCGCATAATCTATGTAAAACGTGTATTTAGGTTACTTCATTTTAGTGATAATGTTAAACGCTAGAATGAAGACTATTATATAATAATTCCGCTTGATCCTCCCTTCGTAAGTTAGTTCCCTAGATAGTTTCCACGACCGTTACGTCCTGGCAATATCACATAAATAATGGACTATTCCGTTTTGATAGCGTGAAAAAACGTATCAGAGACGCTATTTGGTTTTAGCGAGGAAGAAAAAAAAGACATTCCAGGGAAATGCAAAA
>OZ010610.1:65240948-65285948 GCA_963932145.1 Acanthosepion lycidas | reverse complement strand
ATGAGAAGTTATCATTATTTACACTATTTATAATCGGACTATTGTCCTCGTTTTCATTGTTGTTATCACCATGTTTCGGCTGTTGTGTCCTCCGATCTTCCTCAGGTGTATATCGATCTTGGTAACCTACAGTGAATTCTGGACTGAAACCTTTATTTAATCTACGAAAGTAGACTGTTCTAGTTCCTCTATCAATATCTAGGGTTATCTCATCTAGTTCCTATTTGTTCATAGCTCAGTTATTTCTCGCACATTTCCCCTGAGTCCAAGTATACTCTGACCGAACAAGGGATTGAACGCAAATTTACAAACCAACACCTTGATTCACTTGGTCTTTATTCCGTAGAGCAGTTCACCCCCGTAAATTAAATAAAGGGTTCAGTTCAGAATTCCTTGTAGGTTACTTAGATCAATATACACCTGTGGAAAGCCGGAGCGCGGAACGGCCGAAAGATTGTAATATTAAGAATAAAGATAAGGATAATCGTCCGAATGTAAATAATGTAAACCTTTTCTTTTTTTTTTTTTTTTTCTCTTTAAGCTCTGTTCACTCTTCCGATGCGCTGTTAAATTTTTGTGTCATAGTCTCCGACTTATTTGATTCACTGTTTGATTGTTTCGTTTTTTACGGATTATCGACCCGTCTTTTCGACTTTTGGTACTATACGCCACAAATAGTTAAAATACAGCATTTTTTTTTTAATTAATTAAACCTTTTTCTTCCTGATTCTACCATCAACACTGTGTCGTCTACTTAACCCTTTAAGCCCCGAATTCCTGAACAATTTTAACCCTTCTTCTGCCTGATCTCCTTCGTCAAAATTCGCAAATAATTGGTATGTAATGTTTCACGGTAGATATAAAAATAATTAGAAAAGAAATAATCATTATACTTAGCAGGGAGAGAGTATGAGTTCATGCCTTCAATTTATTAGAATTCTTTCTTTGTGTCCCAGTCTACCCAAATAAGACAGACAATAGCGAAACACAAGACAAGTTTTTGACCTACCGTTCACCCGGCGACTGGGGATTAAATCATTTTTCTCTACCACCGGTAAAGCGGGGGTCAGGGATCAAAGTGTTAATGTATGTTGTTAAGGTTACGTCATTCAAAAATAATTCCTGGAATGTCTTTTAGTATAGTTTGTCTTTTAGACATCCCTTTTAGTCGCTGTTCCGACAATCATTTACACAAGATCATTAGGCTATTTATTGTTTTCATCTGTCCGTTTTCGTTAATTTATTCACTGTATTCCCTATTACTTTTTCCTTCATTATGTCTCGTGAAGATTACGTTTTCCAAGACCTCTTTCCTTATTATCTATCCAGGAATTCCAGCTGTCTTTTCCTGATTTTGTGTATAAGTGTTCTTTCTGTTACCACATTCTTGAAGACGTTCTTGTTACTTACTCCATGGAATTTTCACTATCCTTCTTTAGAACCATATTACTTCTTTTTATTACAGCATTTTTAATTCTAACTACTTTTATTGAAAATTATTTTTAACGGAATCTTAATACCAGTTTTATTAGCAATATGATATATAACTGACATATTTGTATTGAATTTCTGACGCATCAGAATCAATATTTTTATATTACTTCATCATTTAGAAGCAGAAAGATTATAAAAAAATCATTGCTAGGTCAGTTTGTTCACATTCTCTTCTGAATTTGTCTTACATATTTATAAGTCTGCCATACGTCCATGGTTTGGATATTCCTGCTACATAGGGTCCGGGGCTCCTGTTATATATTTAGAAAATCTTAAATCAAAAAAATAATAATCTGCAATATTGGTTCTGGACTGGCATCTCGTCTTCAGTCATTTTCTCACCGCTGTAATGCGTTTTCTATAAATACTGTCATGGTAATTATTCGGGTAATCTTTCCTCTATAGTACCAGGAACTAATGAATTCAAGCGCAATACTAGATTGGCAGCTAGGTCTCATCAATTTACAGTTCAGTTGGCTAGATGTAACCGTAAGTTCTATGCTAACTGTTTCTTTTATTGCACTTCCGCTTCATGTTTTCTAGCCAACTTTGATCTTCAAAATTGAAATGTAATGTCAATTGTTATCTACTGTCTTCTTGATTACTCTACTATTGTGCTCATTCCTTAATAAAGTTTCCCTTTTTTCTTATTCTTTCACACTCAGTAACCTCTTT
Source organism: Acanthosepion lycidas (assembly GCA_963932145.1). Lineage (NCBI taxonomy): Eukaryota > Metazoa > Mollusca > Cephalopoda > Sepiida > Sepiidae > Acanthosepion > Acanthosepion lycidas. The sequence continues at coordinate 65,283,779 of OZ010610.1, read as the reverse complement.
GTCTTAGTAGATTTACTGCCTTGCAGGGGTGAAGTGATTAGAAAACAAACTTAAATGCAATATCAATCGCTATCTACTGTTTTCGTGATTACTCTTCTGTTGTTCTCGATCGTTAATAATGTTTCTCCTTTTTTTTCTTTCACACCCTTGTGTCTGAGTGGCTTTATTGCCTTACATGGGGTAATATGATAAAAACAACGACAAAATATTTTCACCTGAAAATAACAATTCTTTTATTGTCATTCAGCTGGTTTGCCTGTTTTCGTTTCACAAAAATAAAATGGAAACTATTAATAAATTAGAGACTTTATCTGATTAAATATTTTTTCTTGCCATTGGAATTTTATATTCCAAGTATGAGTATCGTATTTGGTTATATGAATCAGTTTTCTTTTTAATTTCAGGTTCTATCTTGTTTTCTCTTCATCTTTGATTCGCAAACGCTATTTTTGGCGATAGAGCGATATGACGTTTTACGATTATCCTTTCATGAAAATGTGTTAAGACTGATAAAGATCAAATCCATTAAGGAACATTCGCTAAAAGCAACATAATCATAAATAATAATAATAATAATAATAATAATAATAATAATAATAATAATAATAATAATAATAATAATCTAATTATAATAGAAAAGATATCTATATTAAACATCAGCTCAGAACAAATGAATAAGAATAGAATATATTAAAATCAAATGCGGGCAGAAAAATAAATATCATTTGTGTAGAGATAGCTGTAACTGTGAATCATATATATGAATGTAGCAAAACAGTTCAAAAGAAAAATAAACATGACTGGGTGGGAACGGTCGTCTTTAGGAAATAGTGCAAACCTACAGTATATATAAAATATATAGGACTTTAAATTTCAAAATATATCATCTATATTAAATCATTAGATGTTCTTTGGATAGGTTATAAAACAGGAATCGATAATCCATTAGAACAGAAATTAACATTAAAAATGAAGGAAAAACAGTAAAAAAAACACCTGAACATTTCCAGGTATGAAAAAAAAAAAAAAAAAAAAAAAAAACAACAAATAAAACAATGTGACTTATGTATACGATGATTTTATTTACATTAATAGAAGTAAACAGGTTTACCCTTGATCCAGTTCATACTCCTCCACTATCTTTTGAACAGAGTTAAAAGTTTATTCCTTACTGCTTGTTTAGGATTTGGTTTCTGGATTCCTCTAAAGAATACTTCAACGCTATTTTTCTAACCTCTCCGCGAAAACTCTGAAATTTTATTTAATATTTATTTTTTGTATTTTTCTCGTCAATAAGAGTAGATAAGATCCCCTATCGTCCAGTTCAAATTCCTAGTCTGTCTTTTGAACAGGAGTAAAGGTTTATCTCTTTCTTCCCGTTTAGGATTAGTCTTGCTGTTACTTCTAAATTATTTTTCATTCTCTTTCACTCCCAGTAGCTTCCCGCGTCTTAGGGGCATTATCGCCTTGCTAAGGATGAATTAATTAAAAATATAAAATTGAAACATAAATAAAAAGTTTTTCATGAATATGACAATTCTGTGTTTCCATACAGAAATGATTCTTCCAAAGACATCGTTACAGAAATATAGTTAAAATACGGGAGAAGGTGTGAGAAGATTGAATAAACTTGTTGTCACTTGATCTCCAGTAGGAGACAACAAATACTGTTGGATAACTCAATGTGTAAAAAAGCCGTTTCTGCAGGGAGGCCCTTCACATTCAAAAAGTTTTACTTGTTTTCATGCACATCAAAAATAAATAAGACTCAAATGTTGGCGTTCAATATAGCTGATGCTAACCTCCGTATGAGCAAGTTATAGCGTCTTCTTCGTCTCACGTTTTCCACTGGAGTGATTATATTGAATCAATTGCTTGGAAATTTGCTTCACTGTGACGTACCAGATAATTTTTCACATCAGAACCATTTTATACATTTCTAATTCCACATTGAATATTACTGCCATATTTGGTCATGTGTACCTGCTATATATCTCGAGATTATCGACAAAAAGAAAGGTCTGTAATGTTATTGATCCTGATCTGGCATCACAGCATCAGACACATTTCCACCCCGGTGACTTAACTTACCTCTATCATTTCTATAAATATTTTAGGGCAATTGTTCTAATTAGATCACACCGTTGAAACCTCAATTGCATGAACTTAAAGGCAATACTATATTGGCAAATAGGTTTGTCGCTTTTGTGGTTCAAATAGATAGATGTAACCGTAAGTCCTATTCTTTTTTTGAATCATTCCAACCCAAGCAAAGCAATAAAGCTACTAAGACGCCAGGGGTTGGTGAACATCTAACAGAAAAAACATCCTTTAAATGGAGAGAACAATAAAAGAACAGAGATTAAGATGGCATAAGATAACGTTCGACATTGGATTTGAGTTTTTGAAGATCAAATTTGACTGGGAAGCAAAAAGCCGAGAAAGAAAAAATTGTTAGCATAGAGCTTACGGTTACATCTAACCATTTTATGACGAGACTTTGCCGCCGATCTAATATTACGTTTAAATTCATAGTCCAAGGATTATAATTTTTAAGAGCTCTTTTCTTGCCCTGCTCGACTGTGAATTTCCATGGTTTCTTAATTTCTTTCCACATACTTTCTTAAACAAATTAAATGCGTCTTCACTCGACATCTTGGAAGGATATATGATATGCTGGTGTAGCACAATCTTCCTCTTATTTGGTCTTGTTCAGTACTAACCTAAGCTTAGAAAAGAATAAAATATGGAGAAAAAACGTCTTAGGAAACATACTATCCTGAATACAATAAAAATGTCAGTTACGTTCTGATTGGCAGCTATTTTTCAGCCATCTTTATCCGTCGTTATCTCATCTTAATAGTCCAGTTAACACCAAAAGTCGAAGAAAAATTGACACTGGTTTATCTTGCTCGCCATCTTAGTAAGCTATATTTTAATTTATGTTCATAAAATGATACATATATATTGTTTTCATTGCTAAACACTCTAGCAAAACGCTTCGTCACGCAGAACATACATGATATTAAAGTATTTTTAGCAAAATTGTTTCCTGTATTTTATGTCTTTATCAATCAGCGTTCATATCTGTCTGTCTCCGAATCTATCTATCTATCTATCTATCTATCTATCTATCTATCTATCTATCTATCTCTCTCTCTCTCTCTCTCTCTATATATATATATATATATATATATATATATATATATATATATAGATAGATAGATAGATAGATAGATAGATAATATTAGTGGTAAATATACACATACATATGCAAAATATATAAATATATATACATACATGCATACACATACATATATATTTTTTTGAATAATAAAATTCTAAGAGGATAGAATCCAGGTAGAACTCAATATCCAGGACAGAGTAAGGATATAATAATAAAAAGGCTTAAACACTAATATTCCATATATATATATATATATATATATATATATATATATATATATATATATATATATATATATATATATATATATATATATAAACTTCTTTTAATCAGAATCAGCCCAATAAGGCAGTAATCCCACTAAAACGCACAAGTGGTTACAGGGTGTGGAATTATTAGGAACAGAAATATTAACGATGAGCAGAAAGAGAAAAGATTATTCAGCAGGACAGTAGATAGCGATTGACATTGTATTTAAATTTTGCAGATTAATGTTGGCTGGACATCATGGAGCCAGAAGGGAGATACAAAGCGAAAAGTGCAAGAGAAGAAAAGTGTTAGCATAGAATTTACGGCGACGTCTAGCCAATTCAGCTGTAAATTGATGAGATTTTGACGTCAGTCTAGTGCGGCACTTAAATTCATGAGGTTTACCTATCATAGCGAAGATCTAATCCGAACAATTACCACGAAAGTATTCGGTGTAAAGATACAGAGGTAACGTTACGGTGGTGAGAAAATGGAACTGTCGCCAGATCAGGACCAATAATATTGCAGATGCTTACTTGGATCTTATCAAAGAGCTCAAGGTAAATAGCAGGTGCACCAGATTATATGAGGCAGCAATATTCGAAGCATGGACGAATAGTAGACTTAGAGATATGTAAGATAGATTCTGGGGGAAGAAATTGTGTCGCCCAACAAAGTGAACCGACTTCCTTAGCAGCTGACCAAGCAATGAATTCAATATCTTTCTCTTTCATATCAGCAGAGAACCTGAGCCCGAGTAGCTGCAACGAATCACTTTCCTGGAGGATAGCATCAGACATACTGAGGGAAGGCAGCGAAACGTCTCTCAGATGATTAACAGAGAGGATTTTAGTTTGGAAGGCGTTAACATTAACACGATATCTTAATATATATATATATATATATATATATATATATATGCATGTTTCATTAAATATGACTGACGAGGTGCTTCATTAAGTTTTTTCTATAATTTCTCATGTGATTTAACTATTTTTTTCCTTGTCTAAATGTTGCTTTTTTAGCGAGCTCTTTCGGTTATAATTTAGCCCTTTTCAAGGTTGAAATATATTAACTGTTAACTATAAATGTGTAAGTGTTGTATGTGTGCATTTATATCATAAGTTCACATGAGAAATTATATAAAAAAACTAAAGCACCTGTCTTGTTTAATGAAACTTAAAGAAAGAAAGTTTGCTACCTAAATACGCAATATCTATCTATCTATCTATCTATCTATCTATCTATATATATATATATATATATATATATATATAAAGCCACCCGACAGGCTGTAAATCCGCCAGTTTGCATTTGCTGTCTCTCTCTCTCTCTCTCTCTCCTCCACGCTCTCTCTCACAAACACACACACACACACAGACAAAAAAGATTTAGCATTGATTGACAATCCCTAAGGAGATTATCCGGTGGGGAGGGCGAAATGGTCATCAAAATGGGGTACAATTGAGTTTAATTCTATATACGTTCTATAAAAAATATATAGAGCTCTCTTTTGTGGATCAGTTAGGATCGACTTTGATTATTTCCTCACGAATTTTTATCTGTACTATATATTAGGTTGGTGCAAAAATAATGTCGTTTTCTCACATATGTTACTATTTTTTACCAACCTACTATATATATATATATATATATATATATATATATATATATATATATATATATATATATATATATATTAGAATCATTCATACAAAAAGTAAATTAGTAAAGTTAATGATATATAATGGCAAAATCCCTTCGCTAACAAAAATTTTAATGATTCATTAACCTACTAATCACTCAATGAATGTTATGATCATTTTTTAAATTATAAGCTGTATAATATCTATATAATTTATATATATATATATATATGTATGTATGTAGATCATATTGTCCTCGGCCCATTTCAATCGATTTTGAATGTGATTTGTCGTCAACGGAGGTTTCGATACAGGTTTGACTGTTGTTGCTATTTCCCTCAGATACAGACACCGAGTACTTTTAGACACAGTGGGATCCCTAATGCGAGTGAAAAGCTCTTGACTGGTAAGTCCAGGGTTCTTCGTGGCTTCTCGTTTAAGTCGTGACATGAGACGACGTGAAATAACCTTCGGCTTGCCTTTATTTCCCTTTTGCATACTTGTGTAGGGTCGGCGGTGAACTTTTTCACTGTTTGATGATACCTCCCTATCATTTTAGAAATTTCTAGGGGAGATTTACCTTTTGAGAGTTCTGAGGTGATAGGTTTCTTTTCAGCATCACTTAAACCACTTTTACGGCCCATCTTTTCACTAAATTCTTAAACATTTCTAATAATCTGGCACGCTCAAATCACTGTGTTGATAACAAATATGGCGCCAGTTTATTTACATTGCGCAGATCAGTACTAAAATTTCAGTGATTGCGCAGGTCAGTGTTGCCAACATTGTGTGAAAATTTTGTGTGAATTGATTGGAGGGTTTTTGAAATATTAGAAAAATAGTTCTCGATAATAATTTGGCACGCAGTGTATATATATATATATATATATATATATATATATATATATATATATATATATATATATATATATATATATGTAACTATGTATATACACGTACGCACCCGCAAACAGTTATCCATGGCGAACAAAAATGTATGTACATACACTGGTTAGGACAGATAGACTACTCATGGGGCCGCACAGATGAACACTACGCAAAACAGGAAGAATTGTATTTATGTGGGAGGGTACGCGTGTGGGTGGTATGTGTTTAATAAGCTTATCCGTGAATATGAAAGGATCCAACTGAAAACAAGTAGACAGAACATGTCTAAATTATTCAACGAAACAGGTTTCTATATATATATATATATATATATCGTTTAATATAAAATAGCTGATTATTAATATGTAATTAAAATACATTTCTGTAAAATATTATCTTTTAATCAGTCCTTGCTCCAATTCAGTCAATAACTTGTTTCCATTTGAACTGAATGAAATCTTTTTTGCGTTCTATATTTAACAGGTAAACTATCTTCAGAGATAGGAATAAGGGCGCCGTGTAGAGTACTTCAGCTAAAAAAGCTTAGATTGTCTGAAAAGTGAGATCTTGTTGCTGACAAAATAGGCGAACATCGGATATTTTTAACCCTTCAAAATCCGTCAAATTACTTAAAGCAAAGAGAAGTAAATATCTGGGTAATGTTTATCAGAGAACGTAAAAAGCGAGACTAAAATCCGAAGGCGTATTGGAATAGTCAAAGCTAAGCAGCGTAACAAGAAATGGAAACAAGTAAAAGAGAACTAAACTGCTTTGTGATACCTGTCCTCCAATATCACGGAGAGTGATGGACGGTCACCTCAAAGATTAAGAAAACACTTGAAACAAGAGAAATGTATTTCAACGGCAAGATGCTTAGGATACCATGGGTCGAAAATGTGAGCAATTACGAAGCTTTCGAGAAAACGGTAACAAAAATTATGTTTAGGTTTCCAGGACTCATAATGAGGAAAGAGGACTTGGAAAATATAACACTCACAGGAGAGGTTGAAGGCTAGAGAGAAAGATGAATATACTTAGTGAAATTGAGTAAACGGATGGAGGAACAGAGTTTAAATAACAGTATGACAAAAAAAGAGGTCTAAAGAACAGGGAGTTATGGAGTGTTGTGATGCTCTTTTCCCTGACATTATACGTCACATGAAGAAGAAAATTTTTTAAAGAGATTGATTTATTAGTAGATTATTTTTTTTCTATTAAATTTAAATGTCTGTAATCAGCGAAAGTTTCACACATATCTCTTGCGGTTGGTTGATATTGCTAAGCGGCATATGAACCTCTATGGGTTATTTATTGCCGGAATCTAAATATTTTATATACCTTCAACACAAAAGAAATAGGTATTGTTGGTTGGTTGATTTAGTTTATCGACATATCAACCTCTGTGGGTTATTTAATACCGGAATCTAAATATTTTGTAAGTCTTCAACTACAGATAAATATGTATTGTTGGTTGATTGATTTTATTTAGCGGCATGTCAACCTCTATGGATTATTTACTGCCGAAATCAAAATATTTTTTATGCCTTCAACTAAAGAAAATAGGTATTGTCGGTTGGTTGATTTTGTCTAGCGACATATCGACCTCTATGGATTATTTACTGCCGAATACTAAATATTTTGTATCTCTTCAACTACAGATAAAAAGGAATTGTTGGTTGATTGATTTTGTTTGGCGACATATCAACCTCTATGGGTTACTTAATGCCATAATCTAAATATGTCTTCAACTACAGATAAATATGTGTTGTTGGTTGGGTGATGTTGTTTAGCGGTATATCAATATCTATGGTTTATTTAATGCCGGAATCTAAATATTTTGTATGTCTTCAAAGGCAGATAAATAGGTATTGTTGGTTGGTTGGCTTTGTTTATCGACGTACCAACCTCTATGGGTTATTTAATGCCAAAATTTAAATATTTTGTATGTTTTCAATTACAGATAAATAAATATTATTGGTTGGTTGATTTTGTTTAGCGGCATATCAACCTCTATGGGTTATTTAATCTAAATAATTTGTGAATCTTCAACGACAGATAAATAAGTATTGTTAGTTGGTTGGTTTTGTTTTGGGGCATATCAACACTTCTATGGGTTTTAATGCCGGAATCTTAAATATTTCTTCAACTTCAGATAAATATATATTGTTTTTTTGTTTGATTTTGTTTCGCGGCATATCAACACCTCTATGGGTTATTTAATGCCAAAAACAATAAAAAAATAATTTGTATGTCTTCAACTACATATAAATATATATTGTTGGTTGATTGATTTTATTTAGCGGCCGGAATATTTCGTATGTCTTCAACTACAGAGAAATACGTATTGTTGCTTGCTTGGTTTTGTTTATCGACGTATCAATATGTATGGGTTATTCAATGCCTAAATTTAAATATTTTGTATGTCGTCAACTAAAGATAAATATATGTTGTTATTTGGTTGATTTTTTTTCGCGGCATATCAAAATCCCTATGGGTTATTTAATGCCGGAATCTAAACAATTTCTATGTCTTCAACTACAGATAAGCAAGTATTGTTTATCTGTAGTTGAAGACATTTTGTTGATTTTGTTTAGCGGTATACCAACCTCTATTGGTTATTTCATGCCGTTAAACAAACAAATAAAAAAATTATACAGTAGTGAATGCTGGACAACCTCCCGACTTATGAAGAAGATACTTGAGTCAAGAAAAATGTGGTTCTACAGAATGATACTATGAATACCATGGATTGAACAATAGAGCGATTACAGAATTTTAGAGAAAATAGTAACTAAATTTTTTTTTAAAATGCACTTATATTTAGATTCGGAAAGAGAATTTTGAAAATTTCAGGGCCCACAATAATGAGAGATGTTTTGGAAAATTTAACACGCAGATGTTGAAGTCTAGAAACCAAGAGATATAGCTTAGGACCTTAAGCAATTCTTCATTGCTGTCGTCCCCAGATCAACTTCGACCAGGGGTGTTAACAATTGTTAGGGTCCCAGATTTGGGAAAATTGTGAACCCTAATCTGGGGTCAACACATTATGAAAGTATAAAAATACATTTAGCATTAAGAATACCAGCAAATTACATTTTATATTAAAAAATATATCAGCAAAATACATTTTATATTAAAAAATATACCGGCAATACATTTTATATTAAAGAATATACCAGCAATACATTATTGGAAAAGAAGAGAACAAATACCAGTTATATATTTAAAAAAATACCAAAGTTCCTTCCAAAAGTAAATTTCGGTATTAAATGACTCATAAGGTGTTGATATAATGTAAACGAAACGAAACCAAACCGATATGACACAGAAATTCGAAGTTTATTGGAATTGCAAAATATTTAATCCATAATCTAATCCAGGATAGAGAATAAGGAATGATGGTTTCGAAAATCTAACACACCCAGAACATGTTGAAGGCAAGAAAACAGGAGTAAAGCAGAAAATAAGCTACGTAACGAGTCCGGGTATATAGTTGGCAGAATACGGATTAAGAGAGATAGCAAAATGACTTACACTGCTAAGAAAATATAAAGTTGTGGAGAGCCATGATCGCAAAGGTCTTAAAGGGATACTACAAGAAGAAGAAGAAGAAGAAGAAGAAGAAGAAGAAGAAGAAGATAGATTTGAGTAGATTTTCTCAGTTTGGAAGTATATGATAAAATGGCGGAATAAGTTTCGGCAACTACCCCAGGCTTCGCTAGCTAGGTTTGTGCTTCTAGCATCCGGGCCCCCAGGCTTTTTTCTTTTTCAATGCTCACAAGATTCTCTCGTTTATATTTCGCCCATATTTTTATCTTACAGATATTACATATTTTATGTTTGTTCTATATTTGTTTTTTCTTTGTATCCCTCTCACAGTGATTATTTTTTTCATTTGTGTCGGGTGCAAAATAACCCCCCAAGAAAACAGTGGCAATGTAAGGTTATGGAGGGTCACATAATAAGTACCCCACTTTTTTCATTTTATTCTATGTTTATTTTCTTATTCTTATCAACAATCTATTGTGAATATTTTTTTAATAAATTGTTATTCTATTGCCAAACCAATTCAATTTTTAGAGACAGTTTTTATTCTATTTTCTTTGGCACAGTTCTTATTTTGAAAGTGGCTTACGGCCACATCACCGGTTATTGTAAGATCATCAAAGTTAAGCAACGTCGAACTTGGTCAGTACTTAGATGGGTGTTCGATTGGGAATATCAGGTGCTCTAAGCTTGTATGTGCGTTCAATGTAACGGATAATGGCTCGGAATTTTTAATAGGAGTTCCAATTCCAGTTGGGATCATTATGTTCACTTAAATGGTAAAAGTATGAACCTATATCCTTCTCCTCCAGATATGGGTTAATTACTGTGAATAAGGTAATAAGGTAAATATTGTCTGCAAAAAACATTTCTTAGTATTTGTTGTCTTTAGATAAAGGCTGATAATCAATCTTCTGACCCTTATAGAGTTCGTGTTCTTGTGATAATAATGATTCAAAATTGTGTGCTATGACTTGTTATTTTATTATTGTTGCCTAAAATATAAGAATTCATTATTTATCATTTATATCATTCAAATCTTATGTTCAAAAGGCGAAGTATTAAAAAAAATGTTTAAATTTAAATTAAATTTAACATTAAGTAAACAAGACATCAAGGAAAATAACTCTCTTTTTTGCATAAAATACCAGTGATTAAATTAAACTAGTACTCAGCGTGTAAATATAATAGTGTAAATATAAAAATAATAGGTCGGGATTATATATCCAATGAGCTTGAAACCAAGACTTATATTATAAAGGTGAAATTATATGTACACACGTTATAAATTAATCGAGTACAGTAATATAGGATTTTAAGTGTGTATAGATATATTAGAAATGTTATTAATGACGTGTTCTATGCATATTAATATTTGTTTTATATTAAATTCATATTCATGAAATCGATTTTGTAACCTCTTTTAATTGGGATTAAATGTATTTGAGTTCTATGGAGATATGTAGAGATCAATTCAGAACATGTGTTCAGCAATTTAGGTTTATTTAAGTGTTGTAGTATAATAAGCTACTCCAAAAAATACAGGTTACATATGTCTCCCTTTCAACTGTATGGCTTAGCTTTCGCAATTATCTCTCAGCTAAAGGTTGGGTTCTTATACTTTGAAAGGGGTGTGCAGTTTTTGCATTTCATATTGCTCAATGTCATATTGTGGTGGTAAAAACACGATTTTCAGCTCTTCTCGGAGGATTCAAAGTAATATTTAACAGATCAATTTCCTTTTCTGTCTGCCTCTATGTATGTCTCTCTATCCCACACTATCTCTGTCTTAGCTCCGATATATATATTAGGTTGGTGCAAAAATAATGACGTAATGATGTCGTTTTATGACGTATTTTTAACGTCAAAAAACGACATCATTACGTCATTATTTTTGCACCAACCTAATATATATATATATATATATATATATATATATATATATATATATATATATATATGTATGTATATACACTCGTTTATTCCATGTTTAATGCATATATATATATATATGTGTGTGTAGAGAGAGAGAGTGAGAGAGAGATGTGTGCGTGTGTGTGTGTTCTCAATAACTGTTACACAAGACGTTACTCTATACTATTTCGAACTTGCATCTTTCCAAAGAATCCCAAGATGGAGTCAAATGAACACTAACTACAAATCATACGCGACATGGATTCTTGATAATAACCGCAGTGATCAAAAGTACTTGAACAAAAAAACAAAAACAAAATATGAACTTGGGACATTTAGCCAACTGGACTGCGCAGGATACTCAACACCTGATTTAAGAGTCGAATGCACGTGATATATGATTGACCAATCATATTCAAATAACATAAAAGGAAATATACCAGACTGTTTTTTTGTTTGTTTGTTTTCCTTCATATCTCAGTCTCTGACGAACCTTTAAAGAAGTTGAACAAGTTAGATTGTTAAGTATTCCCAGTATGTTCTTTATGTTATTATAAATATACACGAAACCGCACACTCACACATACATCTATATATATATATATATATATATATATATATATATATATATATATATATATATATATATATATATATATATATATATATATATATATATACATATATAAGTGTAAATATAAATATAAAAGTGAACATTGAAGTCAATATTCATAGGCGACAGGTCGTTTCATGCTAGACGCAATAATCAGGCCGCCTACTATTTATATATATATACGCTCTGTCTCTGATACTGAGCACCTTATCCCATAAATATAGCTCACCTTAAAACTATATTTCTTCATATATATATATATATATATATATATATATATATATATATATATATATATATATATATATATATATATATATATATATATATATATATATATATATATTACGAAATGGACAAAGTCCGACAATTTATTTATTAAAGACATTTTTATGTTTAACGTTCTTTTTATAGATACAAGTATTTAAGTAAATGCTCTGTTTATAATAAACAGTATTAAATAACATTTACCGGCCGGAATGTCCGAGAAATTTTCATAGAAAATATTCGTCCTTGGACAGGATTCGAACCTGCATCCTATACGGAACCGTCATTTACGCTGACGTGCCTTGACCGGTAAATGTTATTTAATACTGTTTATTATAAACAGAGCATTTACTTAAATACTTGTATCTATAAAAAGAACGTTAAACATAAAAATGTCTTTAATAAATAAATTGTCGGACTTTGTCCATTTCTTAATGTATGACGTCATTTGTTTACATTAGATACGCCATGAGCAGTTATGAATGTACGAGATTCATGGAAGATTGAAGTTTATAAACAGTAAATTCGACCTTGCCTACCGAACGATCCTTTGCATCCCAAAACATATATAAACAGAGCATTTAATTAAATACCTGTATTTATAAAAAGAACGTTAAACATAAAAATGTCTTTAATAAATATATATATATATATATATATATATATATATATATATATATATATATATAAACACGTAGATAGATAGATAGATAGATAGATATAGGGGCTTAAAATAAACGTATCTATATTGATTAATTCATATGTATCGAAACGTTTTGTAAGCAAATTTATGCGGCCAATCCTGCACCGATCGGAAATGCAGAAGCGTATTTTTATTATCTAAGTATTAACTGCCTAGCTTAATGTTAAATATCAACTAAAAAATCAATCAAGCCGTGAAATTCAAGGAAGAATTTTATGAAGGATTGGAAATGTATCACCAAAAGTCGAATTCCCATTGGAATAACGAAATACACGTTTCAAATGTTAGGCATAGTATTAAGAAACAAGACAATAATGTTAGAAAGAAAGAAAAAAGTCTTGGACTGTTATGCAATATCCATCTTTCTATATGTCAAGGAATGCAGGACAATCTCCTCACAGATAAAGAAGTAACTTGAAGCGACTTAACTAGCCAAAAACACTGACCCAAACATACAACAATATCCCTGACACCACAACAATGCATGCTTATTTCATCCACCAGAATACTTCAAAATCTCCATGGAGTCCTAACTAGTCCCAATATATACAATTTATTGTCTGTGAGAGGAGGGGAATATAAAAACAGCAATTTAAAATCTAATCCCAATGTGTATTTAGTATATGAAAACAAAACTATTTACAAGAATCCTAACAAAATAATGTTAGTACCTTTTACAATCCTTAAATGTGACAGAAACAGCAGTTAACTGGACGAAATCAACGCGGGATTCTAATAATATAAAACATTAATTCGAAACATTCACTCAAACACACACTCATTCAAACACAACAAGAAATAAGAAAATCACAATCCAAAAAGAAATGTTGCCCCGCCTCCACCAGAGAACTAACGTCTCTGCTCACTTAAACAGGGGAGGAATAGGGGATTAAACTAAAGAAATAGAAAAAGGAGAGAGAAATAAAAGGGGCCAATGAGCATGCATCCCAAAGCGGAGAACGATATTTATTAGAAATTTATTTACAAAATGTGGCACAAGGCCAAAATAGGGAATGGGCGGAAAAGAACAGTCTTCTTCATTCTTAACGTTGAACTTAGTTAAGCCACAAACATTGACCCAAACATACAACAATATTTCTTCCACCAAAACTATGCATTCTTACTTACCTTACTATATTCAATATAATACCTCCTTGTCTCCGTTAAATTCCTAACTAAACTCCATATGTACAATTCATTGCCTGTGGGGGAGGAGAATAAAGTGAAAAAAGCGAAGAGCTCATCCCAACACTTACCATGAAAGTATTTATATAAAAGATACAGTTTGAAGCAAATTATTTACCTCGGTGGGAAAGTGAATGAAATCGAGATATCGGTTCAGGAGCAGTAATATTGATGATCCTTCTTTGGATTTTATCAAGAATCTCTAAATGCATATCAAGAGCATAGGACCATATGTGGCAGCAATATTCAAAACATTCAAAGCATGGATGAATGATAGAGATAAAAATTGTCTAGTACGATGCAGTGAACCAATTCTTTTAATAGATGACCTAATAATGAATCTAATAAAGTCTTTCTACTTTATATCAGTCCGAGAAGGCATAATGAGTCATTGTTCTAGAGGATAGCATCAGCCATGTCCATAAAGGGCAGGAAGAAGTAATCATAAAATCACAGGACAAGTTGAAGGAAAGAGAAAGACAGAAGAAAGCAGTGAAAAACTTACCTAACAAAGCTTATATAAATGCTTAGCAGAACGGCTATTAAGTTATATGTTTGATTGTTTTAGGGCACCTCGAGCTTGGCTCGCTAGAACAATTTCGACTGAGTAGTGAGTTCGATCCTCACTGGGTGTCCCATACTTTCGGCCTTGTACCACATCTAAGCTATGCTTGGAAAATCACTATATGTTTGATTGTTTTTATTAATTGTTAATTGGTTGATTTTCTTTAGCGGCATATCAAAACCTCTATGGGTTATTTAATAACGAAATCTATATATTTTGTACGCAATTTTATTTTATTTTTGGAGATAATGATCGTTTAGTAATACACATTATACTAATTAACCCATATATGGGGAGAAGAGGTAGATTTATACCTTTCGTAAGGGTATTTCCGCGTAAGGGAATATAACGAACCCAACTGGAATTGAAATTCGTTTTTCCAATTAACAATTCCGAACCGTTATCCATTACACCAACCACAAATCCAAGATTACGTCACCTGGTATTCACAAGCGATTACCAATTTAGATAGTAACTTCGATCGACGTTGCTTAAATTAGGTGACCCTACGCTGTTTGAACGGGATGTGGCCGTAAGACATAGGGATTACGTGTATTAAAAGAATGGAAAACAAACATTGCTAAGAACTAAAAAGAGTAAGAAATTGTGGAGAGCCATGATCACCTACGTCGTAATGGGACTCTGCGCACAGAAGAAGAAGGAAAGGAAAGAAAATAGAGTTAAAAAAATTTAACATGAAGCAAATCCTTCTACATAATTTTATCTAAATTTTGGACATTCTCCACTGTAAAGCGGCTGATGTTCTGTGATAAAAACAATCAGGATAAGGATGCTTATACGAATATTATATGCCTATGAAAACACAATATCTTGAAACTCCAAACTGAAAAATTATCTGATCTTTCGCGTTCTTGTGTGCACACATGTTGCAATACAAAATATGTTCTCGGCTAGATTTGTAGGTTGTGAATATTTTCCGAGTTACTGTGGCATTCAATAAAAACACAGTCGACTTTATTATTATTTCAATGCTTGTTATCCGCAGACGCTGATATCTGAAGCTGGTAATTCTGCCAGGATAAACAAATGTTGTACTTAGATGTTTAGTTCACTGGTCCCCGTAAACCCTATGAAAAATAGTGTCAGAGGTAGGCTAACAATTGAAACGATAGATGTGGCAGCTTTTCAAACGGACTCTAAGTGGGAGGACTGTTTTGAATTCGCCGTCACTTGAAGAATTTAAATAGACTTTCTCCCTGATTAGCCCTTAAACGGCTGGGAAAAATTATACAAACGTGTACACCAAACGGTTAAAAATAGGAAAGTTCTGTTTTTAAATGGTAGTTTTTTTTTTAATGATTATTATCGCTTTAATAATATATAAAACATAAAAATATATTTTGAATGATTTTCGATAATAAAAAAAGGATAAAAAATGAAATTAAAGAAATATTATGTTTTAAAATTTAATATTTTTAAAAGTATGATATACATTGAAGCTGTACTTGACGGGGTGAGGTGAGCATTGCGGTAGAAATATTGTGATAATAGGAAAGATGCGGATATTAGTCTGCATGTAAATAATGGTAAATCCTCATCCCAGAAATTCGGGCAGAAAAAAATGCTAGTCTTAAAATACTTTTTTGTGATGTCAGCAAACAGTCGTTGCCACTTTTGTAATGTCAACGAATACTCATTATCACTTTCATAATGCTTATTGTAGTAGAGACTTTGTAAATTGCAGATACGACTATAGTAACGCCGTTGAACAATGTTGGTGTTAGACGCCTTCTAATAACACTGGCACTAATAGGACTTGTTCAATACTACTCGCTTGAATAGTAACCACCGAATAGTGACCCGAATTGTGAAATAGTATAGTGAATAGAGTAGAGAATAGCTATCCGTATAGGCACGGTGGAGTAATGGATAGCGGCTCGAATTGAGGAATCGGAGAGCAGAGTTCGAATTCCGCTCAAATTTATTACATTCACTTATGTGATAATACCCTTGGGAAAGGTATGAATCCTCTTCTTCTCCCCCGTCTTATGAGTAAATAGCAGGACAGACCGGGTTCTATAGCCTTAGATGGCAACTGGTCTACTGCAAAAAGAAATGGCAACCTACTGCGGAAAAAAAATCTGCCTCGTTAGTCATGTATTGAAAGATACATGATCGGCTAAGCGTGCATCACGCACATCACGTAACTGATGGTATAGAGAATATACTAGAAATACAGATCCGTATAGTAATAGATTATAAACTAGAACTGCAAATCAATTAGACACAAGCTAACTCTCACATATACGTTTCCTCTATGGTCATGCGGTCTACTTAATTCGATAATTGGATCGCCTGTGTTTGCTGACTGGCGATCTATGTTGAAACTCAAGTGTCGGTCGCAACACTTCATTCCTATATATCATACTTAAACTCAAATATTTAAGCATGAATTTACATTATATATTATGAATTCATACGTGTCACCTGTCAGCATTTAGATAAACTTATTTATATGTATATATATATATGAACAGCCGGCCTAGGAGAAGGAAAAACTCTGAATTTAAAACCGTCATGGAGAGGGTTGGGCTCCGTCAGGCTATCTTTCCCAAGAAACACCACTTCTACTGTGGCTTCAAGGTGACCCTACGGGTCATGGGATAATATATATATATATATATATATATATATATATATATATATATATATATATATATATATGAACGCAAAAGAGATATTTTACTATCGTCATTGCTGAATATTGGGGTACTCATGGACATTTCCTTCTGTGTGAAATGACTACTAATGCTGGATCTGTAGAGACGTACGCAGTCACCTTATGGCATATCAACAACTTATGGGTCATTTAATACCGAAATTTAATTTTCTTGTGAGCTTGGAAGTAATGAAAATGTGATATATGCAATTCTGTTTTCAAAATCCAATACATAATAGATGATACTCAGCTTTTTTGCATTTACATGTTTGTGTGGACATTTTTAGAGGCGGTGATATGCGCGTTTCATGTCGGACTTTTGTTTTGAATGCAGTTAAATTTTTAAGAAATTGTTGGATATATACGAAAGAGTTCTTTCATACTGGTTGCTTGGTTGATTTTGTTTGGTGGCATATCAACACATCTATGGGTTATTTAATACTGAAATCTAAATATTTTGTGCGTAATTTTATGCTTTTAACTATAGATATTTTGCACATTAATATAAATTTTCACAGTAAATATATGTTTTTAGATACATTTTTGTAGATCATAAAATGTATTGCTGGTGACTTTACTATAAAAAATATTTTTATATTTTGTAAATGTTGTATTGATTGTAATTTTTCTATAAAAAATTATTGTTGGTGATTTTATTATAAAAATATACTCATGATTTTTGTTTGGAGTTCACTATTTTCCTATAGCCAGGATCCTAACTGGTGCTAACCCCTCGGATGAGGGTAGAACTGGGAAAATAGCAAAACCTCAATCTCCCGATCAGAGCTCTTGCTGCCGGATATAGTTTATCGTCATACCAAGGACAAGATAGGGGTGTTCGAGGAATAGAGAGCTTGTGTTTTTCTTTGGGGTCCCTTCGCCTCTTCTATTTTTCTTGTGGTGTTTTCGGAGGAGGGTTTTTTTTTTCGCAGCTTCCGTCTCCCAATTCACCGGAATGATTTCTGTCCTCAGCAATTATTTTACTATACAACACACTAAAAACATTACTCGTTCATTGACATTGGCAGTTTTAATGAAAATATAAACTTGTGATTCTGCTTTATATTTAGTCTTAATAAAATTCAAAGAAGAACCTGCAATATTATTGGTCCTGACCTAGCATCCCGGCTTCATTCACATTCTATAATGTAGATTTCCAGTACTTTTTCTATTAATACTTTAAAGGTAATTGTTCTGATGAACATTCCTCAATGTTACCTGGATTTTATGAATTTCAGCGAAGTACTAAATTATCAAGGTTTAACACATTTTACTGAGAAGTGAGACCAAATCTCTCTTAAGCTCAAACAAAAACGATTACAGTTTGCCGGCCACTACCAAGGAGAGGACAGGGAAATAGTTTCATCCTTACACTTATGTCATCCTTCTGGAAGTGTCTTTTCACCAATAATTGACTTTCCTAGATACCATATATATATATATACATATATATATATATATATATATATATATATATATATATATATATATATATATATATATATATAGATAGATAGATAGATAGATATAGATATATAGATATATAGACAGATATCTCTCTCTGTGTGTGTGTGTGTGTATGTGTGATAAATGCGAATGTTAATGTTTCACGCTTTTTCAATTTTATTTCTAAAGGCTGATGTTCAACATATCATTTTGGACTCCGTGAATAATTTAAAAACATTCCGGACCAGATTCGGGCCCGCAATCTTGAAATTTAGAATCCAAAAATTTTCATTACTGCAATTGTTTTCACCAATTTTTACGTTATTTTTTGCGAAGAATTTTTTTTTTTTTTTTTTTTGTAAGATAAGAATTTTTATAACTTGAAATAAATTTGGGAATAATCAAAAATTATTGCGAAATCCATCTAAAGTCAGACATGAAATAAAAATGATTTTTTTGTATTTAAAGCAAGTAATCTTTAAATTAAGTGGCGGCAGAAGAATTATCGGTGAACTTTTTAAAGGTAAGCTTAAATATTGATGCAATACTTAAATTCAGCAATCAATTATGAGTTTTTCTGTTGTTTATTGTTACCTGTCGCATCAACTCCTCCCTACCTTTAGCGATGTAAGCCTAATCAAGAACCCTCCGCAGGAGCTAGCTTAAATGCCGCCAGATAAGTGGCATTTTAAGCAAATACATACATACATACATACATACATACATATATATATATATATATATATATATATATATATATATATATATATATATATATATAGATATATATAGAGAAATATATGTTAGTATGTATGTATATGTATCCTCAGAATATTGCATACATCTCGGCCACGTGACACCAGAGAATTCAAAGAGAAAAGAGAAAAACAGGACAGTATCAAAGGGCAAGAAACAAAAGAAACCATTCAAAGCTAAAATTCTGAATCATTCCAAAGGCGCAAAGCTGTTACTGAACAGACTTTGGATTTCTTCAATGTCTTTTATTTTTGATAATGGACGCAGTATTAACAAGTACTGGCATGAACTGTGAGCATTTCCTATTCAAGATAAGGAATTTAATCAGAGAGGGAAAAAAATTGATTAAAATATTTTAGACAAAGCTTCAGCGAAACCCATTGCAACAATCTTGACTGCATGGATACAAACACAATATATATATATATATATATATATATATATATATATATATATATATATATATATATATATATATATATATGAATGTATGGGTGTGTGTTTGCAGGTTTGGTTGTACGCGACTGACAAAGCACTGCAATTTAAATCTTTTATTGTATTTTTCTTCCATTCGTACAAGTACTTTCTCTCCTCCTGTATGGCAGCAAATGCTGAAAAATCTCCTCCCAGATGAAAAAAAGACTTGAAGCAACAGAAATGTGATTCTATAGATGGATCCTGAGAATACCATGGACCTAATATGTGAGCTACGGCGAAGTTTTAGAGAAAATGGAAACAAAAAGAAAACTTTACATCAGGAAGAGGCAGTTGAAATTTCTGGGGTACAATATGAGGAATGAGAGCTTGAAAGGAAATTTAGACAGAGGAAAGCAGCACATAGCATACTTGATGAACTTCAGTAAATGAATGGCAGGGTTAGGGTTGGGGAGAAATAAGAAAAAGACAAAACTGATTAAGAGCAACTAAGGGCAGGAAGATATGGATGGCCATGATCGCCTAGATCCTGAAGGGACACGGCACATAAAAGAAGACAGAGATTTTTTTCTGGACATCTGAACTCACTCTGTCTGTCTGTCTGTCTGTCTGTCACTCTCTCTCTCTCTCTCTCTCTCTCTCTCTCTCTGTATATATATATATATATATATATATATATATATATATGTCTGTGTGTGTGTACGTGTGTGTGTGTGTGTACGTGTGTGTACGTGTGTGTGTGTAATCAATTCTACCTGAGCAAGGCGATAATGTCACTCAGAAGCAAAGGGCTACTGAGAGTGAGAGAGAATAAGAGGACTAGCTGAAATCAGAAACCCACTTCTAAACAAGAAACGCTGGATAAACCTCCTCTCCTTTTCAAAAACCAGGGAGATGTATGAACCGAGCGAGGGAGAACTTATCTACTTCTATGTGTGTGCGTGAACACACACGCGGACAGACAGACAGACAGACAGACACACACACATATATATATATATGTGGGAGGTGAACGGGGTGTATGTAGGCAGCAATTCTACACTCAAAGAAGTGTAATTAATAAGAACTGACACGCTTTGTCTATTTCATTTTTATTCTATTTTTCCAATTATCGAATAAAGTGCTGCGTATTGAGATCAAAATTTGAAAACTTTAAAGATTGAAATAGTCTGATTCAAAATTTTGAAAATTCATGAACATTTTTTTGGGACATTCCTCTATGCCTATCAAGAAGACTCACGTTTCATCTCCTGAATATAGCTCAGTTAAGTCTCATTTAAATAAACATACCTGACTCCATTCACAACATAGACAATAAAAATGTAACAGCCTCATCTTCATGTAAAAACAGGTTTAAAATAATGGTGGCCTTATCAATAAAAAAGAAAAAGCCAACAATCAGTAACATCAACTATGAACACTGCTGACCGTGTTTGAAAAGAAATCAATCCTATAAACCTAGATACTTTCATAAAACAATCCATACATTCAGTTAAATGTAAAAATAAATCAACCTTGATAATATTTAAAGTATAGCCGAAAGCGCCAGACATACTGAACATTCGGACAATTTCTATAAAATTTATATCCAGAAAAGAAGAAAATTATAACACAATAAAAATTAAACAAAACCTTAACCGCAGTACCTTGTCAGCCATTTTTAATGAAACTTGTATAAAAAAAGGATTGCTGGTCAAAATCATTATATATATATATATATATATATATACAGGTAATATGAGAAAAAGTGGGATATAATTCCACTGTCCGTAACATTTAATTTAAAAGAGGTCTCAATAGATAGTATAGCCAAATATTATTTATTTTATGATATGCTTATTTTTCATAATTTTGTAAAACGAGTTTCAGGTCTCGTGACCTTCTTCAGGCAAACAGTGGATATTTCCACATATTATTAAAATTAATTAATTTTCCTTATGTTTTTCGATGTTAAAAATTCATTTTTATGTCACTGTCACTACCACTACCAATAACGTATAAGCTGAATATATATATATATATATATATATATATATATATATATATATATATGTATGTATTAGACATTCATATTTCCCCCTTCCACTCACCTCTATAAAAACACTCTCTGTTAAGTTTTAATTTCCCACCTTCTCTCGTCTGTTACCCCTCTCTTTAGCTCTAACATTCGTCCCACAGTCTCATACTTACACTCTCTCTAAATTCTATTTTTATTTCCGGAGTTGTTTTTTTTTTTTTTTCTGTTTTCTTTTTGAATTTGTAGGTCTGATGAATTGGATCGTATTTACTATTCCAATGGAATAACTTATGAACATGGAATATTAGTGTTTAAGCCTTTTTATTATATACATATATATATATATATATATATATATATATATATATATATATATATATATATATATATACGTATTCTGTTTATACGTTATTTTTATAGATACATATATTCAAGAAAATACGATTTAAAATAAAGTGTAATAATTAAATTCAGGGCCTGAATGTCCGAGAAATTTCATAGAAATTATGTGCCCTCCGTCAGATTTTGAACCTGTAACCTAGACAGAACCGTCGTGTTATACCATTTAGCAATGAAAATGAACCCTAGTGGGTTTATTAAAAGACATAGGTACGTAAATAAAGAATGATTTATACTCACCAGAACACATTCAGAATGAATCCTTTGAATACCTGTCTCGGTTTCACTTTACTACACTCGCATTCCATAAACCTTTCGTATCCAGCACGCATCCTAGCACACCACGTGGGGGTCTTTTGTCATAATTTCTACAGTACTTCTGTGGGACTTGAGCGTCCGATTGGATCATTTTGGACTTTGCGCTTTCGATGATCAATAAGAAACAATTTTAATATCTATATGAAATGGCAAACGAAAGTGAATTAAAAAAGAACTATATACAAATTAAGATTAAAAATATTTATTTGACGTTAACATACAAAGATGCGTGTTGATACATCTTGACTCGCATGGCTACAATACGATGTGGAAATTATGCAGTTAATTTATGAATCTCCTGTATATATATATATATATATATATATATATATATATATATATGAAAATATATAGAAAATAGGAAAGAACTGGCTAGGTAAATAATCCAAAGTTCTTTAGTATTTTTGTTATTATTTTTTAAAAATAGTGCTCGATACAAAAGTAGAGCATAAATATAATTATTTATTTAAAAATATGATTCCAACACGCTACATAAGAGTTCTCATGTTTCAAAACAAGAGCCGAAAACTTCAATATAATTATTTGAATTAAATTGAATTAAAGCAAGATCTGTTCCATCTTCAAGCGAAATTTTTTTGGAATAACTTATTTCTGAAATTTACATGTTTTAATAGCATATTCATTATTGAAATCAAAATTTCCATGGTTTACGGCCAGCGCGATTGTTCATATAGAAAGGGGCGCAGGGTGTTAATAATTTGTATCAGTATAGAGTTACATTCATAGATGTCAAGTCAGGGTAAGGTTGGGGGTGTCTAAATTTAAAACGGAAGATGATTTCGTCTAGTCTGATTTACGTGTCTATGGAGATTTATTTATTTTTTTATTTTATTTTTTTCTGAAAGAGTTTTGTGTATATAAAATAACTGCCGTAACATTTGTTTTTTGACGACTTCATAAAGGGTTATCTTTTTTTGTAGGGTATTTAAGCTATTTATTAGGACTATTGATTTAAAAAAAATTATATGCTAATTATTCAATGCAAAGATTTGATGATATCGGGAAAAACCGTTAACTCATGTCTATTGTTTTATAGATTTTTATTATTTAGAATGTGTAGTTTCTCATGTAGGCATAAAGGGCATGGGTCATATATATATATATATATATATATATATATATATATATATATATATATATAGTGTCATCTACAGACAGACTGTTTCGTTGTACCACACCTCTATGGCTAGATGTCCGGTTGACTCTAGCTAGGATCGAAAATTTGCAAACTCCGAATCGTGCAATCGTCATTGGATATTAGGTATATTAACTAATATATACTTATAACTCTGTTTCATAAAACTGAGCTCTGTATTTATAACAGGATCAAATTGGAGTATATATAAACGGTTTTGTTAACTTTACACTATATATATATATATATATATATATATATATATATATATATATATATATAAGTGCGCAGGTATGCAGAAAATAGAAAAGGACACATTGGGTGCATAATCCGGAGTTCCTTAGTATTTTTGTTTTTATTTTTAAGTCAGTGCTACATACAGAAGTAGTGCTTATATTATAATATTATTTTGTTTAAAAATATAATTCCTTCGCTACATAAGAGTTCTCATGTTTCAGAAACGAAAGCATCCAAATAATTAAAATTAAGTTGAATTGAGGTGTTTAGTCCCGTTTCATTTATATATTATCGCCTCTCGATTTTGACCTCAGTGTCACCCATTCTCTCCCTAATAGTGAGGACTTTTACTCATAAGTATAAACATACCTTAAATCTATATTTTTATCATATTTATATATATATATATATATATATATATATATATATATATATACGTCTGTATGTGTGAGTCTGTGAGTGCTTGCATGTGTGTGTTTTTATGTGTGTGTGTGTGCGTGTGTGTATGCCTGTATGTGCGCACGCTCGGGCGCGCAAGCAATGTATATTTATGTGTTTGCAAGTAACATGTATATGAGCATTACATTTGTACGCCGTTTTGAATTGATAAGTTCTGATTTCGACGCACTGATCCATTAAAGAACCTAAACAGATAATTCTAGCGATTACGGGCTTCCGTAGGTCAGGTCAACTAAGTTCGTCTCAAATGCTACAGTTTTAACAGGATCAAAAACTATATCGGTGCAAACGCAAAGATACGTCACTTGCCTACATAAAGAAGAAGGAAAGAAAAAAAAGGAAGAAGCTAATAAATACCAAAGCACATAATGTCTCTTCCCTTAACAGCGTCTGCTCACGGGTGTTGGTCGATACTCGCCGAAGAACGGACAAAGAGATAACGAATATGTCGATCTCAGAATACATGAATTAATGCAATTTAAGTGTAAATCTATGTAAATGTTGTGTACGCTCTGCGTTCGCATGTGTGAAGCCATGAGAGGGGGAAAGGTAATTCTAATATGAATATATGTCTCCCAATATTTATTGATCTGAATTCGTTTCTATCTATCGGTTTCTCGTGGTCCATACAATGTGTTCATATCTATCTGACCCTGTCTGAAGTAAGCTTTTTATATTTATCATACACTTCGAAATCAGTTTCTTCCTATCTCTCAATCACTCTATAACGCACTCTTCCTATTGATATATCCCATTAGTTAGGATAACGGCCATATGAAGTTGAAACAATTGTACCAGTATGAAGTTAAGCAACGTTAAACCTGGTCAGTACCTAGATTAGTTTCTTCTTCTTCTTCTTCTTCTTCTTCTTCTTCTTCTTCTTCTTCTTCTTCTTCTTCCTACTCCTCCTCCCCTTCTTCTTCTTCTTTTTCTTCTTCTTTCTACTCCTCCTTCCCACCCTCTTCTTCTTCTTCTTCTTCTTCTTCTTCTTCTTCTTCTTCTTCTTCTTCTTCCTACTCCTCCCCTTCTTCTTCTTCTTCTTCTTCTTCTTCTTCCTACTACTCCCCTTCTTCTTCTTACTCCTCCCCTTCTTCTTCTTCTTCTTCTTCTTCTTCTTCTTCTTCTTCTTCTTCTTCTTCTTCTTCTTCTTCTGTGCGCCGAGTCCCATCAGGACGTGGCCGATCATGCCCCTGCAGAGTTTCCTACTCTTTGTAGCAATGCTTTTTTTTTTTTTTTTTGTTCATTTTGCTATCTCTCTTAATATCTAAGGCTTACGGCCAAATCATGTTGGAACTCCGGTTTCCGAACATTCGCTAAAGTTAAGCAACGTCAAATCAGGTCATAACCTAGATTAGTGACCGCTTGGAAAAGCAGGTGATGTAAGCGTGGATCTGCGGATGGTGTAATGGATAATGGAACAGAATTGTTAATCGGAAAGCCAAGATTTAATTCCAGTTGGTTATTCATTTACGCATAAATAAACATGGAAAAGGCAAGGATCTACCGATCTATGGTTCATTTCGTAAGACTTGTATCGCTAAACCATTATAACAATAACAAACAAACAAAAATAATTTTTATAAACTATAATATTTTCTGATTTTAATTAAGCTGCAAAAGGTTGATAAACCGTAAAGAATGAATCAACCAATACTTCTTATTTATTTATTTATCTTACATTTTTTGTTTCCTTCTTTCCTTCTGTCTGTCTGTCTATGGAGTGTAGTTCGTGCAAAATTGTTAGCGGCTCTGAACGTGAAATAGGCGAACCAAGTTCGAATTACACTTTGCGTTGCGTTTACTTTCGGGCTGATAGCCTTGGGATAAGTATTAGTCTATCTCTTCTCCCCCTAGCTATGAGCTAGGCACTAAAGTAGAATTAGCTCTTGAGATTTGGTTGGCAACCAGTCGAGGAGAAGGAAAATTCTGAATTGAAAACCGGCTGTTCATGCTTCAAGCTAATCCATCCAGTGTAAAAAAATACATACTCGCTAGGGAGACTGCACCAGAGACAAAGCCTTGCGTGTTTCGGCTGTGGTTACGTAATGCACAATTGAAGTTCATGGTATTTCAGGGGACTATATTTTCTATGCCCATAAGATGGCCAGGTAAATGGTCACCTACGTTCTCTGTCTCTTTCGCATTTGATATCTTCAACTCTTCCTTCCACCCATCCTCATATTATGCCAGCTGTCTCGTTCTGATTGTGAGTATATGGATATTTCCTATTTGCTTTTCCCTTAAGATTTCTCCATTGCTTACACGTTATATAGACAAAGTGGAAAAGCTTATAAACATCTCGTTTCGATGTGTCTGTTGGTCTCGTCTTCTTCAGCGAAACACATCGTTTAAAAACTTTTCTATTTTGTCTCATCACCTCCACCTTTGTTTTGAATATTATTATACATCCTACAAACACATATACATCCTACGATAAGGCATATATATCCTACAAAGACATATACACCTTACGATAAGGCATAAACACCCTGAAAAGACATATAAATCCCACAAAGACATATACATCCTACGATAAGACATATACATCCTACAAAGACATATACATCCTACGATAAGACATGTACATCCTACAAAGACATATACATCCTACGATAAGACATGTACATCCTATAAGCCATATACATCCTAAAAGGACATATACATCCTACATATATATATATATATATATATATATATATATATATATATATATATATATATATATATCCTAAAAGACATATACATCCTACAAAGACATATACCTCCGATGAGACATATGCACTCTACAAAGACGTATACATCCTCCAAAGGCATATAAATCCTATGATACGACATATACATCCTACAAAGATATATACATCCTACAAACATATATGACTCCCACAAAGTCATATATCTATCTATCTATCTATCTATCTATATATATATATATATATATATATATATATATATATATATATATATATATATATTTGTGTGTGTGTGTGTGTGTGTGTGTCAACAAAATTATGCTTTTGCTTTTTATTTATTTTATGCTTTTAATCATGTCATCACGAGCAAGGCAATAAAGCCACCAAGACGCAAGGTGTTACAGAGGATGAAAGAATATGAGAAAAGGAAAACATTTTTTAAAGTGAGAAAGCAGTAATTAAAACGAGAGAATATAACGATTAACTTTGCATTTAAATTGTTGAATATAACGTGGGAGCAGAAACAAAATTTACCAGTATTTATAAAAGATACCAATATTAAAATGTGCGTCCGAATGTATGAAGACGGGTTAGTGAAACTTCACTTGGTCTTTATAAAGTTAAGCACGAAGTGTACGTGATCACGAAGTTAATGTCACTGAAAAGGCAAAGAGATGTGAAATATTCGAATGTCTTTTCGAAATGCTCAGCTGTGGCATTCACGCTTCACCAGACACATGTTCCGGCGTACAAGAAACGGCGGGAAAAAAAAGAGTTCAGATCACATCATCTGACTAAATAGAAAAGCGTATCACGCATGCGCATAACTCAAGACACACCATTTCTGTCAGATTTATATATGCATGAAATAAAACGGTATTTGAATTTGCGCATAAAAATGTCATAGATGAACAGACACTCCCATTTCCAAACTCCGCACTTGCTCTGTCTCTAACTTGAGCGGCTCTTTGGCATTATATTCGGTGAACAATAATGTTTTAAAAATAAAAGCTTTGACTGATAAAGTCTCTATTACGCGTTTAAATTCCGCCAATTATTTATTTGGTTTTACTTACTCAGTTTTGTTTGCCGTCACAGGGGATTCGCAAAATAGTAGAGCTTATAAACATTCTAACCAATATCGTACTCGCTGAGGTATCCATAATATATATATATATATATATATATATATATATATAGATAGATAGATAGATAGATAGATAGATAGATATGCTGTACCTGCTTTTTTTAAACATAATATATATATATATATATAAAATGTTTTGAAAAAAGTAGGTACAACACGAAGCTAGCAAGCTACTATTGGACGTTTAGGGAGAGGCATAACAACAGCCCAAACATTAAATGGAGTATATTAAGAAATCTAGACTAACATAATTATCGGGAATACTTGTAAACTATGCCAAAAAGAGAAACTATAGCAACGTATGACGAGAGCACTGAATTATGAAATGGGAGGCCAGAAATTATGACCAAGTTCATACAGGTTAAATTCAGTTTGGGGTTATTTGAACCTGAATGAAGTTTTAATTTTTTCTTTTTTTTTTTCTTTTTTGCAACATCTTCCGCCACTACTTCCTGTTTCGAACGAAAGTGCTTAAATTGTTGAGCTTCATTTAATTGATTTGCTGAACAAACTACCTGAGGAGACCGTAGTGATTGAAACCGCGGTAGTGTTTTGGTCAACATTCATATTTTTTTAAAAAACATTAAACAGCTCTGTAAGTTACAACTTCATATTAACCAATTAACAAATATTTTACTGTTTGCTCTGGCGTATTTATATATATTTTCATCCACAGACAGATAGATTCGCTGTATCACAGCTCATCAGTGTGGCTAGACGTCTAGCTAGGATCGAAATTTGCTGAATTGGCACCAGTCGGACATTCTACCCCGTTATCGCACGGCAGGGATGAAGGTGAATTTAAGCGTATTTATTTTTGGATAAACACACAGTGACTGAGAGAACTTGATTGGCTTTACCGAAGAGTCTTACATTGCACAGTGTCGTGGACAGAATTATACGACCCACTGAATATGTGTATATTTTCTAAGAAAATGCCACTATTTGCAAGCACTTACTAAATTTACCATAAATAGTTGATTCCTTATTTAATTTCAAATAATTCTTGAAATTCTTAAAAGTTTCTATTATATTCATAGTTATAGATTTTTTTAAAAATTGGGGCAGTCCAAAATTATGAAATAATATTCCCCTATGGCAATTGTAATGCCTTTTTTTTCTTCTTAATTTGACATTTAATGCAAATACCGTTTGAAAAGGAAATAGTATTGACTTGAAACTATTAGGTTGGTGTAAAATAATGACGTAATAATGTCGTTTTTTGACGTTAAAAATATGTCAAAAAACGACATTATTCCGTCATTATTTTACACCAACCTAATGCCACGTACCGCGATAACTCATTCGTTCTGCAACCATAGCGGAGACGGCTGAACTTGACCAGAAGTTCTGAATGAAGATAATTGATGCGTACAAAGAAGGTGATGGATATACATCATTTTCCAATCATTTAAATGTTCCTAGATCGATAATTCATAGCATTATCGAGAAGTACAACGACACTTATTGTGTTGAAAATAAATTAAGGACATGCAGAAAACGGTTAATTTTTGAGATAATGGAAAGTAGAATTGTATGAAACGTCTCAAAGAATCCTTACTTAAAGACAAAGAACATTCTCAACGAGGTAAAGAGATCAGGATTGAATGTATCGATGAAGATAGTCACTAGATGCTTTCATAGAGCAGGAATTTATGAATTTCGGAAAAGAGTGAGCATCGGAACTGTGACAAAAAAAATCAGAAGGTTTATTTGGATCGTGTTCCAGCTTTTGGGACGATCAAAAAGTCGTTTGACAAATTTTGTCGGCGCGAGTTTAACGTAAACTATCAACCTCGCTCCGGACGATCTCTCGTTGTCGATGAAGAAGTTATGCTTGTCATAGTAGAGAGATAACCGAAGATTTTGACGGAAGAGTTTCAGAATAGATATCTCAAATGCCTTTCGCCATTTGAAGAAACTTGGCTTAAAAAAATTGCCGATTTTGGCAAATTGAAAAGGTGTCATTTTCCACCACGACAACGTAAGACTTGCAAAAGCTTAAAGAATTGAAACAGGAAACCCTTCAACACACACTGTATTCTCCTGACTTAGCTGCTTCGAATTTTAGTTTCTTCCAGTCTTTGCAGAACAATTTAAATGACAAAAAATTGACTCTGTACAGTCAGTCAAGAACTACGTGACAACCTTCTTCAAACAAAAACGTTTTTACAAAAATAGAATCAACTAGTAGAACGGTTGTAGACAGTTTAAAAAAAAATACAATGGAGATTATAGACTTGACAAATGCTTTTTGTGAGTTCGTAAATTTTGTTTTTAATTTTCTGATCGGACACAAAATTTTACAATAATCTAATCTAATAATAATAATAATGGCCGCTCGTATTAATGCTTGTCTACTAGGTTGGCTAGCCAACTCCTACTGCAAACACCTGCTCAGTCATATTTTGTATTTGTTCAACACCTACAGTGCCTCCCAGTGGTCTATACTGCAACTATGTTGAGCGGAGAGATTGTATTATCTGACGTGATCAACAACCTGAACAAGACCAATACGTTCAAACCCTCGGTCACGATGACTTGAGACTTGTTGCTAGTACAACCATCAACGGTCCCCAGATAGTTCTGTCTACCCTAATTCCACTTCCAAGGTTTGGCTCAACTCGTGGTATGGTTTTCAGGCTCTTTCCAAAAGTACCGCACACTGGGATTGCCTCTACCTACCGATACCATCAAGAAGTCCGTTTCCGGATTAATCGACGATGATGAGATTCGAACCAGGGTTTGATGGACTCGCACTAACATCTAATATATAAATAATAAGGATTACAATGATGAAATAAATAAGAATTAAGAAATAAATAAATAAATAAAAATTAAACTAATAAAAACAAACAGTAAATGAATAAAGTGTAAAGAAATAAAAATGGATAAATATTTCAAAAATACTTGTCTTTAAAGCGAATGCACCCTATGCAAGGCAATAAAGCCCCTGAGACACAAGGGGTTACAAAGTGTGGAAGAATAGAAGAGTAATCAGGAGGACAGTAGATATTAGCACCATTCTTTAATTAACAGGACTATATAGAGTGATCACTGCTGATATTTTATATATCCTAAAATTATTCGATGATGGTAGAAACAACAATTTCTAAGGATTTTCTCTCCTAGCTCGATATACAATATTATCAATCATATATTGCTCGTTTAATATATATATATATATATATATATATATATATATATATATATATATATGTGTGTGTGTGTGTGTGTGTTTGTGTAACAAAAAACTAATGTTTATTACGTTTTATCATGAGCCTTTGCAAGCGTCGTATAATGACTTTAGTTTCAAGAGAAAACAAAGAAAAAACTGCCCAGCATTTGGATATTTTAATATTATATTGGTCATCAACCATCTAATTTTTCGGCTCACATGAGCCATCATTAGAATGGTTATATGGACGTTGCAACAGAGATGTTCACCGTCAAAGATATCTTGTTTTATTTACATAGAAGCTTGCTATGCGACAATAACGGCCGCGGAATAGCAGACGCAGGTGTAAATTCGTAGGTTTTTTTTATCTTTATATCCCTTGAAACTAAATCCATTATAGGACGCTTAGAAAGGCTCACGATAAAATATAATAGATATTCGTTTTTTCTTACGTTTAACAATATATGTTTGAAAACTGATCTGCTGCACCTATATATATATATATATATATATATATATATATATATATATATATATTATGTTGGTGCAAAAATAATGACGTAATAATGTCGTTTTTTGACGTTAAAAAATACGTCAAAAAACGACATTCTTACGTCATTATTTTTGCACCAACCTTATATATATATATATATATATATATATATATATCCTCTAGTCCTTCATTCTTTCATTCTTTCTTTCTTTCTTTCCGTTCATAATCTCATCTCCCGTTTATTGCTTAATCTATTCCTTTCTTTATTCCTTTTGCCATTCTTTCTTAGCGTCATATTTTCCTTCATTCATTTTAACATTCATTCCTTTCTTTACGCCTTTATTCCTTACCTATTCTCTTCTCTATCACACTTTCCCTCTCTTTATTTCTTTCTCTCTATATATATTTTATAATATTATTCCTTTTTTCACTCCATCCTTTCTTTCTTTTCCTCCTTATTCCTTTATTCTTAATTTATTTCATTCATTCTTATATAATCTCTTCTTCGTTTTATCGCTTACTCTATTTTTTTCTGTTCTTTCTCCGTTCGTTGCTTCCTTCTTTCATTCATTTTTCTTCCTTCGTCGCTTTCTTCTTCCCTTCATTTTTCCTTGCTTCTCTTCTTTCACTTGTTTCCTTTCTTTTCCTTCCTTGATTTCATTCCTTCTTCATTCTTTCCTTCATTCGTTTTCCTTCCTTCCTTCTTTCCGTCCTTCCTTTTTTCTTCTAGACCTTTATTATTTCTTTCTTTATTTCTTTCTTTCCGTGCATAATCTCATCTCCCGTTTATTGCTTAATCTATTCCTTTCTTCATTCCTTTCGTCATTCTCTCTTTCCTTCATTCCTTTTTCCTTCTTTTACGCCTTTATTCCTTACCTATTCTCTTCTCTATCACATTTTCCCTCTCTCCATTTCTTTCTTTCCTTTTTGCTTTCTTTCTTTTTTTTCTTTCATTCTTTATTTATTTATCTATTTATTTATTTATTTCTATTTTAAACAATCTATTCTTCTTTTCTTCTATCTCAAACTCTCTTTCTTACTGACGCTCACTCTTTCCATCACTTTTCTCTGCTTTCATTGCTTGACCTCTCCTGTCTTTTCTTTATTCTTTCTTCCTCGTTCTTCCCTTTTCATTTCTATCACTTAAACCTATTTTCCTTTCTCCGTTTCTTTTTCTCTTTTTCCTTATTTCCTCTCTTCCCCCCTCCTTTCTACTATCCCTTTTTCTTTCATTCTTTCATTCTTTTCTTACTTCAATTCTCTTTCGTATATTTCCTTTTCTTTTCCCCTGTTCGATTTTCTTGTCTCGTTTTCATTCGGTTTTTTAATTTCTTTATTTTTTTCCGAATTTCCTTCAGAATAATTCGCCATGTTTCTTTGGATTCATTTTTTTTTTTTTTTTTTTCGTGCACTTGTTAATTCGTTCACACCATCTCTATAAATTCTGGACTTTCCCCGTTTATCTGAAAATCTCTTGGGAAAAATATTAATGATAGTAACGACTTCATGAATTGTAAAAAATATTGGGTAGGGGTTAAGTGGACAGATTAAGGGGGTGAAAATAAAGAGGAAGACAGAGACTTCGAAACAGGAAGTGAAAAAGAAGAATAGAGAGTCAGAAAAACAGACAATGTAAAGAATAGAATGAATGAGGAAGAAATCTAAAAAACAAAAGAAAAGAAAAAAGAAGAAGGAAAGAAACGAAAGAAAGAAAAGAAAGAATGAAAGATGAAAGAAAGAGTGAAATGAAAAGAAGAAAGAAAAGAAAGAAAATAAATGAAGTACGAAAAAAAGGAAAGAAAAAAACAAAGAAAGAAAAGAAAAGAAGAAAGAAAGAACGAAAAGAAAGAACGGATGAAAGAAAATAGATGGAATAAAAGAAAGAAAGAACGAAAGTAAGAAAAGAAAAGAAAGAAGAAAAGAAAGAATAAGAATGTAATGTATGAAAAAAGAAAAGAAAGAAAATAAAAAGAAAGTAAAGACAGAAAGAAAGATAAAATAAAGAAAAAGAAACGTCAAAAATAAAGCTATAGTTTATAAATAAGAAATGGTGTCAAAAAGATAGAAAGCCAAAATCCGAAAATAAAAAAGTAAATATTAAGAAAAAAAAATGCAATAAATAATCATATAAATGCATAATCCAAAGTCCAAAAACAGATTATAGTGAAAAAAAGAGAGAAAAAGAAACAAAAGAAGAGAATAAGGGGGGGGGGACAAAGAAGTAAAAGACAAAAAAAGAAAAAGAAAAAGAAAAAGAAAAACACATACGTCGAAAAAGTAGTGGAAAATCTGGGTGATAATAAAAATGTAAATAGATAGCAAGAAATAAAATACAATAAAGGACAAAAAAAGGTCGGAAAATGAAAGAAGGAAAACGAATCGAAAAAGGCGGGAAAATAAGAAGGAAAATAAGAAAAGTCCACAAGAGACGTAAGGCAAGTATGAGCAAATAATAAGCTGAAGAAGAAAATATAAAGAATCATTTTAGGGAACCGAAAAAATAAAGTGAAAAATAGCAAAGAAAAATGAAGTAAAAGTTACAAAAAGAAAATAATTGTAAAGAAGAAGAGACGATAAGAAAGAGAAGGGTGCAGAAGAAGATGACGAAAAAACAAGAAGAAAATAAGACGAAAAACAAGAAGACGGAGACGAAAAAACATGAAGAAGAAGGAGACGAAAAAAAAAAAAACAAAAAGAAAAAACAAGAAGGCGAAATACAGGAAAACAAAAAAAAAAGACGACGTAAAAACAAGGGGAAGAAGACGAAAAAAGAAGAAGAAAAAGAAAACGAAGAAGAAGACGAAAAAGAAGAAGACGAAAAAGAAGAAGACGAAAAAACAAGAAGATGAGGCTAGAAGGAAAAAAGAAGAGACGAGAGAAAATAAAAATAATAGACAAGAAGAAGAAGAAGAAGAAGAAGAAGAAGAAGAAGAAGAAGAAGAAGAAGAAGAAATATTAAGGGAGGCGAAAGAATTATGAATAGGAGGAGAGTAAATAAACGAGGGAGTGTAAAGGGTTTAGGGAAAGGGGAGTACCGGGTTGATGACGGAGAACCAATACGATGCATTGCAGCCTCTCTATGTATCCCATCAACAAATGTTTTCAGATCGACTGTTTCACACTTACTCACACCGTCCACCTTTACTAACATCGCTTCAACCACCATCTCATTGCGATGGCAGCGCAGAAATTCGCCAATATTTAACCTCCCCACTCAGACGACCTTACTTCGGTTCGTGTAGGATTTTGTGTTGAGCATTTTTTCCACTTTTTACTGCTTAACACACACACAAACACACACGCACACACACAGAGGCAAACACACACACACACACACACACACACATATATATATATATATATATATATATATATATGTATATATATATATATATATATGTATATATATATATATATATATATATATATATATATATGTATATATATATATATATATATATATATATATATATATATATATATATATATATATATATATGTGTGTGTGTCTTCCGGGTAAATTTAATCTATGAACGCAGGAGAGTGGAAAACAAGATATGCTCCAAAATATATGTTATATTTATTTTCCTTACGACGCCTTGACACACCTTCCTTTCCTATTCTCTCTCTCTCTCTCTCTCTCTTTACTCCCCACAGCTCGCTCGATGTATGTTCCTTGGACTCCCCTCTTACATAGTGCCCCTACCAACTCAGCAGATGGCCTCTGAAAGGCTTTTTAGGGCGTTATCGAGAAAAGGTTATAAAACTTACCCAAAGGGAACGAAGTACCGAATGCAAATTGGGGGCAATATGAAAAGGTTTAGGGTCGAAGTGGACTTAAGTGCATATATATATATATATATATATATATATATATATATATATATATATATATGTGTGTGTGTGTGTGTGTGTGTGTGTGTGTGTGTGTGTATGTGTGTGTTCGTGTGCGTGTGCGCGTTTCATTGAAAAGTATGGATATTTTATATCTATTAAGTTTGACCACTTTATTTCTAAATTGCGAATGATCTTTCGAAAAACTGTCTATAGATGTACGAACTTTACGAATAAACGGCATCTTCAACACTAGGAAAACTAAATGCACCATGTATTTATTTACACACAAACACACACACACACACACACACACACATATATATATATATATATATATATATATAAAATCAATCAATCAGAAACGAAAATGACATATTCATCATTAATTAATCATAACTAAATATCGGCAATTCATTCATATATATATATATATATATATATATATATATATATATATATATATATATGAGTATATATTGTCATCCACAGACAGATTGTTTTGCAGCTCATCAGTGTGGCCAGACATCTGATTGCCTCAAGCCGGGATCGAAAGAATCTACCCCTAGGCTTTTGGCGCACGGCAGTGATGTAGATGAATTAAAACGTATTTTTCATTTTTATTATATTTTTTTATTATTTTTTTTTACATTTTTTATATTATATTTTTATTGTATTTTATTTATTATATTATATTTTTTATATTATATTTCCATGTTTTATTTAGACGTATTTATATACACACACGCACACGCATATATATATATATATATATATATATATATATATATATATATATATATATATATATATATATATGTATAAGTTTGTTGCAAAAATAATGACGTAATAATGTAGTTTTATGACGTATTTTTAACGTCAAAAAACGACATTATTACGTCATTATTTTTGCAACAACCTAATATATATATATATATATATATATATATATATATATATATATATATATATATATATTCGTTTGGTGTGAGTAAGGGAGTTTAAAAATTGTCCGTATTGTCTATTGTTCCTAGCGTTTTTGAAAGGTTTCTATTATTTGTACAAACACTTCATCTTAAACAGACAAACAAACAAAAAAGCCCTTGATAATGGTTAAAAAGCGGCCGAATATTTCTTTCAAATATGTTTGGATAAATAATTCTGTCTATCAATTTTTTTTTTTTTAAATTTCAGATATTTTTTTTATTAAATTTCAGATATTTTCTATTAAATTTCAGAATTTTATATATTTTTTTTTAAAAATTTACCGAATCTTTAATATTTCCGAATTATTAAAATTTCTTAATTTTTCAAATTTCCGAGTTTGTTGTTTATGTTATCGGTAAATTTAACAAAGTTCATCTTTATTTTTCTTTTATATAATTTTTTTTTGTTTACTTTCCGTAATAATATCAAGCAAATAACTTTTATTATGAAAATATTGATACACAAAACTAGTCGATATATTCCCAACATGTTTGAAAAATATTCCCCCATGCGCGTTTAAGAAGGGAGAAATTGAATCTCTCCCAGAGCTATTAGGACCAAGACATACTTACAGTATTTGTGGAATAGTCACACTTTCGGCGGCTTGTTTAGCCAGTCGCGTGAGGTTACGCTAGAGAGGTCATGTGCGAACTCCGGCGAATGCAGTCTTACGAGAAAGGCCCTGTATGTTACTTGTGCAGGTTTTATGACAAGATTGTACAAATGGACAAGCAAATTTCCAACAAAGGTAACACAAACTTTGTCACTGTGTAAGAGAGATTGAAGCGAATCACTTACGGGCAGAACGTTATATCGGGTATAAATGATGTAAATAAATGTGAAATACTACCAAAAAAGCTACCAAGTGAAGAGGTGATCTTCTGCAAAGAAGGGGCAATCATGTATGTATGTATGTATGCATAAAGGTACGTGCGGCACCTTCCCAGCGTGCGGCACCTTTGGAAAGTGCCTGAAAACCATGCCGGGATTAACCCAAACCTTGTGAGATAAATTTGGTAGACGGAACTCTTGTAGGTCGTCTATAGCTAGCACGAAGACACAAGTCATCGTGGCTACGGGCTTAAAGCATGCTGGCCTTGTTCAAATTGTTGATCACGCTAGATAACACGCTCTCTCCCAGAAACTGTAACTAAGGTCTACTCAGTATAGTTGCAATATAAACCACATGTGCCTGCGCGAGCGTCTGCAATACGGATCGGCTAGCCGCCCTAGTAGACGGCTATCCTCGAAGACGAGTGGCCAGCTATTATGCATAAAGATAGGGTGCGTATATATCCATATCTAATTCATTTGCATATTTATCGATATCTGTCAGTTGAATTGTGTCTCTCCCCATCGATTATTTTTATGGTTGCTCTTTTTTTACTAAATTTGTTTCTTTCTTTCTTTAATTTTAATTCCTGATATATGCAGATTTTGATGGTAGGCGTCCCCATTCTTACAGAGGAGAAGATTTTCTTAACACTTCATTTGCATATTTGTTCCGATTCGACTCATTTCTAATTGGACTATTTAGATCCCAATTGACTAAATTTCATGTCATATAAGCCCGCAATAACAGACAACGCAGCCGAGTTATTTGAACGTTAGCGCTCCGGCTATGAGGGCTATGAGAGCTAAGATCGAAAGTCACCCTGGTCAATTTGTCGAAGAGGGAACTTCTTGATAATAGCCTGAAGAGACGATCCCTAAAATACGCCACCGTCGAGAGTTGCCTGAAAATCATACCAGGAATTGATCCAAGACTATCAACTGAAGTTGCGAAGACAGAACTGCTCAAAACTCGTGAATACTAGCACGAAGTTATGAGTTATCGTGATCGAGAGTTTCAATGAAATGGTCTTGTTCAAAGATTATGCCCGCTCTCGCCCACAAGCCGTAGAATTTGCTCGGCATAGTTACAGTATAAACCACATGTTCATTCAAACGTGTTGCAACAGGATAAGCTAAGCACCCTAGCAGACGGGAGCACTGAGAAATGAACAGCCAGTAATTGACTTATTTATTTAGGATCGAGGAGAGAGTTCCCCAAGGCTTTTTATTTGCTATTAGCCTTTTTTCTGATTCATACGAAGCTAAGTGAAAATTATCCACACTTTCGCCATAACACGGCATCCTGCGCATGCGTAGTTATAAAAGGCTTTCATACCCCATAAGGTGGATTTACACATATCAGACACCACGGTGAATGAATAGCATGTATTATTTCTCCGAGACAGACTACCAACTCTATGCTTAATCAGCTCTATCTAAAACATATTTTACCGCAATGAAGAGGAGGATTGAGGTTTCTTTCTACTGTTTATCTATCTATCTATCTATCTATCTATCTATCTATCTATCTATCTATCTATCTATGTTTATACATACATATATACTACTAGTGGGGCGGCTATGTTTACACCGTCACAGTAGCAAAAAAAAAAAAAAAAAAACTGGCCTGATCAATCTCAAAGTTCGATCACGTGTCCACAACAGTAACAAACTCTAAGCACGCATGTGCAGAAGGCAGGGTGACAAGCCTAAAAATATATGGCGAAAGTGTGAATAATTTTTTACTTACCTCGTACTTTCTATCTATTACTATGTTATCCTTCAAGTCATTAGTCAATACCTATGCAGGGGACAAAACAGTATATGGTTTCACCACCAAAAATCGAAATGGCCAGAACCTGACAGCTGATCGCTCTTTGGGCCGAGCAAAATAAGTGAAAAGCTGGCTTGTAACTTTCATTGATTCAAAAAACAAGCTATAACTTTTCAGCATCACCGTGAATTTGAATCTGAATTTTTTTCGAGTCAAGATATTTTTCAAAAGGAGTAGATAGGTTCTCCTATCGCTAGGTTCACACTTCTCCCCGATCTTTCTAACGCAGAGGTTTATCCTTGTTTTCCTGTTTAAGATTAGGTTTCATTCACTTTCACTTCCAGTAACCCATTTAATCTTTGTAAAATTAAATCCCTTTCTTTCTTTCTTTCTTTCTTTTTCTTTTCTTTCTTTCCTTTCTTTTTTCTTCTCTCATTCTTTCGTCCTTCATTTCTTTCTTTCTTTCTTTCTTCTCTTTTCTTTTCTTTCTTTTGATTCTTTCTTTCCTTTCTT
The DNA here is from genome assembly GCA_963932145.1 of Acanthosepion lycidas. Lineage (NCBI taxonomy): Eukaryota > Metazoa > Mollusca > Cephalopoda > Sepiida > Sepiidae > Acanthosepion > Acanthosepion lycidas. The sequence goes on along the minus strand of OZ010610.1, from coordinate 65,243,660 downwards.
CCTTTCATTCTTTTCTTTCTCTTTTTACTTTTTCTTCCTTTCTTTATTTGTTTCTTCCTTCCTTTCTTTCTTTCTTCTGTTTCATTCGTCCATTTATTTTTAATGTTCCTTACTTGTGTTGAAATGATTTAAAGAATAAGAAAAAAAAAACTTTCAAAGAAGCTTCTTATTGTGAAACTTCAGTGAAGCTCAAATTCGCCACAGACCGCATGTGGAATACGTATATACGATTCACTGCTGAAAATCCCGGGTAGATTCTCTCCTCCAGAGAGTACTTGTCGCCTCCCGACAAGCTCTAAATTTACAAGAGCTAGATCAGATTGAAATTGCAGTTTATTGGTTGGTGCTTCTGAATTCTCTCTTTCCAGCCTTGACAAAAGTTCAAAAGCGTTTGCGCAGCCTTGTCATGGCTAACTTATTTTATACCTTAAAACTCATTTCATACAGACGAAATATTCTTTTGAGCGACATTCATCGGTTCCAAAAGTTCATGTATTTATAGTTCAGACCAGTTATGTGACATATACAGTGTAACCCGGATATAAGAGAGTTATCGGAACCGGATAAGAAATCTCTTATATCCGGGTTTCTCTTATATCCGGGTTTGGTCTATTTTGTTTAGGTAAGTATGGCTCTAAATTTGGACCAGGTACAATCTATCTTATATCCGGGTTTCTCTTTTATCAGGGTCTCTTATATCCGGGTTACACTGCACATTGACTCATCAGCATCCTTTTCCTATTCCATTGGTAACATGCAATGAAGGATCTGCAATGTTATTTGCCCTGACCTAGCATCCCGGTTTCAGTCAATTTCGAACTGCCGTAATGTAGCTTTTCTATGTATTTTCCATAAAAAAAACATATTTAGTAAGTTCTGATGAACTTTCTTCTGTAGAGACTTGAGGTATTATGGTGACTGTAGTAAGAATGGTTATTAAGAATGTGTTGTTTTGGTGTAAGGAATACTGTGGTATGTTTGGTTCAGTTATCGTGGCTAGCTAAGTTTAAGATAAGACAGATTAAAACCAGCCTTCTCATACCCCTCCATGTTGGCCTTGTGGCCCTTATTTTCATTTTCAAAATAAATATTACTTTTCTCTATGGTTCTTAAACTTTATAAATTTAAACGTAATACAAGACTGGCAACAAGATCTCATCATTTTATAGTTTAAATTACTACATATAACCGTAAGTTCTATGCTAACATTTCCTTTACTCGTACTTCTCATCTGTGTGAATCATTTCCAGCTTCTTGCATTCCAGCCAACTTTGATCTTCAAACGTTTAAAGGAAATGTCAGTAGTTATCTACTGTCTTTTTGATTCCTCTTCTTTTATTGTTCTTGTTCATTAATAATGTTCCTAATTTTCTTATTTTTCACACTCAGTAATTCCTTGTGTCTTAGGGGCTTTATTACCTTATTAAGCGAAATGATTAAAAAAAGAAAGAAGCAAACCCCATTCCAAAAGCTTCTTCCCAATTGTTGCTTCTTTGTGGCACAGACTCCCGAGAGGATGCTTCGCTGATCACTTGATCTTAATCTTAATCACAACGGTCAACGTTATCTTTTCTACCTATACTCATAATCTCCACTTCTTACCTCCTCCTCTTATGTTCGTAAACAACCCCTATTCAGTAACCTTCTACCTTGAGTGGTTATGGGGGTTGGCATTTACTGGAAATAACAAAAAAAAAAAAATTAAGCCTGTAAGAGAGAATTTAGCGTGACGCAAAATAAGTAAAAAAAGATGGAGATATTTCAGCCAATAAGCATAGCCTATTACCTATATTAAATTTATGTCTACGTATCTCGCATATGAAGTGTTACTGTGTGTTAGTTCTTTATCTTTTTAAATTAGTGGCTGATTACTATTATTAGGTCAGTGATTTTACGGGAGGAATAGAAAGACGGTTGGAGTGGTGTGGGGATATTGTCGAAAGAAGCGAGAAGAGTGGCTGGCTACAATAGTTTTAGGGTTTTATTGGCCTCTACGCGCAGACTGAGGTGCGCACGCGCGTGTGTGTGTGTGAGACCAATAAAATTCCAGGCCAAGTGCCAGGCGTTCTTCTCCAAGTGGAAATCACTTTACTTTTTTGCCCCGCCTTTTCAGATTTGGTTACCTTATTGAACGAAGGCGACACTATCAAAATAAGCACAAACGCAGTTATCCGAGTAAACACGCAGACACTTACATATATATACAGTTTCTTATATATATATATATATATATATATATATATATATATATATACAGTTTCTTATATATATATATATATATATATATATATATATATATATATATATATATATATATATATACTTACAAGGTTACCTGGCGTGGTGGAATGATTAGCAAACTTGTCTCGCTAGATCAATTAAGACTGAGTAGTGACTTCGTTCCTCACTGGGTGCTCAATATAGATGGCATTTTGCCACATCTATGCTAACCTTAGTAAATCGCTATACTCGCTTAAAAACAAATACACATTATCACCCGCATATATACGCATACTCACATATAGATACACTAATTTGTACACATATGATTATGCGGATACACTTACGCTCATATAGATACATACATACACAGAAATGAATATAGACTCTCAGTCACTTATACAGACGCACATATATAAATCGCAATGACACACATATACGTACAGTCATTTTTACGCTTATATTAACGCAGTCAGGTGCACCCATACACAC
>OZ010610.1:65215948-65235948 GCA_963932145.1 Acanthosepion lycidas | reverse complement strand
GTAAAAAAATGTTGAGTCATGGCCTTTTGTTTGCTGTCCACAGTTCCCTGTTTTTAATAAGTATACAATCTGCTCCTCATCACAGAAAAGTTCGATTGGCCTTAGAGAGTCACACCATTCGTCGGAGATTTACACAATGCTCCTCGATCTAAATCTGGGCAACGTCAGTACGACTACACGGTGCCTTAACTTCGAGAGTAAAATAATCATAGTGGTCAACGGCATTTTTAGGTGGAGCATTGAAATCAAATTAGCAGTGGGCAGGTGTGGCCAAACTTGCTTAATGTAAGAGCAAACTACAATAAAGATCAGACGCTTGAGAGCCACAAAACACGAAAAAATTCACACATGCGTTTTTGTTATATATTTCTGAGATGAGGTATTATGTACATTATTTACATTATTCGGACTATTGTCCTCATCTTTGTCGCCATATTTATTACAACGTTTCGGCCGTTGTACGCTCCGGCCTTCTTCAGGTGGTTGGAATGTCGAACTGAACCATTTATTTCGCTCACTCGGGTAGACTGTTCTAGTTGGTTAGATCCAGAAATAGGACCCAAACAGTGTGAGTTCAATACCCGGTTAAGGCAGTGGAAAACTTTCAGAGGGAAATTAACAGGAGATAACTGATAACTGATATCCATCAAACATGGCACGTGGAAATAGAACAGTCTACCCCAGTGAGCGAAATAAAGGGTTAAGTTAGACATTCCAACCACCTGAAGAAGGCCGGAGTGTACAACGGCCGAAACGTTGTGATAAATATGGCGACAAAGATAAGGACAATAGTCCGAATAATCTAAATAGTGTACGTTTTTGTTACATAGACATTAACAATAAACTTATGTTTTAATTCAATGAGGTCTCAATTCATACCCAGTAAATAATTATAAAGCTTGAATTTTTTCTTGTTTACGTTTTATATTAACTGTTATGAAAAAAGGAGCTCAGCCCAACATATTTCCACGATCTGCATATTAAAGTTCAAATAACTGTATGTGTCTCGCGAGCCGCGGTTTGGATACCCCTGGCATAGTACCATCACCAAACCATTGCGAATATACCAAATACTTTCACACTACCTTGGTGGTAACAGGGTTCTATATACACATGGGTCATTGACCTATGTAAAAGCAAAACATCAACCTGAAAAGTTCAATCCTGTTCTTAAATACTCTCGTCAGACCGAGATATTCATATGGATGTCATGCCTGGCGCTAAATTTGTTCAGAAATACCTGTCAGTTGTATATAACCGATTCCTAAGATCAATGAAGAAAAAAGGGTTGGACCGACTGAAGCTTGACGGTCTTGGCAAAGATCATGCTTCTTCGAACATTGTGGATTGGCGCTACAGAATCACTATGAACTGTACCAAATAACAGAAACCACATCACTTGAGGAATACCAAAAGCAGCAACATCTAAAATGGATAGCACATGTGACTCGAGGTGAAAATAATAACATAATCAAGATGTTAACTTTCAAGACCAGTTCAAGTATAAAGAAACCCCTGTCAATACTGGGAAGAGAGATAACAGCTATAGGACTTTAGAAATATATTTTCCAAAAAAAAAAAAGGTGTTTAAGAAAAATATTTTATAAATTTCGATCGAAAGCAATACTGGCTGCTTGGTCAATGAATGCCAAATGTTTCCTTGTACGGAAACGGCTAATATAACCAATTAGAAATTATCATTAACATCGGGTTGAAACAAGGAAAATATTGTCGCATTTTCTACCCTCAGAAAAGACATTTGTTAGATATTTAAATTTATTAATTGCTTGATTTTGATATCCCCAGTACGTTATTCGGTGTTGTTAAAGGTTGTTTCTTTAGCTGAAAACGTTACGTTCTCTCGTGATTTCCAGTCCTTTTTTCTCGGTTTCATAAATTACCTTCTGTAGGAGTAAATATTGTTGACTTTCCGTGTCTACTATCATGAGAGTGTTATCTGCACCTCCGTTGCTTACTCGCTTTCTACGTGGAATTCTCAGTATCCTTCTGTAGAACATAATTTTGAACGGAACCGACTACTCACGGGTGGGAATATGGGTGGGAATATGGGTGGATTGCTACAATATAGGTAACATGGCGGGTTCTAGCCGTGAAGGTAAGACCTGGCGGAAGCAAGGAATGTAGTGCGTCTGAACAATTTCCGTAGATATAGCGATAAAACAGTGAGAGGCTCGTCATATTCCGTCTCTGTGAGGGAGAGACTGGAGGGTGGAAAATAATTCATCACCCACAAGGACGCATAGACGCTTTTCAACAATATCAAGACGGGAAAGTGGGGATTGGGCATCTCCTGCCCAAATATGACAACAGTACTCTATTTTTCCTTTACGACCTTCAAGACAGTGTCATCAGCAATCCCTTTTTTTATTCGCTTCCTACATGGAATTCTCAGTATCTTTCTGTAGAACATTATTTTCTCTTCATCTGCGGGGAGATTGTCCAGCATTCAATGCTATAAAGGGAGACTAATATTATTTAACAGTTCATTACACCTTTGTCTTGCTCTTTTTCTTAGATTTTGAGTGGCATATTTTACTATTTAAATGCATCTTATTTAAATAGACGATCATACAGAATTGATGGCCGAAAAGAGAGTACCAAACATTGTGTTATATATATATTTAGCTTATATTCATTTAGTCGAAATAGCTGGGTTTCTGCATGAAGTCATAATGATAAGGATAAACGCAATATGAATGGCAAGTTTATAGAGCCTTAAACTACAAAGACAGGCCCCAGAACATGTATATACGACGACAGAATTTTTTTCTCATTTTGAATTTAGAAATCTTATTTTTGGCTGCAGGCAGTCGCCATCTTAATAACGGATCTTGTGAACTACCGGAAGTCAGGAATGTTAGGTTGGGAACTTTTGAGTTTTATTTAAGCCAAATTATCAATAATAAACGTCGACAGGCAAAGGCCCGTTTCTATTACGCACTAATTCGAATTTATATTGTTTGGAAAAAATATTAAACGGATAGCTGTTTTGGCGAAGCTAAAACAGTTTACTCAGTCCGGTACCCTGCGGTCATCATAGTTAGAGATGATTTTTTTAATCGGTATCAACCTAAGCAAGGCAGTAGAGCCATTATCACGCAAGGGGTTACACTGTGTAGAAGAATTCGGAACAGAGACATTAATAATGAACAGAATGAGAAAAAAGTAATCAGGAGGACCATAGATAGCGATTGATATTACATTTAATTTTTTGTAGATTAAAGTTGACTGTAAAGCATGGAGCCATCAGGGAGTTCCACAATCGAGAAGTGCGAGAAAAGAAACTTTCAGCATAGAATTTAGAGCTACATCTTGCTAGCTCAAATGTAAATTGATAAGATTTCAACGCCAGTCTAATGTTACGCTTAAATTTAAAAAAAAAGAGTCTAAGTACCATATGGCAGCTATATTCTAAGCATGGACGAATGGTAGACCTATACATATGTAAGATAAATTCCGGAGAGAAAAACTGTCTCGCACGACACAGTGAACCTACTTTCTTAGCAGCTGACATAGAAATGGATTCTATATAGTCTTTCCACTTCATGTCAGCTGAGAACGTTAGCCCGATAAGGCACAACGTTTCATTCACCATGAGATTAGCATCATCCATCCTGTTGGAATGCAGAAAGGGTTATCCCAGATGATTAATATACAACAGTTTAGTTTTGGAAGCGTTAAAAATACCTAGTCATCTTTTGTCCCAACTATTAGCATAGAATTTAAGGCTACATTTCGCCAGCTCAGCTCTAAATTGATGACATCTCAACGCCAGTCTAGTATTACATTAAAATGAAAACGGTCTCGGTACCATAGTGAAAAGCTCATCCGACCAATTACCATGAAAATATTTATAAAAAAAAGGCGGACAGAGTCAACCTAACAGTGTTGGGCAAGAACCGCCAGATCAGGACCAATAATATTGCTGATTCTTCTTTAGATCTTCTCAAGGAGGTCCAGATTGATAGCAGGGACACCAGACTATATGTGGCAGCAATATTCCAAACATAGACGAATGGTAGAATATGTAAAATAGACTCTGGAACGAAAAATTGTCTCAAACGATACAGTGAACCGACTTTCTTAGCAACTGACATGGCAATTTATTCAATATAATCTTTCTACTTCATGCCGGCTGAAAACGTTAGCCTGAAAAGTTGTAACAAGTAACCTTACTGGAGGTTAGCATCAGCCATACTGATGGAAAGCAGAGAGGGATCGCTCAGATGATTAATGGATATTAGTTTAGTTTTGAAAACGTTAAAATTGACATGTTATTTTTTGTCCTAGTTAACGACGGTCTTGAGATCGTTTTGGACATCGGCCGCCATTTTGACTTTGTCGAAGCAGGAGTAAATTGTTGTGTCGTCACTTTGAATGCGTGAAAAAAGTGACAGGTTCTAATGAAATAGGGAGGAAAGAGAAAGATTATGCAAGGTCAAAAATATATATTAGCCATTATCGTTGCTTTCATGGTTCAAGTGGAGTAACTATTATTTTACTTTTGCATGCAAAATTGTAGTGCATGTTCTATTATAAACTAGATATTAGTAACAAATCCGATAGACCCGATAAAGTAAACCTGGCATCTGTTTAATTAGGGCAAGAAATCTTATATATAAAATACAGTGTATGCATGTGTGTGTGTCTAAGTAACTCCACCGCTTCCACTGATCCGATTTATATGATTCATTGCTCATTCAAAAGCCCTAGAAAAGAAATATATATATATATATATATATATATATATGTGTGTGTGTGTGTGTGTGTGTGTGTGTGTGTGTGTGTGTGTGTGATAAGATAAACAACATCTCTGAAACGTTTATCGATCTAATATGTTCCCTTTTAACATAGTTTTATCAGAGACTCGCAAAAAAGAAAAAAAGACATAAATTCTGGTATTTTCAATCATGTGTTGTTTGTTTTTCATTGGTCAGTCATGTATCATGTGCATTATAACCGTAAATAATTCCATATGTATTTAAGTTTGTAAGAATTCTATTTGTCTGTGTGGGCACTAGATTATAAGTTATATTCTAATTGTGTGTGTGTGTGTGTGTGTGTGTGTGTGTGTGTGTGTGTGTGTGTGTGTGTGTGTGTGTGTGTATGTATGACTAGTCAGAGACATCCGGATGCTTTCATTTTTGTCTTGTGTGATTTTCATCAGTCAGACGTGTATGAGAGACTGAGTGTGGATGTGTCCAGTAGACACTATGTCTGTTGGTTTTATCGTGTGTTAATTTGGGAACGTTCCTTATGCATATACTGTTTGTTATACTGTCTGTTATAGATAGATATAAGTCAGATTCTTTAAGAACGGATTCAATAAAGTTTGGTGATGTAATATAAAGTTTTTGACGTGTGTTTATTGTTGGTAATGTTGGTAACTTTCAATGTATTTTCTCGTGAAAGAATTACATTCTTATTTAATTAGGGTGCTATTAGTGAAATCAAAGTTATGTCCAGCATCGTTTCTTTCAAAAGAGTTAGATCGTTTGTCTAAACGCAAATCTCTCTTGTGTTCGTAGATGCGGGTTTTTAGATCACGTGATTTTCGCATTGCAAATAATTTATTTGGTAAATACCGGCATTTGATTTAGTGTTGAATTTATTTTCTCCCTAATTGTATTGAAAGTTGTGTTAAAGATTTTAGTTGGAGATTCGCCTCCAGCTGTGCTGGTCAAACTCTCTGCCTCCGGGCAGAGAGGCTCCTCAAGCAACGCTATGTCGAAGGGCAGAGTCTCGTCTCTGGAAACAGTTACCCGACCCCATTTTGTTCGGGGTCTTCGGGGAATTTTTGACCGAGCCTACGGACTCGGATACCCCACATTAAATTCGGCCTTGTACCACGTCAGACCGTGTGGGGCTGTTGGTAGATATCCCGCAGGTGGAGAGTCATTATGGAATTTACTTGACGCACTTCTAGAAGTTGACTATTTCTTCTACGCACCGCTGGCGAATCTTATATGTGTTGTTGTTGTTCTAAGTATCATCGTTCATTAACAACCTTCGTTTGATTATTCTATTCAGTAACCTGCCCTAGGTTACCACAGAGTTATTTGAATCGAATTTACTAAGCAATTCAAAATTTTTCGTGACAAAATCCTATAGAACAAACGGGATATTAAAGATCCGGTCGTAAAATTGTTTTCGTTTCCAGGCAAAGAACGTCTTTATATCTTTCAATATTTTCATAATAGTCAAGCAGTTATGTGCCATGTGTGATACACGCTTTGGCTATCATGTATCTTTCAATACATGACTGACGAGGCAGATTTTCTCCCGCAATAGGTTGCCATATTTTTCTGCGGTAGACCAGTTGCCCTGCAAGGTAACCCAGTCTGTCCTACTATTTACCCATAGCTGGCGGAAGAAAAAGAGGATTCATACTTTTCCCAAGGTATTAGCACGTAAGTGAATGTAATAGATTTGAATGGAATTCGAACTCGGCTCAATCCGATCCGCTATCCATTACACCACGTCTTCACAGCAAGGTTTTCTGTAAACATCCCAGCTATGGCATCTCTGGAGAAGCCTTCTCAATTATCGAGTCCTTGATATTAAATTGGTTCATGAAACTTGTTTTTAATTGCTAGTTTTCTGAAACATCTGATTAATGCAGGCATGCGCCAAGGCTTTCTCATCGGTCTTACACGCTTTCTGCTTCACATTAGCGAGCAATCTCTGCTCATTAATAAACTTATATGTAGACGATGCCATAGTCTGCTGGTGGATTTCCAACTATCAAGATTAACATCTCACAGATCAAGAAACTGGCCAGCTTCTACAAAAACAAGCTTGTGACGTCTCATCATCAGACAGCAAACCCTGTCTTTTATTCAGTCATAATGAGCGGCCATACTTTCAATGAGACATATTTTTACAGTAAGGTTCACTCGAGATACAGGGTTACATTAAGGGGTAGTTTATACGGAAGATAACGTTAACTCTAGACTTGTGAAGATTAAGATTGTAGTGGAGTGCCGTGTGTTGGGTTTTGGCGCCACTAATTTAGATATGCTTGTCAATACTTTATTATGGGATGTGAACTATTGCTATATCCCGACGGTTACTGTGTAGGCTGTAACTGTTATAATTCAAAATATTTGATTAGAAATAATTCTGTTTTTTCTTCTTTTTTTTTTTTTAAGGTTCACTCTGTAAAAGGACCTAGGCTGCTGGTAATAGAAAGTTACGTTAGAAGGCAATTTGTGTAGATGGGAGATAACGGTTAACCCTAGCCTTGAACATGTTAAGATTTTAGTGACCGAGAAAAATCCTCTTGCGAGTCGGTTCCACAGAGAAGTGGAAAATGGTTAATATTTAAAATACCACTGAAATAAGTGAGTTTCTTTTTTAGAAATTTTCAGAGCAGACGTTTAGCCATCTTGACATCACTTATTGTAACAATCACCTAAAACTCATTTGAGTTATTCATCTGGAAAGAGAACAGGTTAAAATCGTTTTATGTCAGCGTAACTGTCTTCCTAAATGAGCAATGGTGAGAGGAAAAAGATCATCCAAGCATTCGGTAATGGTACCAATACTGATACTCTGCATTCCATTTTAAAATCCCTTTCAAGAACCATCAGTGAATAAGTTTAAAAAACTGCATCAGGAAGTCACTACAGCAAAAGGGATCAACATTTCATCTGAGAGCTAAAAATATCAATGAGAAAAGATTCAACTCAATCCATAAGATATTTGGCACTTGAGAAAGTAGTTTCAGCTATAATAGTACAAAGAGCAGTGAAAAATAAATTGAAAATGTGAAACCTGAGGTCGATAGATAGAAAGTTAGAGTGGGTGAAAATTAACTTCAATGTTTGAAAATGATCCTGGAATAACATATATATATATATATATATATATATATATATATATATATATATATATATATATATATATGTGTGTGTGTGTGTGTGTGTGTGTGTGTGTGTGTGTGTGTGCCGGCTGTAACAGCAAAATTGTCCAAATCGTGGAACAACATAATTATCCATCCCACAAAATGTTTAATATCTAAAAAAAAAAAATACTAAACTAAGTGAATCTCTATTTTCCAGTCTTTCAAATGCGATATTTAAACATCGTGACACGATTTGTCGTAAGAATTCCTGAAACACCATTTGACTTTTCAGCTAAAAAGAGAACAGGTTATAAATCGTTTTGTGTCAGCTTCACAATCTTTCATCTGAGCAATGTTGAGAGGAAAAAGATCATTCAGTAATGGTACCAACATTCATACTCTGGCTTACATCTTCAAAATTCATTCAAGAACTAACTTTAAATAACCTGAAAAGGGTTGATAAGACGCAGAAAACGAACCAATTAGTCAATAAATACTGATTAGCTAAAAGCAGTGAACGGTGAATAAGATCAAAAAAGAGGGAACAGTAGGGAGGAAAACTGTATCTTGGCGTTGCGATAGGAAGAGGCATAATCATTTCAACTTAGGGCTAAAGAGATCAATTAGAAAATATCCAACTCAATCCATAAAATGTTTTGCACGCGAGAGAGGAGTTTCACCTATGACATTCCAAAGAGCAGTGAAAAAAAGACTTGAAAATGAAATCGTACGTGTAACGTGTGTGACACCTGGCTACTTTAGGACGGAAAGTTAGAAGGTTAGAGAGAGCGAAGATCATCTTGAATAAGTTGGAAAATGATCCTGGGATATACCTATACTTGAAGTTTATTTCATTACTTCATGATCTTCCGATCCTTAGCTGTTTAATTAATGATGAACATGTCATTTTCGTTTATGTTCGATTTCAATAAGAAACTTCTGTTCAGCTTAGAGAGTAATTATACATACTTATTGCTCGAAGTAGAGTTCAATAATGTTATAAGAACCTCGGGGAATTCCAGTAAGATATCTTTCATACGTTCTAAGATACAACGGTTCAAGTCTTAATCTAACAATTTAACAATTTTGATGTTCCATCATATGGATAATTTTGCCGTTTCACCCAGTATAAGAATATCTCCTTATTTACTCTATATTTTTATCTTTTACACTTCTCTCTCTCTCTCTCTCTCTCTCTCTCTCTCTCTCTTTTGCACTACTTTACTCTCTTTTCCTATTACGTTCTTTCTTTCTTTTTTTAATCTTCGTTATTCTATGTTTTTACTTGCTATCTTTCTCTTCTTCATCCTTTCTCATCCTTTTCTCCTTACGCTCATTCTCTTTACCCTCCATTATCTTTCTATCACCCCCTTTTCAAACTATGTCGTCGTCTTCTTTTTTTCTCATTTCCATTTCGACCGCACCATACGCATCGTTATTTGAAACTGCAGGAGAACATTTTAATTAAAACATTTTGACTCTGAGTTGTCATTAATATTTAATGTTTGTAAACATTTTTCAGCCTTACTGCATTTTACGAGATTCCAGCTTGTGTGCTCCCCAGAGTTTTTAGCTGAATTTTGTCTACTTCAGTGTAGTGCATCTGCCTGCCATATCAGATCACCATACGTCTCGTTCGTTGATTGACTGCGTCTCATTGTGGTAGCTGAAGTGCCGATGAAATGTTACTTCTTTTATGCCAGTCACTAAAACACCGGCTTTCGGCCACATCACGTCGAAATACAGATTTCTATGTGATCACTGATATTAAACAACGTTGAACGTGGTTACTACCTAATTGGGTGACCGCTTGGGAGTACCAGGTGCTGTAAGCATGGATGTGTGGTTGGTGTAATGGATAATGGCTCAGAATTGTTAATCGGAGGGCTGAGTTTCAATCCCTCCTGGCTTAGTTATATTCACCTACGCAAAAATTACTTTTGGGAAAGGTATCATTTCACTTCTTCTAGCCTCCAAGCTATGGGTTAATTAGGATGATTTTTATCACTAAATCAAAAAAAGAAGAAATTCTTATCATCGTAAAATATTTTCTGGATTTAAATAACCTGAAAAGGGTTGATAAGACGTAGAAAACGAACCAATCAGTCAATAAATACTGATTAGCTAAAAACAGGCATGTTTTTTTTATATATATTTATTTACAGTCTCTGGAATATAAATGTATAGAAACAAGTGTGGCCACAAAGAGATGGATCAGTATGTATATATTGATTTTAATATAGAATTGATCCCCCATTTTACATCCACATTAAAATGTATTATTTGTTTATCAGGATCTAATTAGTTATAAGTAGTCCCCCTTTTCTCACCCCAGTTATTGGTTAATTATTAGGACCTGTATTGCTATTACATAAAAACAAATAATTTTCCAATCTAAAAATATGTTCTAACTTTAAATAATCTACAAAAGGTTGATAAGCCGTAAAAAATAAATCAGTCGATCAACCAATCAATAAATTCATCGAAACTAGTGCTGAAAATATTTATTTGTTTAGGCGTCATTAATTTATAGCTGTCTTGTCGGACCACTGTTGCCTTTATGAAAAATGGCGCCCTTTTATTTTGAAATGAGGAGAGGAATATACCAGAACAAAAATTATTTTGGCCTTTTAAAATAAATACATTCTAATAAAAACAAAAGATTTAATCTAAATTGAATCTTAACTAGCTTTCAAAATGTGTCTATTCATAACGGATAGTTATGACTATATTTATGAAATTACTGGCAGATACACACATGCGTATATATATATATATATATATATATATATATATATATATATATATATATATATATATATATATATATATAGGCAGTAATCCTTCGTTTATGCATGTTTCATTAAAAACGACGGACAAGATACTACGGTTAAGCTTTTTGTTTAATTTTTCTTGTGTTCGAACAAGAGCTTTCTTTTCTGGACAAACAGTGTGTAAAAACTGTCCAAATGTTTTATATTTCCAAGTGCTTTCGGCTATACCTTTAGCTATTATCAAGGATGATTCGATTTTTTAGCTGATTTTATTTGTCGTAAGACGAGGTTTTTTTCTGAATGTAGTGTTTTTATTTTCGTTGTTGGCTGCCGGGTCGTGTTATTTGATAGTTGTATATTTAGGCAGCAATCCTTAGATTATGCATGTTTCATTAAAAACGACAGACAAGGTACTACGGTTAAGCTTTTTATTTAATTTTTTCTTGTAGTAAGGGTAACAAAACGGTTGATATATAATCCAAGTGAATCCTAATAACACAAAATATTAAAATTGATCCACAAAATGAGCTATAGACTGTATTCCGAATTGCATACACATAACCGGTGTTACATAAAACTGACGAAGTTTTCACCGGTCGATTCAGATCTATTTGTAATAATATATATATATATATATATATATATATATATATATATATATATATATATATATGTGTTTTGGATTCAGAGTTGTCCTTCTCCTAGATCAGTTGCCATCCAATGCTATAAATCCCACTCTGCTATTTATCTATAGTTGGAGGGAGAAGGGAATTAATACCTTTCCCAAGGGTATTAGCACGTAAGTAAATTCGACTGGAATTCGAACTCGGCTCTCCGATTCCTCAATCCGAGCCGCTATCCACTAATATAACTATTATTTCCTGTTTTACACGTATTCAATGTGGCCAACACCTGCAACAGTGGCAACATCAATGCAATAAGTAAGTTCCTTCCAGACGCGCATCAGCGTATCACGATCCACTGTGTTGATCTCTGTTGTTATTCGATATTTAATGCTCTTGATGTTAGTGGGTAGCAGAGGGAAATCAACGCAATCTTTTTCATATGTACACAATAGAAAATCACACACGGTCTGAGGATCTCGCAAGCGAAGAACAAAGAGCAAGGTATTGGTAAGACAGAAAATTTTAATGTTTCAAAACCTGACTTTGTTAGCAACATATATTGGATACATAAGCTGTCTAGGCAAATTAAAATCCAGCCACCCCTAAATTAAAATAGATTTCCCTGAACCTTAACAATACATAATATCAATATTGTAGGAGGTTATAAATTAATTAGATTTTTGTGAAAGTTTATTCCTATCATCGATTGACAATGGAACAAGGCTATCGATTTTAAGTTTAATTTTAATAATTAAATTTATAAATTTAGTTTCAGTTTTTAATCATTGAAATTTTCTGTGTTGCGATGGAATCATATTTTTAAAAAGAAAATAATTATTATAAACACATACACGGATATATATATATATGTGTGTGTGTGTGTGCGCGCGCGCATGTGTGTGTTAGTGCGAGTGTGTGTAAACAACGTGAGTGTTTACTGAGGCTCGCTGTCATTTGTCTCTAGTTCCTTTTGCTCATTTTTTCCTCACCTCCACAACTTCCTTTATATATATATATATATATATATATATATATATATATATATATATATATATATATATATATATATATATATATAATGATACGCTCACTCTCTCTCGCACACACAAATACACACATATTAATTGAGATTCTTTGCTTTTTATTTCTGTTTCCATCCGTTTTGATTTTAGATATCGCATCTCTGCCAGCAATGGTGAAATTTTGTAGGAGCCATGGCGCTAATATTCTATGGATGAACGTGCGATCAAAGCACTCTCTAAACATTTTCATCACAGTGAAATGTATTCTCTTTTGATCAGAGTAGCATTTATAGACACAGACACACACGCGTGCGCGCGCACGCACACACACACACACATCCAAGTATAGGATTGGTGTATACGGAATAAATTCCAATAACCAAAAATGCTATTCTTACAATAGTGCTCAATACAGAGTAGAGCAAATATAATTTATTCGAAAATAATATTATGAAACATGTTCTAAAGTCACTAAAAAACATAGGCATTTTGTTTCAACCCTAGTGTCTTATCAAGTGATGGTGTTGAATTTAGAAACTATATTCAACACCATCACTTGATAACACACCGGAAGTGTTGAAACAAAATGGATATTTTTTGAATGATTTTAGAACATGTTTATGTTATAATTTTCGAATAAATTATATATATATATATATATATATATATATATATATATATATATATATATATATATATATATATATATATATATATATATATGAAGATTTTATTAAAAACTAGTCTTGGGTATGACGATAAGCTAGATCGGCAGTAAGGCCTCTGATCGGGGGACTGAGGCTTTTAAAGTGTGTGAAACCACCGCTATTTGCTAGTTCTGGGTATGACAATAAACTACATCCGGCAGCAAGGTTTCTGAACTGGAGATTTGACCTTTGGAAGACAATACATTTTTAAAGTAAAAATACCAACACTATAGTTTTATGTAGTAAAACCATCAACTATACATTTTATTTGTAATTAAACCCCCAAACACACATAATATTTAATTTTAGGCATAAGATGACCCGTAGAGTTTGATGTGGCATTAAACTAATCGATCAATCATGTTGTACGATTAGTTTTAGTGGCATATTAAACTCTATACAACTCAATAGTGGTATATCAAATGTCATTCATGACATTAATTCATATAATATCCTACAATTTCTTAAAGAAATTGAACTGTGTTTCAAAATAAAACTACAACATAAAGCACACTTATAAACCCTTCTGATAAACATGTCTACACAAACATATATATGCACAAAAGCTGAGTATCATCTACCATGTATTCAATTGTGAAAGCAGAATAAAATATATCGTATTTATATTACTTTAAAGATCCTATGAAAAATAAATTTCAGTATTAAATGACCCATAAGGATATTGATATGCCGTTAAACAAATCTAACAATCATTTATGTATTAAAAAAATAAGAATTATTTGTTCATTATAATTTTAATTTAATTTTCAATGTTTCTGATAATTTTACAGATTTCCTGTTCTTTTCAAATAAGACTTCCATGTTTTAAGCACTTCTAACATTAAGCAATTTTCAATTACATTTTTACTGTTTGTTTTAGCGATAGTTTTTTTTTTTAATAACACGCGCTTCACGTATTCACATAATAGAACTTGTTTTCTATGTTTGTTTTTTAATTCGTATGTTGCGTCCGATGTTTGCTATAATTCTTTGGTCTTTGCTTGTATGTTTTTTTTTATTTTTATGTTCAGTGCCTTGATTAATATTGCAAGTGTGTCATCGCCCGAAAGAGTTTTTCTTTTTCATATATCGGCATTTTCCTTAGTAATATGTATTCTTTAGAAGCGCCAACAGAACATATTGACAGAATATGCAATCCTTTTGACACCGACAGAACATACTGAAGAGCCAGTTGAAATTTCTAGTTCAGATAATGAAGAAAGAGGGCTTGGGGAATTTAACACTCACAGGATATATTGATGGCAAAAACGGAGATGAAAACAGCGCATATTCTGTCTAACGAGCTTATGTAAATGGTTGACTCAACAGGGTTTAGGAGAGATAGCAAGAATATAAAATTTACTAAGAGCTATAAAGAAAAGGAAATTGTGAAGAGCCATGATCGACAACGTCGTGAATGGACACAATATAAGAAAAGAATATCTGATATTTATTATTTTCTTATATTTGCATGAAAATTAAAATCTCTTTTCTTTTTTTCCAGGTACGTCTTCTTTCGAATTTAAGCCTCCCACGTTCATTTTTTAAGGTTGGTAATGTTTACGTATACATTTATGTAATCCAGTTATGTATATGATGGACAATCCAGTTGTTTTCGGCACATGAGCATTCAACAGCATTTTCCACAATGGTGACTCTTAAGTTAAGCTCGTGACCTACACAACATTCCACATATAAGACGAGGAACAACACTCTTTGTAAATGCTGCTGGAATGTTAGAGCTGTATTCAGTTCCTTACATTTTAATAAGTAGATTCGTTACTTCTCAATGGTGTTTAATCACTTTTATGCACAAACCCCTCTACTTGATACGACCGGAAGCAATTTCCACAAAAAAACAAAAAAAAACCCCAAAAAACGGCAGCATGAAGTATTTAAAATTTAGTCTTTGTTTACTTTTATATTTCTACCACAGCAGGAGTCTTTCTGTTTGCTGGGAAGCATCCGGAGTTGGCTTCCCAGGAGGATTTTCCGTCTCTTTTCATCAGTCTTGTGCACAACATGGCCAGCCGAACAAAATTGCGATTGCATTAGAAATTTCTTTCTTTCCAATTCTCAAATTTGAAAACAGATTAATATTAGATATTTTCCTGATTGTATACGATTTCCTATATGTTATTTTGGCTGTTTCAAAATTTTGAGCCTTACTTGCAATGTGTCCTAATATTTTAGTATTACAACTTGTTCCATATTAATAGTATTTTCGTTACTCATACTGTTCTGATCGATACGATCGTGAATTGTGCTAATTTTCTACAAGTAACAAGTTAACCTACGGGAGACTGCGGTGCATATGTGACCAATGAAGGACTATAATATTGTATCTGGAATTTTGAGGTGGTGGCTTATTGGAAATAATCAGATTAATGACTTTTAAGTGCATAATCCTCCACTTGACACGATCAGAAGCCTCATCCGGAAAGACTAAAGGTGGAATATCAATAGAATTTCAGTTTTGATTAAGTTTATCTTTATACCTCAACACGGGTGTTTCAACTTTCCGAGAACATTCATGTAGTTATCATTCCATATGAATTTTCTATGTCCCCAATTGCAAAAGACTAGACAAAGGATTTACGATTGCATTAAAATTGTCTGTCTTCAATTTAGCCCTTTGTAAACAAATTAATAATAGATATTTTGTCTTCCAGATTACAGCCAAGGACTGTACGAAAGTTATGATAGATTAAGAACCAAAGAGAGTTGATTATTACTGATCGGTATACATTAAGTTTAATTTTCAAAGAAATGTATGTCATATTCCACAGCCAATGGTAGAACTTTTCAGAGAATTTTGCATATTTGGAGAGGTGATAAATGATCGGAACATACATAGGTGCCCTAACTTACTCAAGATTAGACACACAGGTAATTAGATGACAATAAATATTTGCATATATATGTTCACGGGTCCCAAAAGAAGGTGTTTAGCCTCATATTAACACACTGTTTACCCTATCCCGGTTTTAACATTTTTTTTACATGTGGCGGCTACCATCTTTTGTTATATTCATTTATGCTTGTTGTTGTATCATTTGACACGATGTCATCTAGACTAACGAAACGATTCCCCAGACAAAAATGACGTTGGCGACCAGAATTCACTGTACAAAGTCGCACCCCACTCTGGCATGGATTTTAGCAATGAAACTTCAAATCTTATAAAAATGATAAAAATTCAAAAATCGTCTAGAAATTTATAATATTTTAATGAAATAAGGAAATAAAAGAATGTAATTAATAAAGAGAGAAAAGAAGAACTAAAAGGAAAGAAAGATAGAATAAAGGGACTAAGAAAGAAAGAAAGAAAGAAAGAAAGAAATGATAAAAGGGTAATAATTAAATAAATATTCATTAAGAGAAAAGAAAGAAAAACTAAGATGACAGAAAGAAAGAAAGAAAGAAAGAAAGAAAGGAAAGGACAATAAAGAAAGAAGGAAAATCTCAATAGAGTATATATAAGAAACATTGACATGATAATGCGTGAATATAAGAAAAAAGAAAGAAAGAAAGAAAGAAAGAAGAAGTAAGGAGGAAAGAAGACGAGAATAGAAAGAAAAAGAAAAAGAAAAATAACGATCATCTATGAAAGAAAAATTGAAACAGGACAATAAATTAAATGAATAAAAAAAATAGAAAAATGTGAAATTTGATCGTGAAAGATAAGAAAAGAAAAAAGAAACGTTTCAGAAATGAAGAAAAAAGAGCGATGTTAAAGAAAATCAGGGTAAAACTTGAAATAAAGAAAAACAGTTGGTAAAGAAAGAAAGAAAAAAACAAAGAAAGAAAGAATAAAAGAGAGAGAGAGAAAGAAAGAATGGACAAATAATGGAGAGACAAAAAAGAGAAAAGGAAAAATGAAAAATGAATGAAAAATGAAAGAAAGAAAGAAAGAAAGAAAGAAAGAAAAAGCAAAGAAAGAAAGAATAAAAGAGAGAGAGAGAGAAAGAAAGAATGGACAAATAATGGAGAGACAAAAAAGAGAAAAGGAAAAATGAAAAATGAATGAAAAAAGAAAGAAAGAAAGAAAGAAAAAGCAAAGAAAGAAAGAATAAAAGAGAGAGAGAGAGAAAGAAAGAATGGACAAATAATGGAGAGACAAAAAAGAGAAAAGGAAAAATGAAAAATGAATGAAAAATGAAAGAAAGAAAGAAAGAAAGAAAGAAAGAAAAAGCAAAGAAAGAAAGAATAAAAGAGAGAGAGAAAGAAACAATGGACAAATAATGGAGAGACAAAAAAGAGAAAAGGAAAAATGAAAAATGAAAAAAGAAAGAAAGAAAGAAAGAAAGAAAAAGCAAAGAAAGAAAGAATAAAAGAGAGAGAGAGAGAAAGAAAGAATGGACAAATAATGGAGAGACAAAAAAGAGAAAAGGAAAAATGAAAAATAAATGAAAAAAGAAAGAAAGAAAGAAAGAAAGAAAGGCATTAAAATTTAAAAAAAGAAACTTGAGGATATTTTCGACTTGTAATATTTTCCTGAGTTTATAACTATTTCTAAATACAAACACTGTATTTACATTGGCCTGCATGAAAGTGCATATGTGGGTGAGAGCTTATGTCGGTAACTTTTCGTGTATTTTTCGTGAATGGGAAGGAGATTTTTCGAGTCTGCGTGTCTCCTTGGAGCATGCAAGAAACTCTGGCCAGTGACAACGGCTTTATAATGCGAGTGCGTGTTTTATATGTGCCCGTGTGGGAGCGATCTTGCGCAGTTTTTTGTTTCTTTTTCTCCCCTTGCCTCCATTAGTCGAGCATCGATCTCGAGTGATCAAACGGACTGTAATGGAATTGCGTTTATCGATTTCGCTGAGAGCACGCTAATTAATTTGGAGTTGATGAACCGCTTGCTCGGTGGGTTGTGGCGGTCCACGACAAACCGGGAAAGAATGGAACGGGGGGTGGGCGCAGATATAGTATTTAAAGAAAATTGAAAAACACGTTTGAAGCTAAGAAACAAAGCAATCTAAGAAGGAACAAGACTTTTCTTTTGTCTTATTTCGCTCTTGATTTTGTATGGCATGTGCTCGTGGCAAATTAGGATTGACTGAAAGTGAGGATAGATTGCAAAGACATACGCATACACCAGATGCTACATTATCTCTATCTTTTTCTTACGTACGTTTAAAAACGGAGGCAAACCCATAAAAAGTTATCTATCTATCTATCTATCTATCTATCTATCTATCTCAGTTTGTTGTTATTTCTCTCACTCACTCTCTCTCCCTCTCTCTATCTATATATCTACATATATAATCAATATATCTCCCACCTATCTCTACACACACACACATACACACATACATATATATATATATATATATATATATATATATATATATATATATATATATATTGTGTTGGTGCAAAAATAATGACGTAATCATGTCTTTTTTGACGTTAACAAATACGTCAAAAAACGACATAATTACGTCATTGTTTTTGCACCAACACAATATATATATATATATATATATATATATATATATATATATGTAATGAAAAACAAACCACTTTAAGGTACCATTACGATAATTTATTTCACCCAAAATCCTTTTTTAAGGATTCGGGATCATCAGGTAAAACTTCCAACAACGAATTCATTACATATTAGCTCTGTCCTCACATTGAGCTCTCAGGATTTCATCCTCTTTGGATTTGCCAAAAAAATCCTAATATGCAATTATGCTCTTTTAATGTTAATATAATATCAACGTCGGATGTTTCGGTCTAGTAGACCATCTTCAGGACATATTCATAAAACATAATTAACATTAGACTATATTTAATTCAACATGAAAAGACGATGGACATAAGAGTAAGACTAATCAAAACAGACAACTGAAATTTTTCAAGATCAGCGTTCCGTTTCAAAACTTATATGTACGTTTGTCGAGCCTTAATATATATATATATATATATATATATATATATATATATATATATATATATATATATATTGTGTGTATTTGGGTAGCAATCCCTCTTTTATGCATGTTTCGTTGAAAACGACTGAGAAGGTGCTGTGGTTGAGTATTTTATATAATTTCTCATGCGTTCGTATAATCCTTTTCTCTACAAAACATAAATTATATAAAAATGGTCCGCATGTTTTACAAGCACTTTTAGCAATTATTATTTTTGACGATGAGGTTAGGGTTTTGAATGTTTTATAATTAATAATTAATTTAATTTTCTTTATTTTTCGAGTAGAGTTTTGTATTTCTTTATGTTTAAATATTAGGTTGGTGCAAAAATAATTTCGTTTTTTCACATAGTAACATATGTTAGAAAACGAAATTATTTTTGCACCAACCTAATAGAATGTCATTAGAAAACTGAATAACATTCGGACAATTTTTATATAACTTCTGTCCAGAAAATTACACATGAGAAATTATATAAAAAACTCCAACTACCTCACATCAATATCTAAAAAAGTCCTAAATTAATTGAGTTACTTTTTCAGGTTTTTATAGAAGACGTTTAAACATCTTGACACTATTTTTTCGTAAGAATCACTGAAAAACCCTTTGAGATATTCAGCTGGAAAGAGAACAGGTTAAAATCGTTTTGTGTCAGACATACTGTCTACCCAACTGAGCAATGGCGAGAGGAAATGATCATTCAGGCCTTCAGTAATTGTACCAACATTCGTACTCCGGCTTCTATCTTCAAATCTATTCAAGGACCATCAAGAGAACGATGAATAAGTTTAAAAAGAGGGAACAGTAGATAGGAAAATTAGAACTGGAAGTCACAACAGGAATAGGGACCCTCATTTGAAATTCGAGCTAGACAGATCAACTAAAACTGATCCAACTCTGTTCATAAAATGTTTGGCACGTAAGAGACGAATTTCACCTATCATAGACCAAATCTTTTTTTCCCTTCTTCCTTTCATTTGCCTTTCAAATTTCCTGTGAAGAAACGGGGGAATTTATTCATTTTAGTAAATGTATTTGCATTAATAAGTCTCGGGGAAA
>OZ010610.1:65198448-65210948 GCA_963932145.1 Acanthosepion lycidas | reverse complement strand
TTAAATTCTTGAAGATCAAGGTTAACTGCGAAGTAAAAAGCCAGAAAAAATTTCCAATGTGTAGTTTTTGTGCAAAATTGAAAATTGTCACCTCGTTAATAATTGCTTGCATAGTGTATATTTAAACACACACACACTCCCACACACACACACACATACACACACACGCACACACATATATACGATTTATATATTCAAGCATGTTTGGGTGAACAATCTTGATATATTATGCCGATTTACATTATTTTAATTCTTTCCTTTTATTTCAATATCATCTAAAATCATATTCAGGGGCGAATTGCCCAGACAAAAATTAATAGTTACTTGTGAATATTTTTAAATGCGTATGAAACGCACTCTATTGATTCAAAATTAACGTTATCAAGGGAGGTAACTGAATTTATATTTTAAATCTTTTTAAAGAATTACAATTGCAATGAGAAAAACTACGACGGCTTCCTTAATATGTTTAATAACAACATTAGAAATTGATCCGTGAATTTGAAAGGATTAAAATAAAAATAGACATATGTTTAAATTATTCAACGAGACATATATATATATATATATATATATATATATATATATATATATATATGTGTATGTGTGAGCGCGCGCGTGTGTGTGTATGCGTGTGTGCGTTTGTGATTCATTTCTGTGCATACAATAGGTTTGCAATAATAACAGTCCCAGTTTCGTATCAGCCGGCATTTTCACACACTGTTATGAAATGACAATTAACTCTCGAAAATTCACAAGTATTTTCACTAGCATTGGCAATCCGACAAAATATTTTCTCTGTCATGTCAGCCAACAAACACACACTCGAATTTCATTCTTGTCTGTATAGACGCGTCCTTATCCCCTGGCAAATTTCGAGTATTTTCTCCTCGACATACGGACTTGAACGAACAAACGAAATATACATACATCATTATATAGACTTATTGTTTTGCTTATAAACTTCAATCTTCTATAAATCTCGTACATTCATAACTGCTCATGTGTATCGAATGTAAACAAACTCGGACATTCAGGCCGGTAAATGTTATTTAATATTGTTTATTATAAACAGAGCATTTACTTAAATACTTGTATCTATATATATATATATAAAAAAAGAACGTTAAACATAAAAAATGTCTTTAATAAATAAATTGTCGGACTTTGTCCATTTCGTAATATATGACGTCATTTGTTTACATTCGATACACAATGAGCAGTTATGAATGTACGAGATTCATAGAAGATTGAAGTTTATAAACAGTAAATTCGACCTTACCAACCGAACGATCCTTTGCGGCCGATCGGTTAGGCACGTCAGCGTAAATGACTTATTGTTTTACTGACATAGTTAACACTTCATATATTAAAATATAAAATAAAGCATCGATGAATAATTAGAAGACATAAATATAAATCACATGGCTAATTTAGTTATACAGTCATGGCCGATGGTGATATTGGGCACACGCATCCATTGACTTTAAACCGCCTCAAGATAATAGCCAGAGAATGAGCAAAGGCGGGCATCCGGCGAGTCATAACCAGCTGCTTCGTGGAGACGTTGCTTGACAGCCAAAGAAGGCAGTCCATCTTGCGGTCATATCCAAACACCGAAATTGTCTATAGAAGTCAATCCAGACAAACCCGGATGGACCACCGAATGCGGTTGACTCTCAACACTGGTAAATTTCCGGCAACTCTTGCAGCCAAGCCGGCACCCAAATATAAATATTCCATTGAATTTCGTCGGTATAGCTGAGCTAGAGAGACATGTAGTCTGAGCTTCGTATAGCCTCTATATGAGGTCACGATGGGTAAATTGTCGACATCGTATTTTTTCAATTTAACGTATGCGCGATGTGTGTTACGATTTCGTCGAATGCTCAGTAGAGTAGCGTCATTGGGGCATTGTCCGTGAGAAGATGACGCAATTCACAACGCCAGAAATTTGAAAACGGCATGCTGTACTGTTTGGCATTCGCGCCGGAATCTCCAAGAGGAAGATTTCAGAGTGTAAATCTGAGAACAGTGCAAAGGACTCGGAATGTTTTGGATGTTTCTAATGGTGATTACAAAGATAACGAATATTAGATTTTGAAATGCGCAAGTTGAACTCGGACGCGGAAAGATTTCTGGCGCCACACTCTGAGCCATCAGTTTTGCTGGCATTTCGACTTCAGACGCTTTCCAACCGCCTTAGCGGAACTTCTCTCTGCATTTTTTATAAATATTTTCAATGTTTCAATTGTTCAAATGGACATTCCTTTATGGTACATATAGACTTTATTTGAATAATTTCATAAAGTCTATGTACCATAAAGGAAAATTTTGAAAAACGGGTAAAAGAATCATAGGACAGTCTTTTCCGTTACAGGTTTCAGGAATTTTCACGGGAAAAAAAAACGTCCATTTTTAAAATCTAACTGCGTGAAACAGACTGTTAATGGATAAATAATGAAAAAAATGTTATTTTTATATGTATTAAATAAGTTCGTTCAAATGTATATTGAAAAATATCTTTTTAAGATATTTAAAATAGAGTACTCTTCTAATGATGTAGATATAAGGATAATAGATATACATTGTCTTAACTTTACTGAGAAGATTTTCCACTGTCGGAGACTGACCGTCCAAAGCTGTTGAACATCGGCAAAATCGGAAATTCCTGCTAAAAATGAAGCCCCCTCCCTCATGACAGGATTCAAAACTCTACACCTTCTTCTACCAAGGGAGCAACGGCATTCTTTCTTCTTTTTTTCTCAATCCGTTCATATCTATCTATCTATCTATCTATCTATCTATCTATCTATCTATCTATCTATCTATCTATCTATCTCAGTCTGTCTATATCCCTCTCTCCAAAACTGTTCAAATCTCTCTATCTATAGAAAAATATGACAAACTGGAAAATTTCTTGTGATGCGTTTCATTCATTATGATTTCATCGGATGAAACGTGTCAGAAGAGATTTTGCAGTTTGTCATTTTTTTCCAAATACTGATTGTTGATATATAAAATTATACCAAATTTTATAAAGTTCTTTCGTTCTTTCTTTCTAGCTCTCTCTCTCTCTCTCTCTCCCCATCTATCTCAATCTGTTCATATATATATATATATATATATATATATATATATATATAGTTGTATGGATATGAGTTTGTAACACTGGATTTCACGGTTTTGCCATCATCAAACAAATTCACCAGAGTTTGCCTGATTATCGCAAAAGCTTGAAACTCAAGGTTACAAACTCATATCAATACAACTGAATATGATAGCTCTATCACTGATATTGGGTGCATATAAAATATATATAGAAATTAAATTTAATTCTATAATTGAATTTGAAGTTTTTAATTTTTGAAACATAGTAAATCTGTGTAGCGATGGAACCATGTTTTAAATTAGTATATTTATAACATTTATGCTCTGTATATTTGCACTGAGCACTGTTTTTGTAAAAATAAAATAATTTATAATAACACCGGATTATATATCTTTATATTCTTTCTCTTTATTATAATATATATATATATATATATATATATATATATATATATATATATATATATATATCAGTATTTCAGTTCTCTGCCATCTATTTATCTCTCTCTCTCTCTCTATATATATATATATATATATATATATATATATATATATCAGTCTGTTCATATCTATCTAGCTATCTTAATCTATTCCTATCTACCAATATATTTATATCTATCTATCTATCTATCTATCTATCTATCTGTTTGGTTGCCTATTTTTAGAATATTCATTCATATATTGTTCTTCTAACTGACAGTATAGCATATAAGTATGCATTCTTTGTCTGTCTGAGTTCCGTGAGTTAAAACATATATAGAAATAAAAATGTAAGTACAAGCACATAAGCATCATACCTACACGAGTGCACGTAATGCACACACAGACACAGACACATATATAAGTAAATATAAATAAATTTTCCAGCAAATACACACACGCACACACACACACACACACACACACACACACACACACATATATATATATATATATATATATATATATATATATATATATATATGTGTGTGGGTCGACAGATTGATACATAGATAGATAAATGCCATCTCCCATGTCTACTATTAAGTGCTCGCACTGACAGTCTGTGACGTTTGGTCTACAGGATTTAGGCATGGGCACCATTCCGATCACAAAAACTGCCAACTCCACCCAACCACCCCATGTACAGCATTCGTTCCAATCCTCATCTGACCACCTTCACCGTCTGAACCAACACCATCGCCCCTATCATTCTCTATCCCTTACAAAACGTGCCACACACACATACGCATGCATACATACACACACACATATATATATATATATATATATATATATATATATATATATATATATATACATATATATATGACGTGTACCTATGTATATTTATCTGAAAAATGTAAGTGATTTCCGTAAAATTCCTATACGCATCATTGTCTCTATGTGAGGAAATGCATTTTTGTGTAAGGTAATGTTCCTTTTTGTTTCTTGTTTTGAGACCAAATTTGGAATCTACGGAAGACACAGGTATTTCAAAGCAAACATAACCCAAAATAAAGACCAACGTCCCGTAAATACATACGAGGTTTATACTTAATCTTGCACAACACCATAACATTGCAGCACTCAGAGAAGTTTGAATTCATAGCTCAATATGGCCAAGCTGCAAGGCTAAGAAACAAATACCTGTTTCATACAAAGTCTCTGCGACTCGGGTTTACATATGTAGGGAGGTCACATTTTCTAATTACTCATCTATAATATCGAAAGTTTTTCATTATCTTCTTTGCTATGAAGGTCAACGTGCTTTTATTTGTGAGTTAGGAAAGTAATTATGTTTTGATAGAAAGAATTTAAAAAAAATGCAAATTAAATTTATTGAAATAAAATGGAACTAATGCCACCAAAAGGTAAGGGGTCACCCGTAGTGAAAAAAAAAAAAAAAAGGAAAAGTCTTTAGAAGGAACCCAAATACCAATCCTAAACAGGAAACAAGGATTAAATCTCTACCTCTGTTTAAAAGACTGGGGTGAAGTTTGTTGCAAATGATATGCGAACCTATTGACTCCTATTGTGGAAAAAATAAAAATAAATAAATAGTAAATGAGCTTTCAGAGATTATGTGGAGACTTCAGAAATATAGAATTGAAGTAAACTTTAGAAGGAATCGGAAACCCAATCCTAAACCGGAAACAACTAATAAAATTTCTACTCCTCTTCAAAAGACATATATTGATAAGTCGTAGAAAACGAACCAATCAATAAATAAACGATTTAAAAACGAAAGCATTCTTAACTAAATGAATTGGAGACGATGGAAAGTCGTGTTTGCTTCTCAAATAACGACTCAGACGCAATGTAAATTCTCTCTTTGTTACCCCAAATAAACTTTGAAATTATTAACAACACGATATCGGACGGAAGTGAAGGGACATTATTATTAATAAAAAAAATATTAAATATTAAATATTATTATTAATAATAATGAATATTATGAATAAAATAAAATGAAACAAGTAACATTAAAATTTTGTATAAAATAAAAATAATAAAAATTCTCCCAGCATGCAGCAGAAAATGTTTGTGCTGAGAAACGGACCTCCCACCAAAAGACGTTGAATTCAATCTCTTCGCTAGCAACATTTGGAAAGTCCACACACTGGGACAATGTTTGTAATAATACGAAGTAACTTCTTCCTTTTATTACAATAAACCTTTAAAAGACTTGTAACCAAAAATACGCACAAGAGAACACAAAATAAATTTAAAAAATGTATGATATTAATGTACAAATTAACATCCCCTTTCTCTGTGTATGTTTTATTCCTGTGAAATATCTTTTTTATTTCCTGTGAACCCGAGTCTCTATCTGATATTACGATGTCAGTGACCCCAGAGAAGATATAAAAACAATATCCTCCAAATCAACGTCGGTACTATTTTGATTGGTTGTCTCATAATTCATTGCGATGAAATTCATAATTAATTTCCGAACAGCCTCATATATTAAATATAATAACAATGTTGAGATAAACTCTTTCTTTATTCGGAAGCATTCCTTACTCATGGATCAAAGATTTCACATTATGTGCCGGATGGCGAAATAGATCGCAGCTAGCAATGAGAAATCAAAGAACAGAACCGGTATTCTAGGAAGGTTCGTTACATTCACTTACGCGCAAAACACCCTTGAGATATCTCTTAAATGTCACCCAGCTATGGGTTAAATAACAAGACTCGTATCTTGAAAAATCATTATTGTTCTTGTCCTGCTTGTAATGGTCATTCAAAACATTCTTACAAACGAAAATATGTTTCGACTTGAAATAAACCACAAGCCATAAAAATAAATATTAGGTTGGTGCAAAAATAATGACGTAATAATGTCGTTTTTTGACGTATTTTTAACGTCAAAAAACGACATTATTACGTCATTATTTATGCACCAACCTAATATAATCTTTTCCTCTTCTTCTTTCATATGCTGTGTCCCTTCAGGACGTAGGCGATCGTGGTTTTCCACTTCCCCTTATCCCTTATAGCTCTCAGCATGTTTTGTTTTTCTTTTGCTACATCTCTCAAACCCTGTTCCGTCATCCACTTGCTTAAGCCCGCTCGGTATGTCATTCGTAGCTTTCCCTTGACTCTCTTTCCCTATATCCGCCCTGGGAGTATCAGATTCTCCAAGCCGATAACAGTTACTTGATTTAAGAAACGTATTTACCTGGAATTTTTTTTTATACAAAATGATTTTATAAATTTCAACCGACAGCAGTACTTCTTTCAATAAATGCCAAATGTTTCCTTACAGGGAAACGGCTAATATTAATATTCACTAATTTTATTCAGTTATCGGCCTTTTCACTTATCACAATTGACGAAGGTTTCCTTCCTAACCTTTTGTTTGAAGTAGAGTGGAACGTCAACATCTAGATGAAGTAATTATTTTTTATCTTCGAATTACAAGCGGTATCCATATTAGTCGCTACTGCTCTTGTAATTCATCAAGTGTTATGGTTTATTCTCTTTGAAGCACCCACTCACACAATCGCATATATATATATATATATATATATATATATATATATATATAGATAGATAGATAGATAGATAGATAGATAGATATTTTATTTTAGGATATTAAATCAACAACATGTCACCATACCGAATTTTGACATGATTTTGATTTAATATTTTAATATCCTATAACAAATAATATTTTGCTCTAGTCTTTATTGATTGAGCCCTCTTTGAAATTAAATATTAAGAACCTTGGAGTTGTACTGTTCTCATATTACCTGAATATATATATATATATATATATATATATATATATATATATATATATACCGGGTGCCACATATTGTCGAAATCGTGTAACAGCATGAAATAATTGTACATCACACAAAATGTTTAATATCTAAAAAAAAAAAACAATTAATTGAGTTGCCTTTTTTCCAGGTTTTCAGATAAGACGTTTAGCCATCTTGACACCATTTGTCGTAATAATCACTGAAGAACCCTTTGAGTTATTCAGAAAGAAATAGAAAAGGTTAAAATCGTTTTGTGTCAGCCACAATATGTTTTCCTAACTGAGCAATGGTGAGAGAAAAAAGATCATTCAGACCTTCAGTAATGGTATCACCATTCATACTGTGGCTTCCCTCAAGAACCATCAAGGGAACGGCGAATAATTTCAAAAAAGAGGCAACAGTAGAGAGGATAACTGTTTTGGGAGGTTACAGCAGGAAGAAGGAATATAATTTCAACTTAGTTCGAAAGAGATCAGTTAGAAAAGATCCAACACAATTCATGAGACGTCTGACATATGAGAGAGGAGATTCACGCATAACAGTGAGAAAAATTTTACATGAAATTGTGCGTGAAACGTGTGAGGCAACTTGTTACAGGAGAGAGGACGAAGATCATTTTGAATAAGTTGAGAAATGATCCAGGAATAATATATATATATATATATATATATATATATATATATATATATATAGGTAACAATGCACGTCTGGTAAAACCTTCGAATTTTTGATTTGCTAATAATCAAATCAATCTCGAAGGAAAAAAAGGTTTTAGAAAAAGAAAGAGCCAGGAACATGAAAGTCTTTCGAAAAAATTGCACAGATACAGGTTCAAAACCCAAAGAAAAAAAAAACCGACACGAGTAAACTACTAACTAAAAAGAGCTCAATACAACCGTAGTGCACACCTAGTCAAACCTGACGATTCGCTTAGGTGAAACCTGGGTAGGTTTGTCTGGCTCACTAGGTTTGACTATGCATACATACATACATATATATATATATATATATATATGATACTTATATCAATCCTTCACGCGCTTCCGATCCTTAGTTATGGTTAATCAATGTTGAACATATCATTTTCGTTTATGATCGATTTCATCACGATTCTCCTGTTTAACTTGGAGAGTAATCATATATTCTTTTTGCTCAACGTAAAATCATTTCTAAGATAAAACGGCTCAGAACTTAATCTAACAATTCGTGTTACTACAGGTATGTATATATATATATATATATATATATATATATATATATATATATATATATGAATTAATACATTAAAAATATTAGAACCTAACAATTGGACTATTTTGGTGTTACTGCAGGTATATATATATATATATATATATATATATATATATATATATATATATATATGAATTAATACACGAAAAATATTTGTCACTTAACTGATTGATATTACCTTCAGCATCCCGACTGCAGAGATTCATGTACGGACTCGTTTATCCACTCGTCAGGAAGTACTGACTGCTTATAGTTCTAGATTTTTCCTTTTTTTCTGTGCGTGTCTGCATTCACACACGTACCCATCGACCACGGGTTTGCCTGTGAGGGTCGGCGTACATATAGAATTTCGTGATTATGTGTCCTTTTCGTATTTTTTTCACTTTACACTCCATTCCTTAAACTTTTCTCATTTTCTTTATTCTTTTTCTTCTTTTCTTTCAATTCTTGCCATTTGATTTCTGGTTTTTCTAGACAAGCTGTCATTGTTAGTTTTTGATCGTTCTTATCTTTAGTTTTTTTTTAATTGTATCTCATTTTTTACATAAATGATTAATCTAATTAACACACACACACACACACATATATATATGAGATGCTGAAATTGTTGGTTATTTGTCGGGAAATTATATCATTAGTTTTTGACATGTGATCTACGTGTGCATGTGCTTGACTCAAACAGGAGAAACTGAGTTATACGTTTTTACTTGTTTGAAAATGTGTCTAGTTTGATAGCCATTGAATGATTTTATTATTTCTTATATTTCGAACTTCTAAAATCTGTGAGAAAGCCCCAGCATATTAAAATTCTCGTTGTCAATAACAAAATCCCATCACTCAATGTTTACATAGAAATGACACAATTTTTACATTATTCGGACTATTGCGATATTCCTCTCTCCAAGTTCTCCACCGCCTTAACCAGGTATTGAACTCACACTCTTTGGGTCCTCGCACTGGATCTAACTAACGCCTTTATCCACTGTGCCATGTGTTCCTGAGGCAATGGAGAACTTAGAAATGTGACTAATAACTGACATCAATTAGACATGGCACGTGGAACTAGAACAGTCTACCCCAGTGATCGAAATAAGGGGTTCAGTTCGACATTCCAACGACTTGAGGAAGACCGGAGCGTACAATGGCCGAAACGTTGTGATAAATATGACAACAAAGATGAGGACAATAGTCCGAATAATGTAAATAGTGTACATAATACCTCATCTCAGAAATATAGACACAGAAATATAGATACAGAAATGAAACACAATGTATTTTAAACGTTCTTGTATAAAAAGCCACTAAAAATTCTTGCATCCTAAAGTATAACAGTGAATGTTTACAAAGTTATAAAATAACTGTGCTAAAAAATTCGTGAATAGCGCACAACTTACGTTATATTCCTGGAAAATATCTGTAGTGAAGTCAAATATATAAAACTAACATTGCTAAGCAATAATTTTCTCCAACTATATTATTGACAACCAAATAAAATAATTACTACAGAAAGAAAAAGATGCCAACATTAAACTATAGTACAGCAAAATATTAATATATTTTTATTGCAGTCAGATGCACACACATTATAAACTGGATGAATTAGACATGCATTAAACAAAACATTGAACTCGTTGACCCCAGAAAACGTCTAAAACTTAAAAACCGAAAATCTCAAAATTACAAATAAAATAATGCCTATCAAATCTGAACAAAAAGAAAGCATAATGTAGTTTGTCAGTTCAATTGCTAACACAAAATACTTGTCATGAATCGCTTATCTACAATTGTTATACGACGACAACTATCAGTCGAAGAATGACAATCCACTTAAGTGATCTCAATGCCATAAAAAAGCACTTGACACAGCAAACAACTGCCTGCTCCCATCAGAAAATAATTATGTTGATAAAACCATCATTCTAAATAAATGTTATTGTCACCGACGTCTTTAGGTTATAGAGGCGCTTTATCTATCTATAAAATTATGTAAGTTCCTGTCTGTCACACCCTCTAAAATAGCCATACCTATCGAAACCAAACTTTGGGGAGAAGTTCAAACAGGTAAATGGGTACAAAGTACTGTTTGTTTTACTAGGGTGCGTAATAATCGCGAATTTGGGCTTTTGTCAAAGTATTTTTCCAAAAAATCAGCTTTATCAAATTTCATCGATTGGTTTGCGAATTTGAACGAAACGTGATGTAAAAAGATTCTAGTCTAATACAATTCAAGCCACATTTATTTAACAACGTTAGTAACGTATGGGTGTGAGGGGTTCTTTAGTAAGATAACCTGACATGGAATCACAGCCATCTTGAAATTAATAGCTTCTCCTTTGTCTGTATGCTATATCACTTGAAGATGTGATTATCATTGTTCTCCAAAACTTCCTGTAGTAGTGTTTGTCTTTTTGCTATCTCTTGACATAAACCAATTATTGACACAGGTTATACAACATTAACTATCAATGGAAGGATGATAAACCATTTAAGGCACCTCAGTGTCACAAAAAAGCAGCTTCACACCCAAGAACAACTCTTACCTCCTATTAGAAAATTTTTGTGATAACACCATCATTCTAAATAAAGCTTATTGTCAACGACGTCTTATGATTATAGAGGCTCATTATATAAAACAATTCAAAGCAAGGCTCAACATTAACTTATTAAACAACGGTTTTAACGTGCAGGGGAGTCTTTTAAGAGACAACCCGACATATAATAAGACCTATATATAGAATTTTTCTATATTCAGTGTTTCTTCCAGATATTGGCAATCCTGTCCTTTGTAGCTCTTAGCAGGGTTCGTCTTTTTATCATTCCTAATCCCTGTTCTGCCAAACATTTAAACAAACTCGTTAGGTAGGTCATTCACTGCCCTGCTCCTTTCCTTATTGTGTCCTGTGAGGGTCCAGTTCTCCAAGTCCTCTTTCCTCGTCATTTGCCCCAGTAACTTCAATTGACTCTTTCTGTTTCTAAGAATAAATGTCCTTTTTGTTTTCGCCGTCTCTAAAACTTTAAAGATTGATCATATGTCCAGTCAGGTGACATTCTCAGCATCCTTCTGTAGACCCTCATCTCAACTGCCTCAAGTCTCTTCCACATCGGCGATGAGATTATCCAGGATTCAGTGTCATATAGGAGGACTGATATAACATAACGGTCAAGTCGACCTTTCTTTGTTTCTTACCAAATTTTACAGTTTCTTAATACATTCCTCGGAATCATGGATACTCTATTCAAATGGAACTTCGGATTTCACCGTCACATTTTCCTCCTATATTAAAACACTTCCTAGATATTTAAATTTTTCTTCTTGTTGGATTTTAGTATCTCCAATTCTGACTTCGCATTGATTCTTTTGCTGACAACAATATATCCTGCCTTTTACAATTGAGGATTAGTCCTTCTTTATGCTTTCCTTTGCTACCTCATGGAGGAAGTTCCATTTACTTAAGATGTCGTGCCATCTACATATCTTATATTGTTAATATTACGACTGGAAATAATGAATCCTGGTAGGACTTCTACTTCTCTCAGAATTACGTCGCTGTATAAGCCCGGCGAGAAGACACATCCTTGTCTTAAATCCCTTTATATTGTCGTATATTTGCAGAATTAATTCTCTATCCGTATGCAACCGTTGTGGTTCCAGTATAAGTTCTGAATTTTTCTAATATTCTTCCCAAATAAATCAAGCTTACCGAGCAATTCCAATATTTCTTTGTGACATGAGTTATCAAAGGGTTTTGAATGATCTACAAAATATAAGCTTACAACCTTTTACATGTTTATTACTCTTTCGGATATCACACTGAGCATAAATATTTAATTCCTTGTTCCACTGCGTTTACAAAAAATTCATAGTTTTACTCCTATTTCGAG
>OZ010610.1:65165948-65193448 GCA_963932145.1 Acanthosepion lycidas | reverse complement strand
CTTGAATTAAATAATGTTTGCAAATTAATTCTCTTTTCATTTTGGCAAAGTGCGAAGCGTTAAGGGTTATCGAACGACTAAAAGACATCCTATCTCAAAACAAATTCTGATCGTTGAACATTTAACAATTTCTCTCTGGCTGTGGAGTCATTCATTGCACGTTAGAGTGAATTTTGTAGAAACATTTCTCGATAAAATTATCTACAGATGTAGTTATTTCAAAAAGCATACAGCAGACATAGATAGACATGAACAGATAGATAGATATGAACGTATATATAAATAGATAGATGCATAGATATGACTAGATACATAAATCCATCGAAAATATACTGCTCATAGATAAACAGATAGATATGAACGTATATGTGTGTGTGTGTGTCTGTATGTGTGTTGTGTGTGTGTGAGTGTGATAGATAATAATTCATCTTTTTGGGTGGGACATTTAATAACAAAAGTCATGGGAAGATGAACAACAAGAAAAAGAAAATAAATGAAATCTGTGAGGCTATATACCCGAACCATATTTACATTTAAATTAAAATGCTCAGTGCCCAATCTCGTCCCTGCGTAAGTGTTGTCAACGTAAACATCACATTATATCCGTGAACGTCTTGAAATACAAAACCCGTCACCCGAAAGATTTTTCCCATTTGTTATATCTTTTTACCTGATATATATATTAGGTTGGTGCAAAAATAATTTCGTTTTCTAACATATGTTACTATGTGAGAAAACGAAATTATTGTTGCACCAACCTAATATATATATATATATATATATATATATATATATATATATATATATGGCTTGACGATTGCATATAGCATGAAACAGACTGTCGCCTCTAAGTGTTGACTTCTATGTTCACTTTTATATTTACACACGCTCTATCTCTGATATTGAGCACTTTATTCCATAAATATAGCACACCTTAAGACTATATTTCTTTATATATATATATATATATATATATATATATATATATATATATATATATATATATATATATATATGTATATATGTGTGTGTGTGTGTGTGTGTGTGTGTGTGTGTGTGTGTGTGTTTTGAAAATAAAAATATTAAAAAATTAAAATCTTCAGACACACTGGGTTGCAGATTAATATTCTCTCGTTTTTATTATTATGATTTCAGTTAGATACCTCGAATAGTTTCGGCCAACATGGCCATCATCAGGAGAAAAGATCTGCTTGCTGGTAGCAGTGAACTACGGAAATGAATGTCTTGGTGGAGAAAATAAACTTTTGTCTGTAGTTTTAATTTGTTTTTTTTATTTTTTTAACATGAATTTTGGTCAGACCTTGTGTTAGTCATACAGTCTCTTTTAAGTTGTTATTTAAGTTAAGAGCTGGATGGATTCATGCTGCTCTGAATTCCCTTGGTCATTTTGACAGTTTTATTGGTTCCTGGAAAAGAGATGTGTCTCAGGGAAGTATGTGTGTTATTTGGTTCTTAGGGAGTGAGTGAGAATGGTGTGTGTAAGTGTGTATATTCATGTGGGTGTGTATATAAGTGTGAGGCCTCAACGCTTCCGCAAGCATGTCTTCCTTGTGTGTGTCAGAAATGTGGGTAGGTCCTGATTTGTGGTGTTATATATTAATACTATCTATATTGTTAAATTTGTGATTAAGTCCATCTGGATAGGGCGTTTTTAAACGTCGGATCCACTTATTTTCATGGCACTCTATATTCTTTCTAATGTCATCTGCTCTGAACTTTTCTATTCTCTCAATTATAGTGAATTTGGCATAGGTTTTAAAATCGTGTTTTTCTAGGCGGAAATGTTGTTTTACAAGTAATAATCTTCCATGGGTTGTCGGCTTAATTCGATTGCGATAATTATTAATTCTGTAGGGAAAGGGCCATTCAGATTTTCCTACATAATGTTTCTGGTATAGTATGCATTCTAGGAGGTAATTAATGACTTCTACAGTTAGAGTCGTGGAAGATTTTGATTTATATATATATATATATATATATATATATATATATATATATATATATATATATATATATTAAAAAGAAGAGAAGAGAGGTGCCGTAAACGTTTTTGGTTGTAATGTGGATTTATTTAGAAAAAAATATTATGCTTTGTTTTACATAATTTTACTACACGTGTTTCTGGTCTCGTTATTAAAAATAATTAATTTTTTCTTTTGTTTTTCAATGTTAAATATTCTCGATATGAGACATTTTCTGTGTTAGTAATCCGAATTTCTTTCTTGAATTGGCAATGAAGAGTTCTGCGCGAAGGGTCATAAAACAATTAAGGTTGGTCCAAGCGAAATGATGAATTACTTATCAGCATTTTATCTTTTAATGTTTTACTGACCCCTATGTGTTCTTGGATCTGTTTCCATTTTTGTGTGTTTCTGTCAGCATGAGTGTATATAGGCGTACGTATATCTCCCTCCATACATATATTTTTTTACTATGAGGAATTAGTAAACTCATTTGTACATATACACGCATACACATACATACGCACATACACACCATCCCACCACAAGAAATCAGTACATACACACACATACACACACACACACATACACACACATACTTCCCAAGCTACATGGAACCAGTATACACACTCACACATAGAAATACATACACACACACACGTACCTACACACACACGTACTTCCTAAATTGTGTGGGTTTTGGGTGCGTGCTCGGGAGTAGTACCTCTCTTCTCTTCTTTTTAATATACATACTTTTCCCTAAGAACCAAATAACACACATACCACTACAACCTCTTTCTTTTATATATATATATATATATATATATATATATATATATATATATATATATATACACACACACACATACACATAGTCGGGTCAATACTTGCTGTACTGATTCGTATTCACGCCGGAAGCTCCAATCGAACATTTCAGAGTGTTTGGGCGTTAAACCGAAAACAATGCAGAGGATTATTTGATGGCCCTAATGATAATTACGAAGGTGTTTGGATTGATCACAAGCGAAGGCGATTTTATGCCTACATTTGTCTTGCAACAGAGCTTCAGACTCGGAGGCATACATCAATAGTCTTCAAGGGATTGTGCAGCACTGGGTCAAGAGGGTGGCTTGTGAAAGACCCTATCTATAGCAACAAGACTCTGCACCATTTAGGAGAAACCAGTCATGGCTGTCAGACAATTTCCGCGAGAAAATCACCCCTTACATTTGACCACCTAAGTCCCCAGACTTCAACTCCTTGATTATTATGCGTGGAGCGCAGTTGAGTGAGAGTCAAACGAAACTCCTTTGTAACACCAAAGATGAACTGATGGCAAGGATTATGGCAGCATTGACCAATTTAAACCAGGAGACTGCCTAGAAGAGTTGCAGACGATTCCGAAGTCATCTGGAGGCCGTGGTTGAAGCTAATGGCGATTTTATTGAATAAATATACTCTTTAGTATATATATCTATTAAAATGAGATGTCAGCGTATTTCATTTTTGCTATATTTAGTCGACAGTTTATCCATCGCGCTGTCTAGCATCACCCATACCTGCACCAAAAATGGATTGAATTTTGACTAAAGAAGGCGCTACAAAATTCTTTGTTACACCAAAGATGATGTGAAGGCAAAGATTATTGCAGTATTCAACTACTTACACAAGTAGCAAGAAATTCGGAGTCTGGAGGCCGTGGTTTAAGCCAATGGCGATTTTATTGAATAAATTTACTCTTTACTATTTCAAGATATTTTTGTGTAAGTTTGGCAAAGATATGTGTTAAAATGAGATTTCTGTGTTATTTTCATTTTTGCATCATTTAGACGAAAATTTATCCATCGAATTTTGTATATATATATATATATATATATATATATATATATATATATATATTGATTTGATAATGCCTATCAGAAGAACGTCTTACTTTCTTTACACACACACGCATATCATACTTATAATAAAACCCAGGTTGTGCGTGCGTGTGTGTGTGTGTGTGTGTGTGTGTGTGTGTGTGTGTGTGTGTGTGTGTGTGTGTGTGTGTGTGTGTTTATATATTGGATCGGATTTCCTACATGTTTCAAACGATTTCAACAAAACTTCACAGGACTAGGTAAAATTACCTGTGGTTCTGACAGCGCCAAAAATTGAAAAACAAACACAATTGTTTTTGCACGAAGTCAATTTGAAAACACGATTAAGAGGCATCGCTGTCGCGAGAATGAAAGTGTGACAACTCATATCGAGTTATACTTATAAAACCCAGTTTGTTTGTGTGTGTGTGTATAAAACCCAGTTTGTTTGTGTGTGTGTGTGTATGTGTGTGTTCGTTTATGTATGGGATCGCATTTCCTACATTTTTCTACCGATTTCAGCAAAACTTCACTTTTTTTTTTGGCAGGTAGTGTTTCTTTTTTCATTATTTTTACATTCAGAATGCTTTAAAAATTCCATTTACAAGACAATTGTTTATAATAAAATTAGGATTGAAAACAATGTTTTTGTTTGAGTTTGGGTTTGACCAATTCGTTAAAAAAACAAAAAAAACACAAACAAAAAACAAAAAAAAAAACTAATTAAGACATGCGTGTTCGTCAACCTTAAACAATAATCTTTGTCAATTTTATTTTTCAGTCTTTATGATGGTCGATACTTGATCTAACTCTTACTGTTACATCCCCGGGCAACGCCGGGCTCTACTGATAGTATATATATATATATATATATATATATATATATATATATGTGTGTGTGTGTGTGTGTGTGTGTGTGTGTGTGTGTGTAAGGAATGATAGAGGGAGAAATACAGAAGGAGGAGAATGCAAAAGACAAAGACCTACAGACTCTGGTCCGTGCCGTATAAGTTTGATTCTAAATATGCTGTTTGACGTCCTCAACATCATGTCAGGCTAAAGACGTGCGAGCTTCTTAGACGAGGGTTTCTCCCTCGCTATATCATCACGCTATACACGTTTCCAATAAGCTGATATAATTCTGACCGAAGGTATCGATACAACACGAAGCCGTTGGCTCAAGTCAAAGCAGTGCTGAACATGTCGACTTTGTCGCGCATAATATTGAAAAGAGAGAGAGAAGCAGAGACAAAAGGAACTGTCAGTGGGTAAATCGGCGCGTACACACAGACATAAGCTCTGCTGAACACTCCACTGAAGATAAGGTTGGGCGTCTAACGCTAGCCTCTTTATTTCCTCTTCCTCCTGCGGCCAGAGTCCGGACTTATGTGACACAGACCAAACCATTACGGATCCTTTTTACTTCACGCCTCACCCAGCCAGTCAATCAACCAAGAGAGATGTTCGGTCAGTAAGTCTCCCTGACTCATTCACTGACCGCAGGTATTTCAAAAATGATTCATCAGCTACCGATTTCTGTCTCTCTAACATTTCTACTCTTTCGCGTTCCATGACGTTTCGACCAGAATTGCAGAAATCAAATACTAAAGTGCATCAATTATAGATACAAGTTCAACCGGGAATTTACTATCCATTAATAGTACCTAAAAATTAACCTACCTAGGGTAAAGACACCATTTTTTTTTAAATAATTTAGGACATGCCTATATATCCCACATAAACTGTAATTCTTTACACTGTTTACATTGTTCGGACTGTTATCCTCATCTCTATTGTCATATCAACAACGTTTTGGCTGTTGTACGCTCCGTCCTTCTTCAGGATCTATCTATGACGATCGGTCTTCTGAGACGAAGAATTGTAATTATTTACACGATTTACATTGTTCAAACTGTTATCCTCATCTTTATTGTCATATTCACAACGTTTCAGCCGTTGTGTACTCCGGCTTTCTTCAGGATCTGTTCATGACGATCTGTCTTCTGAGATGAGGGATTGTAATTATTTACACTATTTACACTATTCGAAGTGTTACCCTCATCTTTATTGTCATATTCTCGACATTTCGGCTGTGGTCCCCCCCCGGCCTTCTTCAGGATCTGTCTACTTCAACTAAATAATGGGTTTCTAAACTCTAATTCAACTCTATACTTCTAACGTCTCTAACTAAAACTCTGAAATTTTATTTACTATTTGTTTAATTTACATTTTTAAATTTTTGAAGATTAAAGTTGGCTGGAAAGTTTGGAACTGGAATGGAGTTCCACAAGTCAGAATTGCGAGAAAAGATTGTGTTAGCATAGAATTTATGACTATGTCTAGCTAGCTCAACGGTAAAATGATGAGATCTCGACGCCAGTTTAGTGCTCCGCTTAAATTCATAAAGTGTCGGAAGCATGACGAAGAGCTCATCCGAACAATTGGCAAGAAATTCTTTAGAGAACAGACACAGTGAGGCAACTTTAGGACGTTGGGAAAGGGACTGAAGCCGAGTCGCCAGATCAGGACTGATAATATTGCTGATTCTTCTTTGGATTTTATCAAGGAGCTCAGTGTAAGTAGCAAAGGCACCGGACCATATATGGCAGTGATATTATCAGCATGGACGAATGGTAGACTTATAAATATGCAAGATAGATTCTAGAGAGAAAAATTGTCTAGTACGATACAGTGAACCATCTTTATTAGTCGCTGGACTAGCAAAACACTACATATCTTTTTTTGAGAATATCAAAGAATTTTCCAGTAACATATCCTACTATTTAACCTACAGCTGGGGAGTAGATGTATTATTACTTTTCCAAGTGTATTTGACCGTAAGTTGATGCAACCGAGCCAACTGCAATTCGAAATCGGCTTTCCGATTTTTCTTTTGGTACTGCTATTCATTTCATCACCTGCACACCCACAAGAAATGCTAAATCTCTCAACTATACTTCCAATGAAATCATAGCAATTCGTAGATAATAGAGAATCATAAATATTTTAAAATCATTACTATTTTTAAATATTTACTGAAGTAATTTCCTATCCGTATAGATGCGGTTTGCTGCCAGAATAGTTTCTCCATTATTCTAATATCCTTCGAAAATATGTAATGATTAACGAGCAGTTCTAACCGTTCTTTATGACATACATTATAAAAAGATTTTGCATAATCTATAAAACATAGTTATATGTCCGTTTTGGATTTGTGTTATTCTTTCTGTTAATCTTCTGAGCATGATTACAGCTTTCCTTGTTCCAGCGAGAATCGTAATCCGTAGAGAGGCATGATAATTTCCACCCTCAAAGGAAGTGCCATTTTTAAATATAAAAAATGTAAATACAACCTATTTTAAATTCTTCTGCAGAAAAAAATTATCCAACCGATATATATATATATATATATATATATATATATATATATATATATATATATATATATATATTACATTGATGTTCACCTTTTAAAAGGCCAAAAAGCTACCTGAGGTAGAGTCTTACAGAGTATGATACACCATCCCACGCAAGAAGATAATGCTACCAAGATGCAAGAGGCCACCGGAAGTGAAAAAAATCTTTAGAAGGAACCGGAAACCAAGACTAAATAGGAAACAAAGGAATAAAACTAAACTGCTGTTCAAAAAACTAAGGAGCTGTGTGAACAGAACGATGGGCGAACCTATTTACTCCTATCGAGGAATTAAAGAAAGTAAATAAATGGTTTGCTTTGGTTTGTTTTACGGCATATCAACACCTCAATGGGTTATTTAATACCGACAAGATTTTTATTGCTGGTATTTTTTTTCAAAAATGTATTGTTTGTAATGATTTTTTGCAAATTATTTCTGTATTAAAACATATTTTTACACTTTCATAGTGTTTTGACGCCAGTTTGGTGGTTAACTATTTACCCATAGCTGGGACCCTAACAAGTGCTACCACCCCAGATCAGGGTGAACCAGCAATTAAGAGGTGGTTCCACGCTTCTCAAAACCTACTGATCTTGCTGCTGGACGTAGTTTATCGCCTTACCCAGGACGGGGAAGTAGTTTATTGTTATAACCAGGGCGGAAATAAATGATAAATAAAAGTGTTAAGCGAAAAGGTTAGAAGTATAGAGTTGAATTAGATTGAACTGGAAACCCAATCCTAAAAATCTCCATTCCTATTCACAAGGCCAGGGATGTATGTCAAACGCCAATAGATGTACCTATCAACTCCGATTGAATGGAAAAAAATAAAATAAACAAATATA
The DNA here is from genome assembly GCA_963932145.1 of Acanthosepion lycidas. Lineage (NCBI taxonomy): Eukaryota > Metazoa > Mollusca > Cephalopoda > Sepiida > Sepiidae > Acanthosepion > Acanthosepion lycidas. The sequence goes on along the minus strand of OZ010610.1, from coordinate 65,185,346 downwards.
TAGTAGATATAATTACAGACTTTTGGCGGGTACGATAGTTGGAGTAGTCTATAAGTTTGAATAAATCTATCAATTGGGGGAAATTCAAATGCTTAATCATGATGCTGTCTGGATTAAAAGAGGTGTTCACCAACACAAAAAAGAGAAAGATAGCCAGGAAAAGAGAATTCTATGGAGGAGATTGCCAAATTCGAATTTAATGTTATTATTATACATTTCTAAAAGAAACTTATTTAACTTTGCAAGAGAAGATATTCATGTTATGTTTTGTCATGGCAAATATTCTATCGGGAAAAAGTATGGCTACGTATGTGTGAGGTGTGTTTCATGAAATCCGTTTTGGGCAGATACAATACAATATAATGTTTATGTCAGAAAAATAAGGTGTTTTCGTACACAAGTAGCATGATACGTTTTATGACATCTTTGTTCTTTCTTTGGTAAGATAATGTTCTTAGGTTTTTTCGCTTTTTCTTCATTTATATTTTTGCATTATAAGAATCAAATCAATGTTTATTTCGGGCGAGTTGCTTCCATCCATCAATTGCTTCTTCCAAGGTAAGTAAATCTGTGCCATAAATAAATACATTCCCGCATATATATATATATATATATATATATATATATATATATATATATATATATATATATATATATATATATGCTTGTGTGTGCGTTTGTATGTGCGTGTGCATGCGTGTGCCTATTTTCAATGTGTGTGTCTTGAGCATATATATTACTGACTCACAGTTGCATATATATGCAATTATCTGTATAAATAGTATGTATGCGCTTATATCTATATCTATATCTATATCTATATATATATATATATATATATATATATATATATGCACTTAAACTCACACTCACACAAAGATACAAACTTATACACACACATATATATATACATTTCGCGTTTAAAAGATGTTATATTTATGGGGAAAAGTGCTCAATATCGAGAATAGGCAATATATATATATATATATATATATATATATATATATATATATATATGTGTGTATGTATGTATGTATCAGAAAAAGAACAGTCAAAATATTAAAAAATAATATCAAACGTTTTCTTCTTACAAGGAAGTAAATGTGTCTTAAAAGAAACACACACATATATATATATATATATATATATATATATATATATATATATATATATAAGCAGACAGCAGACACGCAAGTTCATATATATATATGTGTGTGTGTGCGTGTGCGTGCGTGCGTGCGCGTGTGTGAGTGTGTGTTTAAAATTTCAGATATAGCTGAAACATAAATGGACAATATGAATAAAGCCGAATGTAAAGTTTAATTAGCCAACACGTTTCGTCCTTGAATGGAATTTCTTAAGGCAAATGTAAGGATTTTATTTTGCAACAAGTTATTTATAAAGTTAGGTAAAGAGGTTAGTTTTTCAATTTTTTTAAAACTTAAGACACTCTCATTAGGCGAATTGAAAAATGTGGGCAAATTATGGAAAATGCTAAGTGATGTAATTTAACGTCTAATAAGCGAAAGGGAGTAAATAATGTTGTTGAGGATTTATTTTATATTTAAATTATTTTAATATCGGGTAAATTTATGCTTTGTATAATTTATATGACATGAGTTTATGAAGTTAAGCATTTTCTTTTTAAATTTTTTAACATTTTTATACTCATGTATGTGGACTTTGGAAAGGAGGAAGGCTTTCAGGAATATCCAGAGTATACATTTATCTTTTGATAAGATTCTATAGCGTCAGATTATTATCTAGACTTTTCAGTTAAGGTAATGAATATTTATGAGCTTCTCTTAAATTTAAAAATTTTGAAAACTGACATTTTTTTTTACATTTGTTTATAAATACATGTTACAAAATGCAATGCTTTCATTTGTCTTTTTACCATTTCTTCTCCTGATGGAATATACCATCATGCGAAGAAATGTGCCGGCAAAGACATGTTTTATTTTTGTCTTTATTCACACACACACACACTCTCTCTCAAACTCACACACACACACACATACATATATATATATATATATATATATATATATATATATATATGTGTGTGTGAAAATATTGTAGAAAATAGGAAAGAAACTGGTTTGGTAAATAATCCAAAGTTCCTTCCTATTTTTGTTATTATTTTTAAAAAAATAGTGCTCGATACGAAAGTAGAGCATAAATATAATTATTTATTTAAAAATATGAGACCTCTTATGTAGCGAGTTGGAATCATATTTTTAAATAAATAATTATATATATATATATATATATATATATATATATATATATATATATATATATATATATAAGGTGTAACCCGGATATAAAAGAAACCCGGATATAAGAGAGATTTTCTCTGGTCCCAAATTAGAGCCCGTGTTAATGTATATAAATTAGAACAAACCCGGATATAAGAGAAACCCGGATATAAGAGACTTATCCGGTCCCGACAACTCTCTTATATCCGCGTTACATTATATCTATATCTATATCTCTCTCTCTCTCTCTCTCTCTCTCTCTCTATATATATATATATATATATATATATATATATATATATATATATATATATATATATTGCTTGATTTTTTCTACTGAACGCTACAGTAGGCACTTTGGCAACGTTGTGAGAAAAAGGAGTACCATCACGTAATTTACTTCGCCAAAAATATAGAAACGTCATGTCGTTGTTGTTGTTGCTGTTGTTGTTGTTGTTGTGTGTGTGTGTGTGTGCGAGTTTTATTTTCAGATCGTTAATATCTGCGAACTCGGAATGAACGAAGAAAACGGTGTGTTTTTGTTGTATTTTTTTTTTTTTTTTATAGCTGTTAATGATATAAATCTGTAAAACGTCTTGGAATCTCAAAAAACGACATAGAATAAAAGAGCATTTTAGAGATTTCCTGCCTAAGCACACTATGAACGGACTGGAAGTTCTGCGCAACAATTTCGACTTAATAATTGTCAGTCCAATCAGGAGATAAAAAGATTCAGCAAGAATAAATTGCGGACACTAAAATCAAACAAGTACAAAAAAAAAATAAATATCTGGGAAGAATTCTAACAAAGGACTGAAAGTGCGACACTGAGCTCCGAAGATCTATTGGGATGGTCAAAGATGCATTCTAAAAGCTAAGCAGAGTATCAAGAGACGGAAAAACTTCGTTAGAAACAAAGAAAAGAATATTGCAGTTTTATAATATCTGTCCTCCTGTGTGACAGTGAATGCTGGACATCTCATCACAGATGAAGAATAGACTTGAAGCAACAGAAACAAAAACAAAAAAGAGTACTGAAATGTTATGCAGTATCAGTCGTCCAATATGGCAGTAAATGCTGGTCAATCTCCTCACAGATAAAGAAGAGACTTGAAGCATCAGAAACAATAAAAAAAATAGAGTACTGAAATGTTATGCAGTATTAGTCCTCGTATATGACAGTGAATGCTGGAGAATCTCCTCAAAGATGAAGAAGAGCAACAAAAATGTGGTTCTACAGAAGGATGCTGCGGATACCATGGGCCGAACATGTGAGGAACATCGAGGATTAGGAGAGAAATAGAAACAAAAATATTTAACACCAGGAAGAGGCAGTTAAAATTTCTGTGGGACTTTATGAGGAGGTGAGGTTTGAAAATCTGATACTTACAGGACACATTGAGGGAAAGAGGAAGAGAAGAAAGCAGCTGTAACATATTTGATGTAATGGATGGTAGACCAGGGTTTGGGAGTAATAACAAAAAGACAAAATATAAGCTACAAAGGACAGGAAGAGGTGGAGATCCTGTTCACCTCCGTCCTACATAGAAGATTAAGTAAGTATAAAATTAATTGAGAGTGCACTGATTTCAGAGTTCCTGACGGTAAACCTAAGACCCTGCTCATGCATAATACAGTATACGAGCTGGTAGGGAGTGTACGAGGGATCTGTTCGATGTTGGCGAGTATCGAGTGCACCAAAGACTGGCAGCATTTAATACAAACAAATAAAAAAAAAAAAAAAAAACGCACAAAAAGCACGTACATTAATTGTTTTTCTTTTTCATTCTGACTGCAAGAAACACCAACCGAGCAAACATACATTAACAGCTTTAATATGAAAACACACACACACACACGTACACACACACGTACGTACGTACACGTACACTCATAGAGACAGACAGACGGACACAAATTTTTCTTTCATTTTGGTCTGAAGACGCCTACTCAACGTCCAAACATAGGTGTACTTTTTTCTTTGTTTCCAACGATATTTTCCTGTTTCAAATACTCTAATCAGCTTCTGGAAGGCATCTTTCGCTATCCCAATTCGACTTAGGATTTCTTTGTCTTTTTTTTTTTTTTTTTTTTGTTAAAACAATTGACAGATTGTTGAATCTGTTTGATTTTAGTAACTCCAGTTTAAAATTTACACTTTGTGATGGTCCTTTATCCATTAAGTAATCGCTCTGGTTTCTTTGGTTTTCTAGTGTGTACTCATTTCTTCCCGGGTCCCAACCACAGACCTAAGGTCAGAAATGGCATTATGACATTTTCCACTGAGCAGATTTGAAAAAGATTGAAAATGAGCGTCCGAATTTAGAGAGAGAAATCCTACAGAATGGGTAGAAAATAAAGGAAATATTTGTTTTTTAGACATGCATTCTCGATGTTGAGAGTATGTAATAAATTTGAGTAGATAATCCAGATTTATAAATTAATTGACATTTGGAAAAACATTGATTAAAGTATATCAGCGAAATACATAGTCGGACGTTTTTTCGAAACATTATACTTTTATGAACGCTTTTACACTTGGCAATAATTTATAACTCTGTCGGGATCCTATACCCAAATTTATAACACACACACACGCACACACACACACATATATGTATATGTATATTAGGGAGATAGATATGTAGTTAGATTGATGATAGATATGATAGAAAAAGTATGTGTTTTTAAGAGATTATCTTCTGAGAAATACTGGTGTAATCGGGAGGTAGATCTTTGATAAAAAGATGACCAGTGCTGTATTTTTGTTCTATCTCATATATATATATATATATATATATATATATATATATATATATATATATATATATTTATATATATATATATTATATATATATATATATATATATATATATATATATATATATATATATATATATATATATATATATATATATTTTCAGTGCATGATCATTTTTTATTCGTCTATTTATAAAATTATTTTCCCATGGAATTCTACATTCAACATTTTTCTTTCATTTTTTATGAACAATCTGCATCTATTCGATTTCTTTCTTTCTTTCTTCTTTTTTCTCTTTGAAATTCAATTCCCTTCTCCTTGCCACGAACTGTCACTTACACTTTCTTATAGATTACATTCTTTGACATGATTTTTAGAGGATTTCGGTGGGAGGAATCCATATTTTCTTTATATTCAAAGATTGTCTATCAATGAAAATAACGCGGACGTCAGACCGAAGTTGGATCATATACGCTTATCAAACGGATGTATTGCTTGCGCATGCGTATAGGAATTGTAATTTTGAGCGATACAGAAATTGATATTGTCGGAATGTAAGAGTTGATATTTAGAGGACTTAGATCGAATCTTTCCATGTTTTCTGTCCGGAGCAAATATGCAGAGAGAAACATTAGATTCTAGAATATGTACTTGTTCGTTTCACATTGTTTGTTTTTATTTTTCAAATATATCAAGTAAGATTACGATAAGATATTATTTGCAACATTTTCTAACATACAATATGATTTGAAAACGAGAAAATGAATACAGGGCTGGAAACCGGTTTTCTTTTTATGAAATACCCATGAATGTAATAATAACAAAGTCACGCGCATTTAATATTAAATCCGTTTAACACGGATTAGAATTGCTTGATATAAACTTTAAAAGCGTCATTTACTATCATTTTAAAACAGCAGTTCCGAAGTTGATATATCGTTTATCAGAGCCATCGTTTGCAAAATGTTGGACAAATGTCTCTGAAATCTACGTACTTTTTTTTTTATTGATATTGCTGAAAAGACAATTTGAATCGGGGTTAAATATAAAATGCACATTTGAAAGTAATTGAAGATAAAATGCAGCATAATCAAGGCAATTCACCAATGAAGCTTTAGTAATGAAGCAATAGGTGCAAGCATGTATCCAGAATAGTTTCCGAAGTTGCAAAAAAGGACATTTGCATATCTGATATTCAGTGCAAATATATCAGGACATATCGTAATAAAATACAATTAAAAAGAACCTCATATGCCTAAACATGATAGATAGATAGATAGATAGATAGATAGATAGATAGATAGATAGATAGATAGATAGATAGATGAAGGGGAGGTATCTATATACAGCAAGTGGGAGAAAGAGAGAGTGTCTCTTGCGCCTTCCATTTTTTAAATGATAGATAGATAGATAGATAGATAGATAGATAGACGGTTATGAACAGACTGATATATATATATAAATATATATATATATATATATATATATATATATATATATATAGATAGATAGATAGATAGATAGATATATCGATATAGATATATAGATATAGATATATAGATATAGATATAGATAGATAGATAGATAGATAGATATACAGACAGATATATAGATAGATATGAACAGACTGTGATAGATAGATAGATAGATAGATAGATAGATAGATAGATAGATAGATAGATAGATAAATGAAGAAGTAGATGATGATGATGATGATGATGATGATATATCTATATATAGATCGAGAGTGGGAGAAAGAAAGATAGAGCGATAGATTTGAACAGATATAGATAGATTGATAGACAGACAAAGAATAGACTGCGATAGATGATGATGATGATGATGATGATGATGATGATGATGATGATGATGATGATGATGATATATTTATATATAGAGCGAGAGTGGGAGAAAGAAAGATAGAGCGATAGATTTGAACAGATATAGATAGATTGATAGGCAAAGAACAGACTGGGATAGATAGATAGATAGATAGATAGATAGATAGATAGATAGATAGATAGATAGATCATGGGCGATTACAGATGAGGAAATGGTATAAGAATATTTGCTTGCGACAATCGTCGAAGTTATCAGGGCAAGCCCGCCTAGAAAATCAGTATTCGATATTTTGATATGTCTGGGTATGAACACTGATTTCTGACACTAAATGTGTATTTACAATGATGAATCCAATACTTTCTTTCTTCCCTCTTTCTACTTCTATCTGTCTCTACAGATTTCCCCCTCTCCCTTTCTCTCTCTCTCTCTCTCTCTCTCTCTCTATCTCTGCATATATATATATATATATATATATATATATATATATATATATATATATATATATAGACATATATATACATATATATATATATATATATATATATATATATATATATATATATATATATATATATAGTGTCCTCGTTTACTTCACAGGTCTCATCATCTTCGTATGCCATGGTGCGTCTAATTTTGTTAGTTTGATCATAGAGAAACAGCGGAAGAAAAAATCTAATAAATAAAAGTGGAAATAAAAAAAGAAAAATTCGTGCAGCTTATGTTATTGATCAATGGTATAAAAAGAAAATAAGCAGATCCATATATATATGCATCTATTTATTTTTTGCTTTACACACACACACACATATATATATATATATATATATATATATATATATATATATATATATATATATATATATATATATATATATATATGGGGTGGTATGTGTGTTGGTTTTGTGGGTGCTGTATCTTTCGCCCTTTTTTCTTTATACAAAGCGTTTTTATTTTTCTCATTCCTCTCAGTTCTTTTACCAGCAACGTTACCCCAAGACCCATTGTATCCGTTCCTCTGCCCACCGTTGTATCAGTGACAGATTCGTGTCAGGAACAGACGCCTGGCAATCACATTTGTAAATGAATCTTTTCGTCTTCAAATGAAAACAAAACAACAAAAAAATAACTCCGGCCCTTTGCCTATCCGAAGGCCCTTAGATCCAGGCCACTATTCGGAAATTATTCATACACACCTAACTACATATTACATGCCTAGTTGTTTATAAGAAAACGTAATTCCTGAGTGCACTGTGTATATAGGCGTACATCGTTCAGAGACATGTCCGGACTGAATCAGGCGTTTAGGAATTAAAAGGAGCGTAATGAACAATGTTTCTATCGTAAAATAAATACCCTGAGTTCGATCCTAGTCGTATACCAACCGATTATGTAATTAGTTAGTTAAATGTTATTTTTTTAGTTAAGACATACGAAAGGTTTCTATGTGACATCCTGTAAACGAAAACTCAATTCATAATATCATTTTCTGATGACATGTCGGGATTTGCAGATATTTTATTATTATTTTTATTTACAAATGTTTTGCTTATATTAACGATATAGTAATTAAAAATATACATTACACTAAAATAACTATCGTATAATAATTGTGCTTCTCCATCCTTTCGCTATTTCGCTCGATCCTTACGCCTTGCCAATATAATTTTGATAGCGTGAGAAGACAAAAGGTATATGAAAGGCACTACTTGGTTTCAGTCAGAAAATAAAAGAAAAAAGGAAGATAGATGTGTTTAACGTCTGTTTCATTGAAAAATAAAAATTGTCATTTTCAAATCTTTTCATTTGTACCCCCTTACTTCTTAAAATAACGATCTGCATTCATACTTATGATTGTTATTGCAATATTTTGTTAAAGTTTTTAAGCTCAAATACATAAGGAGAATTTCGACGGATATTTTATTGGCGTAGAACTCGCCATGGGCTTATTCATTCATTAACTGAAGAATTAATATTTATTAGAAATTTCAAAAAAGAAACCTATGAAATTTACACGGGTTAAAATTAGTTAAAATAAATTAGTCATTAGAGACGTCATTATAAAACAAATACTTGCAAAACATTTTTTTTATATAATAATGATTATGTTTTTAGAAATATCCGTTTGGATGTTGGGCTCAACTCTTACACACAACAAAGGCAAAACGTATAATAATAATAGTAGTAGTAGTGTTAGTAGTGTTGGTAGTAGTAGTAGTAGTAGTAGTAGTTGTAGTAGTAGTAGTAGTAGTAGAAGAAGAAGAAGTAGGATGATGGGGAGATAGGTAGTAAACATAACAGAGGTGAAAGATAACATCGAAACAATAATAATAAAAGTATAATTCAATAATAATAATATAATACTTCAACAACAACAACAATAATAATAATAATAATAATAATAATAATAATAATAATAATAATAATAATTGCAGCACAGGACCAATGCCTTGCAACCAGATCCTATCACTGCCATCTAATCAAGGATGGAACTAACTCGAAATGCAGGATCTGCAGAAAATATAATGAAACTATCGACCGTATTATCTCTGGATGTCCGGAACTGTCAAAAAATGAATACACCCAGAGACATAACAAGGAATCGACATATGTACGCAGGAAGATATACAAGAAGCACAAAATCAAAACTACTGAGGGATAGTATGACTACCAATCAGATACATTTACCCAAAATAACAATGTAACTATCCTCTGGGACATGGCAACTCAAACTGACGGGGAAATAAAAGCCAACGGTTCTGAAATTATAATAAAAAACAAGAAATTCAGGAAGTGTATGCTTAAGTACCATCTGAGAGAAAAACCTCCATAAAATTTATCGAGAAATTTTCCAAATACAAGATGGTAGAAATCGAGATTAACAGGATGTGGGGGATGAAAACTGAGACTCTACCAATAGTAATCGGTAATCAGAGCTCCGGGTCTCGTGAGAAAAGAAATGGACAATTTTACTAACAGGGTCCCAGGGGTAACATCAACATAAAAGCTGCCCAGAAAATCGCTCTACTGGGATCATCCCATATACTAAGAAAAGTGCTATCAATTAAATGACAATTTTCTTATGGGGCCTAAGGACCATAGTTTGTACCCGGTTCTACAGGATACAAACCGGGAAACATTACACACAAACAACAACAACAACAACAACAACAATAATAATAATAATAATAATAATTCAAAGATTAAAGTAATAGAAAGAATCATTTATCAAATTCCTCATCTGGTCATCCAGACCTAAAGCGAAATTCATGCATACACGATCCATAGCTAAAGATGTCTTAAAAATGTCCGGTTCATTTTACCCATCTGCCTTCTGCCTTGCTTTAACTTTATAAGAACCGGATTAAATCGAAAAGGGATTATCGCTACCATATTTGGTTGGTTGATGAGCAGTCCCCACTTGCTAGCTTTGATAGAGTTAAAAACCTTCTAAGCGATATTGTAAGGGAAGATTTATTTTCTTCATTGCAAAGACTTTCTCGAAGACGTTGCAGTCTGGTCGTCATTTCCATATCAAATGTCTACACAAGCTCCACTTTTCATTTCCACGAGTTAAGACTTTTATATCTAGCAATCACAGTGCTACATCCATGCAGTTGAGTCACCCAGAATTCCTCCCTATTATAAGGAAGAAGTTCAACTAAGTTTTTTTCCCCGAGAACTGCAACTTCATGGAATGGACTCCCGCGATGTTGCTTCTCTGAACACTGCAATATTACACACTTCAAGTCAACGGTCAGTCGCTATCTCAACGTCACTTCCTTTTGCTTCTGTAAATTCATGTCAACCACGCTCTGCTTTGAACGGCCCTCAAGCTTGCATTGGGTATTTAAAAAAAAAAATATCAGCGTTAAAAACCAACTCCCAAATTTTTATTTTATTCATTTTTTTAAGTGCAGTCGAAATATGAAATTTGATGCAAAAGTATCCGCCCTGTTGCTATGGTAAATGAGCGAGAGTACGGAGAGTGAAGTACAGATAGATCTTGAACTCTGTTGCGTATGCACACAAAATTATAACGTTCTCACTCACTTCCTTTGTTTATAGCAGTGCTTGGAAGGAAAGTGTGTAGAGTGTGGTCGTCTAACCACATAACAGAGTTTCCATCAGTGACCATGACTTGTGCAGCAGTTTTTGTCCAAGCAAAACATTACTCAGGTCCGACCATTACCATATTTGTCAGATCTCGTCACATATGAAATTTTTCCTCTTCATAAATCAAATCCCACTGGAATGGAACAAGATTTGAAGAGGTCGAAGAAATCTAAGAGAATGCGACTAGGCAGCCACTGGCTATCCCAAAAAGGAGGTCCAGAAATCTTTAATCAATGGAAATGAAGCTGGAAAAAAATGTGTTAATTCAGATGGAGGCTACTTTGAAGGAGATTAAATGTAATATACTTTTTGCAAAAATAATGACGTAATAACGTCAAAAAACTACATTATTACGTCATTATTTTTGCACCAACCTAATATATGATATCTGTCTTCTTGCATGACAGCTAATGCTGCACAATCTCCTCAAAGATGAAGAATATACTTGAAACAACAGAAATGTAGTTCTACAGAAAGATGTTGTGGATACTATTATATCTGTCTTCCTATATGACAGTGAATGCTGGACAATAATCTTTTTACATCTTCGAGGACAGAAAGTGTGAAAGGTGCACTGGGATAGCCAAAGATACATTCTAAAATCTAAGCAGAGTATTAAGATATAGAAAAACTTCATTAGAAACAAAGAAAAGATTACTGAACAGTTACGTTATATCTGTCATTTTGTATGGCAGCGAATGCTGGATAATGACTTTTTAAATCTTAGAGGACGGAAAGTGTGACACTGAGATCCGAAGGCGCATTGGAATGACCAAGTATGCTTTCTAAAAGCTAAGCAGAGTATTAAGAGGCAGAAAATTTTATTAGAAACAAAGAAAAGAGTACTGAACTGTTACGTGAAATCTTTCCTCCTGTATGGCAGTGAATGCTGAACAATCATATTTTTAATATCTTTGAGGACGGAAAGTATTACACTGAGACCCAAAGGTGCATTGGGATGGCCAAAGACGCATTCTAAAATTTAAGCAGAGTATTAAGAAACTGGAAAAGTTCGTTAGCAATAAATAAAAGATTACTGAACTGTTACGTGATATCCGCCCTCCTCTATGAGAGTGAATGCTGAACAATCTTTTCACAGATGAAGAAGACATTTGAAGCAACAGAAATATGGTTCTACCAAAGGATGCTATGGATACCATAAACCGAACATATGTCCAACGACGGAGTTTTAGAAAAAAAGGAAGACAAAAAGGAAACATATAATTAACGTGAGAAATAGACAGTTAATGTTTGTTGGGGCCATAATGAGGAAGGAGAGCTTGCAAAATCTGATACTCACAGGATAGTAAGAGAGACGACGGAAAACAGCGCATTACATACTTGATTGGCTTAAGAAAATGGACGATGGAACAAGAACGAAAATATAAAATATATTGTGAGCTACAAAGGAGAGGAAAATGCGGAGAGCCACGATCGCATGCATCTTGAACTGCTTCGAAGTATACTGAGATCATTTGTAAATATCTATGCTGATGAATGAAACGATATATGAGTGCACCTCCAAAACTCGTGATGATTGGCAACTGCTGTTCTTGCTCAAACATCTCAGTGGAGAGAAAGTCTGGCTGATGACATTCGATACCTCGAAAACAAAACTAATTACATTCCATCATCGCCAATCGGGACCCAAACTGCCATTAGTCACAATGAAAGGATGTCTCCTCAAGGAGGCCGCGGGCCTTGAAAGACATGATTTGAGCGGTTAATTTTTAAATTGATTATAGCATAATTATACGTGCTTATAATTAAAACAGACGGCGTTTCATGCGCATTTACAAAAAAATAACAACTATCAATAACATTAATTTTAGAAATTTATCCTTGAATCTTGGAAAAATATAATAAATGAAAAAAAAACTATGGTACCTTCCTTAATGATTTTAGCATTAAATTTAAGAAATGGATCCGTGAATTTGACAGGATTAAAATAGAAATAGACATAATATATCCAGATTATTCAACGATATATATATATATATATATATATATATATATATATATATATATATATATATAAGTGAACATTGAAGTCAGCACTCAGTGGCGACAGGCTGTTTCATGCTGGAAGCAATCGTTAGGCATGACACAGCCTGTACTTTATAGTATAAAAATAGCAAATATAGTACACCTTAAAACTATATGCCTTCTTTATATATATATATATATATATATATATATATATATATATATATATATATACACACACACACATACACACACACACACACTCATATATATATATATATATATATATATATATATATTCAATAATGTAGCACGCAGTTACCGTTGGTGGTAATAATAAATGAGTGCTTTATACTAAGAATAAATATACAGTGTAACCCAGATATAAGAGAAACCCGGATATAAGAGAAACCAGGATATAAGAAAGATTTTCTATGGTCCCAAATTAGAGCCTGTGTTAATGTATATCTAATAGACCAAAGCCGGATATAGAGAAACCCGGATATAAGATACTTCTCCTGTCCCAAAACTCTCTTATATCCGGGTTACACTGTACTTTTATTCATCACCAATCGTAGCAATCGTCAGGAAGAAATTAAAATTGACCGTTGCAATAGTCAACGTAACTCGTAAGATGGTGGAGTGATCCATTTATATCAGAGAAAATAAATATATTGGTCAAAATTAATTAATCACAAAAAAGTGTATTGTTTTAAAAATAAATTGTTTAACAAAAATATAAATTTATTGATGATAGAATGAAGTAAACACATACATACACACACATACATACATATATATGTACGTATATTGAAATAAAGATTTATTGTAGACATGATCGACAGAAAAAAAAAGTTTTCTCGCTTATATTTTTCTCATATTCTTGAAGAAAACATTTGAACTATTTCGCATTTAACCTTCTTTGGATTCTATCTTACCTGCATATTCAAATAGCCCAAAGAATTTCTTAAACCCAAGCAATCTGCAATTACAGTAACTGACCCTTGACATTTCTCGTTTCTTTTTATTTATTTATCAATTTCTTTTGTTATGCGGCCATTTCCACAATAGTCCAATGGTTTGCATCTGCGCTTTGACCTCCTGGTTGCCTGCAGCCACTTCCGCCATGTTGATATCGAATATTCCTCTGTCTGTTATTTACCTTCCATTACATTTCCATAACACACAAACGCATACACAGACATATAGTTAAATAAAGGCATCTTAAACGCGCATGCGTATGCACATGCGCACGTTTAGGAAGACATATGTCGTAGATGGACGCAGCCGTCAGCAACATACTCTTTCTCTGTTTCTTTTAACTGGTGTTTTGTTCCGCATTTCTTTTTACTTTTTTGGTACTTTTTATCAGTTGTGGTTCTTATTTCTTGATTCCACTTTTCTTTAGACATAAAAAAAAGCAGAACAGACGGTGAATGAATAAAGAAAAAAGAAGAGCTGAGAAAACCAAAAACGCATTTCACCTTAATGCATACCAGAAGTCGATGTGCCCTGGTCAGGAGACAAGTGGACAGTAGGAGAAGAGAAACAAGCGTATAATGTGGGTGTTAGGTTTTCTACTTGTTTTACCACTTGATTTTCGCTCTTGTTTTTATTCCCTCGCATTCTATCTATCTATCTATCTATCTATCTATCTATCTATCTATCATATACGTATCTGTCTATTCTTGATCTATCTATCTATCTATCTATCTATCTATCTATCGCAGTCTTTATTATCTGTATATCTATCTATCACAGTATTTATTATCTATCTATCTATCTATCTATCTATCGCAGTCTTTATTATCTGTCTATCTATCTATCACAGTATTTATTATCTATCTATCACAGTATTTATTATCTATCTATCTATCTATCTATCACAGTCTTTATTATCTATCTATCTATCTATCTACTATCTATCTATCTATCACAGTCTATTTAAATCTATCTATCTATCTATCTATATATATATATATATATATATATATATATATATATATATATATACATTATAATATGATAAAGTTAGTTTTGATGTTGTTTCCCCGACTTCGAAGCTTCTCAGAATTGTCCATTCTTCAAAGTGTATGTTTTTCGAATATATCTAAATATCTATTCCATTCTCTTCGTCTTTTTCTATCTATCTATCTATCTATCTATCTATCTATCTATCTATCTATCTATCTATCTATCTATCTATCTCAAACAACGAATCTCTATCTATCTATCTATCTATCTATCTATCTATCTCAAACAACGAATATCTATCTATCTATCTATCTATCTATCTATCTGTCAATCTGTTTCTATCTATGTCAATTTGATCCTATCTATCTATCTATCTATCTAACATTCTCAAACAGCGAATATCTATCTATCTATCTATCTATCTATCTATCTATCTATCTATCTATGTCAATCTGTTTCTATC
Source organism: Acanthosepion lycidas (assembly GCA_963932145.1). Lineage (NCBI taxonomy): Eukaryota > Metazoa > Mollusca > Cephalopoda > Sepiida > Sepiidae > Acanthosepion > Acanthosepion lycidas. Next base: position 65,169,946 of record OZ010610.1, on the reverse strand, counting down.
TATGTCAATTTGATCCTATCTATCTATCTATCTATCTATCTATCTATCTGTCTGTCACGGTCTATTCAGTCTCTCTCGTTCTGGTTAATCTCTATCTTTTTCGCTCTGCATGTATACATGTATTTTTAGGAATAGATTTTTCATTTATTAAACAAATATTTTTATTTTATTACTTACATATTTTTTTTTGCGGATACCCATATATGAGGTGATGTCGTTTATTTGTTAAACAACAGATTCATTTCTATCTTCCGGCCTGAATATGCGAGAAATATGCGTTCCGTGGCAGGATTCGAACCTGCGTTCCATTACGGGAAACCGTAATTAAATTTGACGTGCTTCGACCTCTTGGCTACAGAGAACCTAATGGCCAAGAAAAGCCCAGAAATATATTAAGTTGGTGCAAAAATAATGACGTAATAATGTCGTTTTTTGACGTTAAAAATACGCCAAAAAACGACATTATTACGTCATTATTTTGCACCAACCTAATATATATATATATATATATATATATATATATATATATATATATATATATATATATATATGTAATGGACTCACCTATCGAGTTCGACGTATGAGGTTCCGACAATCACGAACTAATTATCTGCAAGCCTACGATGGGCATGACTTTTGAGGCCGGCTCGAGAATTGCATAAATGACCACAAATAGTACTGCACGTGAGTGCAGCAGAAACACTGTTAGGTGTTTTATTTCGCTTTCGTGTTTCACGTAGTCGAATGATGCTTACTATTTGATGGTTCTTTATTCCTGCATGGCAACTAGAACAATACTCTGATCTCTTCATAGCAACCCCTTCAAAGTTCTTGAATGGAATGTTGACGCAAGAAAGGTTGCTTTACAGTTTATCTTTAAACCTGAATCAATATTTCTATGACCACTATGGCGTATACACATCCTTGCCACATTGCAATATATATATATATATATATATATATATATATATATATATATATATATATATATATATATATATATATATATCAAAAGTATGTGGTGCAGTTCAATTTACATTACATGAATATATATATATATATATATATATATATATATATATATATATATATATTACATACATGAATCATTCATACAAAATAACAGATATAGAAGTTAAGATATTCTCGCCACTTCTATCATTAACTTCTATATCTGTTTTTTGTATGAATGATTCATGTAATATATATATATATATATATATATATATATATATATATATATATATATATAATGGAAAACTAGGTAATCCGTATGGGTAGACCCAAGGAGGATAAAATCCAGAGAGCACAATGTAAATCCAGAACAAATAATTTAAATAAAAACGGACCACTTTAAGGTTCCATGTAATAAATTATTTCATCACAGCCCTTTTAAAGGACTGCGGATCATCAGACTTCACTTCCAAAAGTTTAATCGAAAAAATGAAAAGAAATTTACACATTTTTGACGGGCCATATTAAGCATATATAAATTAACGAAGTGAGGAAGTGAGGAGAGAGAGAGATAATATTAGTGACACCTTCTCTCATGACTTCCTTCTCTCTTTTTCTTTTTATGTCCTTTTTCTCCTCTACCCCTTCTATATCAATATATAACTTCCGTTAAGTTAACCGTTTAAATGTGTCAATGCCTGGACCTCCTCAAGTAATTTTAAGTATGAAAGAATAGAAATATTAAATTACATCTCACTCCTGTGGTCTGTTTTTATTTAATATATATATATATATATATATATATATATATATATATATATATATATATATATTCATTTTTTTATCTCTAAAATATGCAACTTCTTAATGTTGATATTAAATTTATTAAGGAAGGTGACGTAGTTTTCCGAATTCCTTCAGACTTTTTTTCTTTTTCTTTTCCATCATTTTCGTTAGTGGGTATTCCACACTGTGATATGACAACATCTGCCTGGAATGGTGAAATGTAAGAACCAGGGATCAGATTTACTCTAGAGGACCTTGCAAGTAAGGTACTCTCTAGACATCTGCGTCATAGTGAATTGTTTTCTCCTTTGATGAGATAAGCATTATTTATGTCAAAATTGTGCTTCAGGCTCGTTATGGTGGGCACCCATAGCATTTGATGTATTATTTTGTAAAATATCTCTTTTATGTTCATATAATCTTTTATTCAGATTCCAATCGGTTTCTATATATTCACTTCTGCTCAACGTGTAAATTCCGCATTCAGGTTTTAGGTTCTTGTTCTGTTTAGTATTGACTAAGTTTTTTTATTATATTGAATGTACTAGTAACAAGATTTATGTTGAGTTTAGATAGATTAGATAAAGACGAAACGCGTCACAAGTAAACGTTTTACACTTTATCATACATTTTACCAAATCTATCTATCTATCTATCTATCTATCTATCTCTCTCTCTCTCTCTCTCTCTATATATATATATATATATATATATATATATATATATATATATAGATAGATAGATAGATAGATAGATAGATAGATATATGGCGGGGAGAGAGTGTGTGTGTATGCAAATTTCATATATAAATGTATCTACAAAGAAAATATTAATGAAGAACGTACGTTAGGAAAATATTTTATGCCAACTTGTTTCGTTTCTTGAAGGATTCTGTCAGGATATATGTAGAAATTTTATTTAGGTACATGGACACATGGGTCAGTGTTTGTGGCTAGCTAAGTTCAATTTGGCTTGAACTGCATTTCTGTATATAATGCTGAATAAATATAGCTCTATTTCATGGTGAATCGACTATTTGAATATAAGCGTAGTACTAGACTGGTGTCGAGATCTCATCAATTTACAGCTAAGCTGTCTAGATATAGCCGTAAATTCTATGCTAACAGTTTCTTCATTCACACTTCTCGCTTATGGACCTCTCTCTGTACTCCATGCTTTCCAACCAACTTTAATCTGCAAAAATGTAAATGCAATGTCAATCGCTATCTGTTGTCCTACTGAATACATTATCCTCTTCACGGTCATTATTAACGTTTCTGTTCCTAATTATTCCACACCCAGTAATCCCAAGTGTTTTCACTGCCTTGCTTGTGGAACGCCCTTCCGGCTTCATGCTTTCCAGCCAACTTTAATCTGCAAAAATTTAAATGCAATGTCAATCGCTATCTACTGTCTTCCTGATTACTCTTTTCCTTTCCCGATCAAATTAATGATTCTGTTCCTAATTCTTTCACATACTGTAAGCCCTTGTGGATTTGTGTCTTTACTGCCTTGCTCGCGGTGAAACCGAAAAAAATATACGCCATTTTCGGTCTGATCTTATTTGGCTGTGTTTTCTTTTGTGATCGGAGGTGGCCTCATTCGACAGCGATATCTCTGAGGTGTCGAGCTACTATTGCATGATCCCTAGATCCTTTGAATTGGCCCGGATGTACTATTTATGTATATTTGAACGGCCTTGTTAATATTCTATGACTGACATCCAAACTTCTTTTCAAATTTGAACAAGCTGACATTATGGGAGGTGTGTTGCGTTGAAGTGCTTTCTTATTACTGATCATCTCCTGTTATCAAATGTCTGCATTGCCACTTAGGAGTTTGGCCCGATTTGAAAGCCTACTGATGATCTCTTTAATTAATTTACTATGATATTTGTGTTCATCTAAGTTGGGGTTTGGCACACCGAGCGGGTATCTTGACCATAAAGTAACTGCCATATTAGAGCGGTTCACAAAGAATCATTGAAGATGAAAAAAGCGTGAATTTATTTATTTTTTTTTTTGAGATTCTAGAAAGAAAAAAATCAGCTTAGGAACAAAAAAATAATCATTGTGTCAGCGGGAGTCTGTGATCGCGGATGACACGATCAATTGGCTATTGAGCTCCTTAAGTAGGGGAGATATTTGAGCTGAGACACAAAAGAAGATTGAAAAGATTTGAAAAGAAGAATAAAAAAAAATATGTTGAATCAATAATGATTTCAGTTTATTTCCTATTTTGAAGCTGAAACTTTCCTT
>OZ010610.1:65118448-65163448 GCA_963932145.1 Acanthosepion lycidas | reverse complement strand
TGAGTGATTTTCCAATCGTAACTTAGATGTGGCACAAGGCCAAAAGTAGTGGGGCACCCAGTGAGCAAATAAGCTTTAATGAAAAATCAAACCAAAGCAAAATTTTTCAAAACATCCTGCAGCGTCTCACTAACTTTTACACACTTTAGCGTCCAGAATGTTTCTCACGCATATTTGAATATTTTCTGTCACTTCATTACACGTGACATGTATCTAACCAATAAGAAATAACCAAACACAACATACCATTAATCTCCGTCTCTTTGCTTTTTATCATTTTTTTTATTATTTCTATCTTGATCTCTGATGAAGCTTTAATAAAGTGAAACATGTTAGCTTGAGATCTGTTTCCTACTTGTTCATTATCCTATCAATTTGTCAGATTCCTATCCATACTAGATTTATATTTGATCTCCGATTCATATATATATATATATATATATATATATATATATATATATATATATATATATATATATAATTCATTAAGGAAGGTGCCGTAGTTCTTTTATTTTCCAAGTACTCATACAAGATCATCTTCAGGAGTAAATTGCTCAGACAAAAATCACTTAGCAAATTAGAAAATAAGAGAATGAAATGACAAAAACTATGACGCCTACCTTAATGAATTTAATATCAACATTTGATCAGAAGATTCGAGATGATACAATAAAATAGACATAATATATTCATATTATTTAACGAAACATACTTGAATGAACATATGTTACATATATATATATATATATATATATATATATATATATATATATATGTGTGTGTGTGTGTGTGTGTCTTTGTGTGTCTGTATGTGTGTCTCTATATGTCGTTGTTTATGTCTCTGTGTGTGTTTCTGTATTTGCCTCTGCGTGTTGTCTCAACACGAGTCCCACTCTCCGTATCTGTGTGCGTATCCATGTGTGTATCTGCAAGTGTCTCTGTGTTTGTCTCTGTATGTATCTCACGGGTTAGTGTATATGTCGGTGTGTGTATCTTTGTGTCTCCTTATGTCCCCCTGTGTGTGTCTCTGTGTATGTCTCTAAGTGTGTCACTGTATGTGTCTCCGTGTGTGCGTCGCTGTATATGTCTGTGTGCGTCTCTGTGTGGGTTCTGTGCGTGTGTGTCTCTCACGCTGTATGTTTGCGTATATGTGTTTTATTAAATTGAATTTTCTAGTCAATTTTTATTATATTTTCTACATTTTGAGTAATTTTTGCATATCTCGATTAAATCTGTGTTCTAAATGCACAAATTTGAAAAAAATTAATTTAGACTGACTCATTATCAGCCATTGTTGTCCGTGTCATAGAGAAAGTTTTATTAGCTACATACTGCCATTTTTTGCATGGCTACAACTGAAGATTAAACAGACGCGTATGCTTATAAAACATAGAATAATCTATCAATCCCTTTCAACTGTTTATGAGAAACTGTACGACATATGACATCCGTTGTCATGACGGATTTGTTGTTTACGACTTATCAATCTTTTGAAGATTATTCTGCATTGTAAGAATTTTGGGGAGATATAAAATGATTTGCTGATACAAGTTCTACTATTTAACCCATAGCTATGCGGTGAAAGAGGTGGATACATACGTTCTCCAAGAGTATTTGAGCAGAAGAGAGTATATAGAAATCGGCTGGAGTTGGAACTCGAATCTCCGATTGAAAATTCCGCGCCGTTATCCATTACACCACCCGCATATACAGTCTTACAGTATTACTATGGTATTACAATGCGGGCAAACGTCTCGGTACTTACCAGGCTCGACGTTGCTTAACTTCAATGATCGCGCAAGAACCAGTGTTTTGACGTGATATATAAATACACAGACACACACACACACACATATATATATATATATATATATATATATATATATGTATGTATGTATCGGTACTGATGAGTCCCAAATATAGGACGAAACGGCTGTCCAGTCCTTTCTGTATTCTGCTGAGATTTCTTCTAAACGATGAATTACATATTTATGATTATCTCAAATCCTCCTAATTATTTTTCTCTCACAGACACACACACACAATATATATATATATATATATATATATATATATATATATATATATATATATATATATATATTAGTGATCGGAGTTAGTGTGTTCCACAAAGGGACGATCGTGAGTACGTGATATGGCGTTTCCTGGCTGTAAATGTCTGAACTGTAGAAAGTTAGGAATAAATTTTGTCTGAATATTTACATTGAAATAGCGATAGAATAGCGGTTGGCCTGTGACGTTTCATCCATGGGAAAGGGGTTCTAGGTGTGAAAATAATTCATCACCTACATGGCCGTGTAATCGCTTTAAAACTTTGTCAAGGAAAGAAAATTTGGGGCGGATGGAGCAGCAATACTCCATGTTTGTGTTGATAGAGCTCTTTCTAAGATAAAGCATGACTCAAGTTGATAGGTAATTTCTGGACTAGTAGAAGGAAGCGACAGGAGCACCTCTTCTCCTCCCATCTATGGGTCAAATATTATGACGCCTATCAGACAACCATTATTATCTTGAAAAAATTCTTACAATCTAAAAATATATTTAGGCTCAAAAGGTTGACAAACCGTAAAAAATAAATCATTTAATCAAAGAAACCGACTATTTTCCACCATTTTTACCGATGAATCATATAGATGTAATGGATCTAACCAACGTCTTCAATCCATTGGCTCATGTATGCTTGAGGAAATAACTGAGACACCCGGAAGAGTCATGGCACGTGGAACTAGAAAAATCTACCCGGTGAATGAAATAAAGGGTTTGGTTCGAAATTCCAATCACCTGAACGAAGCTGGAGTTTACAACGGCCAAAAGGTTGTGAATATGGCAGTGAAAATGAGGATAACAGTCCGATTATGTAAGTAATCATAATACCTCATCTCAGAGATATAGACAGATATAGGTCTTAAGTGATGAGTGGCGCATTTGGCGAGTTGAGCAACACCTTTCAGGTACAAATGCTTACAATTTGCGATGGGAATTATGAATGACTTGATATAGGTACAGCAGATTGTTAAAGACATTTTTTGTAATTCATGTTCTAGCAGGCGGAGTGTGTGCATATGGTATCCTTAAAGAATTGATTAGGAAATATATGTTTGGAAAAAAAAAGAGAGAAGTAATTCCGATATTAATGTTAGACAAAGGGGGAAGAGAGAAAAACGTCAGAAAAAAACGAAAGAAAAAAAGAAAGTAAGAACATTTATGCATAGAATTAATAGAAGAATCTGCAACTGTTACTGGTCCTGACCCGGCATCTCTGCTTCAGTATTTTTCCCATCACCGTAAAGAAGTTCCACTGTTCATATTTTTTTTAGAAATACTTCTAATGGTAATTTTTTTGATGAACTTTCCTCTGTTGCACCTAAACTTCATGAATTTAAGCATACGACGAGATTTTACAGTCGAAATTGGATAGATGTAACCGTAAGTTCTATGCTAACAGTTTCTTCTCTCGAAGTTATTACTTTCCAGTCAACTTTCATCTTTAAAGATTTGAATGCAATGTCAATCATTAACTTCCGGTTCCTTTATTGTTCTTTCTCCCTAATCATTTTTTTTTCTTCTTAGGAATGATTTTCTCATATTCTCTAACATTCAGTTATCCCCATGCGTCTTAGTGGCTTTGTTGCCTTTCCTGGAGTGAAATTATTAAGCAAAAACAAGATAAAAGAAAAGGGAAGCTGATGATAAAGAAACAAAAAAAAGAAAATATATTTTATAATTCCGTGTATAAGAAAAAGAGAAAATTGTCGTTAGTCGTAGAAGAGAAAGAATAAAGATGTGGAATATAAAGAGAACTAAATACAATTGAAAGATTAAATCGGAAGAATCTTAACTCATTTTATTCATGTGTCTTCAGAAATACAATGAACTTCTCTATCCAACAATAGAAAAGAAGAATTGAGATGAGAATATTCTGAGGTTATTTCTCTTTTGTGAATTTTGCACAATTCTCTGTGCTTAGCTGTTAGGTTTTCTATTGTGATAATTTTCATTAATTTCAGTTTATTTTTATTTACAATGAAAACTCTTTGATAGTCACATATTGTGCTGAGGATTTATCAATAGGTTGTCTAATCTTCAAGTGGGTTTCTGTATTTTTATAAGTTTTCTGCTATTTTAGCCTATATATGTTCGACATCTATCTATCATTTCATATCTATATATCTAACTAGGTATCTCGATCTGACCATTATCTATCTATCTATATATTCTATCTATCCATTATTTATATATATATATATATATATATATATATATATATATATATATATATATATATATATACTTTAAAAATCAGGAGGTCAATTAAATCCTTGCTTACATATCAGAAAATTTCTTCTTCTTCTTATATATATATATATATATATATATATATATATCAGGTGTAACAGCAACATTTTTTCTTATATATATATATAGCGGGTGTAATCACAAAATTCTTCTTCTATCTATCTATCTATATATATATATATATATATATATATTTATATATATATATAGCGAGTGTAACAGCAACATTTTTTCTTATTATTATAATTATTATTATCATTATATATATATTAGGTTGGTGCAAAAATAATTTCGTTTTCTCACAAAGTAACATATATTAGAAAACGAAATTATTTTTGCACCAACCTAATATATATATATATATATATATATATATATATATATATATATATATATATATATATATATATATATAGCGGGTGTAGCAGCAAAATTCGTCTTCTTCTTCTTCACATCCTCCTCCCACCTTTTGCACCTAGTGCTTTTCTTTATTTATTTTTAAAAACAATAATTAAAAAAAAAATAGCTAAAAAATCGTTAGCTGGTCATTTGATAAAAAATCGCCTGAGTTTGCCGTAAGATTGAAACCAGAGTAACGGATTTAACTTACCTCCTGATTTTTAAAGTTAAAACCTCTGCATGTTATTTTTACTTCTGTTGTTTTTCGTTTTTTTTACATATGTATTGAGCACCTTTTAATAGCACTGTTTGCTCGTCTGATTCAACTCTGACCATAAACTTTTTATGTATTATATATATATATATATATATATATATATATATATATATATATATATATATATATATATATATATATAACAAATCTTCGTTTATTTTCGCATTATATACCTGGCAAACCTAGTTTATTTAAATCTATCAAGGATAATATATACATATATATATATATATATATATATATATACCTTTGCATACATGCAAACCAATATCTCAGTACATGTTGATGTAAACCTCATTGTATCACTGTCTTATTTTGTATGTTCCTATTACTCTCTAATCCAGTTTCGATCTATCGATCTGCGCGTATTGAATCCATCTGGAGTTAATCGATCAATGTCTGTCGGTCGTTTCTGTTTATCACACTGTGCCAAGATCTCTTTATCTATCGAATGTATCATTAAAAAAGATTTCATAGAAATGGCTTAAACGACGAGAAAGTTGTTGAGATATGTTGGACAAAAATAACACGAGCGGAACAATAGAAATTGATTTTGTATCTGGGTTCAGACTTGACGCACCATTCACCTTCTCTGAGTGTCTGTATCACAAAAACCGCGTGAACTAAAACCCTTTGTATCCCACGGCCGAATTAGCAATTCTTTGACACCCTTTCACTCCATCTCACACTTCGCGCGGCCATAACAACAAAACCATTTTCTCCATTGTTCAAATATAATGATGCTGAAAGTCTCCGACACAATAGACACATTTTGCAATTTTTTTCGCGATTAAATACATACATATATATGAATAAGACAAAAGGAAAACTTATCTTAGCGGACGCATTTCGTCATCTGACTGACTTTATCAAGGCGAATGTGAGGATTTTATTTTGTGACAATTATTTATATACAAGAGCAAAAATGTTATCTGTTTTTCAAAATTTTTGTATAGGTGTACTCATGAATATTCATCAGGATAACATAAATATCAGGCAAGATGTGATTTTATACAATCCAATGCCTAATAAACGAAAGTGATTAAGAGGTAAATTTTTTATTTCATATATATATATATATATATATATATATATATATATATATATATATATATATATAGTGGGTGTAACAGCAAAATTGTCCAAATAGTGTACCAGCAAAATTGTGCAACTGTTAGATTAAGCTTTGAACCGTTGTATCTTAGAAATGTTTAATGATATTTTGCTGGAATACTCCGCGGTTTTTATAACTAATTGACTCTACTTTAAACAATAAGAATGTATTTAGCTCAAAGTTGAAATGATGATGCCTCTTGCGGGTGTAACCTCCTGATTCAGTCTTCCTCTTTTTAATTTTATTCACCGTTTTCTTGATGATTCTTAAATGGATCTTGGAGATGGAAACCGGAGTATGAATTTCCATAGCAATACTGAAGGCCTGAATGATCTTTTTCCTCTTACCATTGCTCATTTAGAGAGACAGTTGGTCTAACACAAAACGATTTTAACTCTTTCTAGTTGAATAGCTCAAAGGGTTTTTCCGTGATTCTTACGACAAAAGGTGTGAAGATGTCTAAATGTCTTATGACAACCTGGAGAAAAGAAACTCAATGAGTTTAGAGGGTTTGTTTTGTTTTTTTGTTTTTTGTAGGGGGGGGGGGGTAAAGAAATTAAACATTTTGGGGTATAGTCAATTATCCTATACTGTTACACGATTTGAAAAGTTTTACTGTTACACCCGATATATATATATATATATATATAGACGATGACAGGGTTGAGTAATGGATACATATATACATCAATCTAAGAAAGTAAAAAATTATCCGCACTTTCGCATAACATATATTTAGGTTTGTTAATAGTTGGTCACGTTATGGAACTTTGGGCGTTTTTTTTTTTTTCTTTTGATGTTGTTACAGTGTAAACATGGCCGATCAAGTGGCAGTGTTTATCACGGAGGAACAAGCAGCAGTCGTCCAAAACTGCAAATAACACGCTAGCTCATCGATGATAACTCGCCGGTTCGCCATTAACGACCTTGCTTGTATGATGACCGAAATTAAGCTACGTCGAGCCGAGTCAGTACTTCGATGATAACCGTTTGTGAATATCTTCGATGCGTGATTAGTATAATGGATAATGGCTCGGAATTGTCAATCGGAGAGACAAGATCCTATTATATATACTCCTTTGTGCAAATTAATTAAAACAAAACGAATAATTCCGTTTTTATTTACTTTTTTCATGTTTTTCCAATGAAACCTGACCTAGCGCCAATGTTAGTACTTCGTATGTCTATTCCACGAAGTCGTTCCTTTTAAGATTGACCACAGATTCTCGATTGGATTTAAATCAGGAGAGTTTCCGGGACAGTCTATAGTAATTTGATTTCGTCACTACTAAGGCTTGCCAGTGTGTTCGTGCAGCGTTACACTTTTCGTATTTTCTCCTTGGAGTAACGTCCATCGCTGACAATGGCCATAAGGCAACTAATCGACAGTCGAGACAATAGTGTCTGCGCGTAATGAAAGTCTGATGCAATCACTGATGAAGCAATATTTTTCAAAGTCAAACAAATTTCATCATAAAATCCGAAAATAGATTCATATTACTGCAGACCACTGCAAATGACATAATCCGAGGAAAAATAGAAATCGATTACAGCCTGTGGGTCTAAAACTGACTGTATGGTGAAGGAAAGGAAATTAAAGCGGTTGTTTTAATTAATTTGCACAAGGGTGTATATATGTGAATTTCACGAATGTATATAAGGAGATGGACTCTCCCTTCTTTTTTGACGTATGAGGGTCAAGCAACAAGAGGCCGAATACAGATATCTGGTGCACTACGTGCCACAAGGTCTCCAAACGGCTTTTTCTTCTCCTATGGCGAGTAGTTAGAACGTCCGCACTCTAACCATGAGATGCAGGTTCGAATCCTACCCTGGTCGGTTTGTCAGGAAGGAGACTTCCTGATGTCATCGGATTGAAGAGATCGATCCCAACGTGTGACACCATTGGAAAGTGCCTGAAAAACATACCACGGGTTGACCCAAGCCTTGTGAGTGAAACACAAGACGAAATCTACACAAGACGGAATCCTTCGGGGACCGTTGATAGCTGTTGTCACAAGTCATCGTGACCGAGGGCTTGAGCGTGTTGGCCTTTTTCAAATTGTAGATCATGCTAGATAACAAGCTATTTCCCAGAAAATGTAGCTACGGTCAGCTCCTCATAGTTGCAGTATAAACCACAGGTGGGCTCTGTAGTTGTTGAATAAACACAAATGCGCCTGAGAAAGTATCAGCAATAGGGATTGGCTAGCCTCCCTAGTAGACGGGTATAAGTGGTCAGCTATACTTTATAATGAGTAATCTCCATTTGTGTGACCGTTTGGCTGTGTGATATTTTTAATGGGCTTGAGATCTTCGATCCAGGCTACATCTGTAGATGTTTCTCTGTGATGCAAACTATTGACTGTATTCATAATTCGTACTTCCTGTATGTGCGCGGCAAAACACGAGTGCTGCCTTGTTCGTTCATTAAACCAATAATCTCAGTGTTTGGATGACATTTTGAATCGGATTCCATTTACTGAAGCTGATTATAAATACATTAAACCGGATGAAATATATCTACTGGTTTTAATGAAGTTTAAGAAATGCTAGGGAAATCTTAGAAGTGTACTAAAATGCATGTTCAATATTGTTTACTCCTCATTCTTAATTCTGGAATAAAGTGAAATTAAGTCTAAGTAGTATGTCTATTCCGCGAAGTCGTTCCTTTTAAGATTGACCACAGATTCTCGATTGGATTTAAATCAGGAGAGTTTTCGGGACAGTCTATAGTAATTTAGCAAAGTTTCATTCGTGTTAGAAAAACGGATGTACAGATAAAGCAGGGCTTCTCAACCCTTTTTTTTTTTTTTTTTTACCACGGATTCCTTTTACGCTTAATTGTTTGTTTTTTTTTTTGTTTTTTTTTTTTAATTTTTTGCTGATCCTGATAACCAAATGATGAAAAGAAAAAGCTTATTTTATTTTTTACCAAAAGATATGTTTAGGAATTTTATTATAGAAATAGTAAATATATATTTTATTTTGAAGTAAAACTAATTTAATGAAAAAATAAATTGTATTTAACAACTAAATTATAAGGGATATTTATGTAAGCTAGAAAAATAACTCATAATAAACCATTTTAAAATATGTGAGTAATTAATAGCTTCTTAAAAAGGGCAAATGCAATCAATGAAATCGGTATAATTGATGCTGCTCTGCGAGTTTATATATATATATATATATATATATATATATATATATATATATATATTCGGCTCCATTGATAGTCGAAGATCACTGCTTTTCACAATGTCGGGTCTATTACTTTATAATTAATTTATATTAATATTTAATCTTATTTTATTAATATCTAAAATTAATATTATTATATGTTATTAAGACAGTAAATTGATTTATATAACAAATTATAATCTCTGTATAATTTCCCTTTATATATATAAATTAAATCTATTCAAACTCGGTGGGTGGAAGAACCTGGATAGTACAATTTCCAAATAAATTGGCCTTCGCGGAAAAATGGAAAAAAAAGAAAGCACCAAAAACCACCATATGGACCCCGATTGAGAACCTCTGACCTAGGGTAATGGTTATGAGCTAAAAAAGTAGTGTTGAGGATCAGTATGCAAATGCCACCCTAGATTCATTAGGTTAAATAGAAGGTTATATTGGATTATCTAGACTTGGAGAGCCGCCAGTCTTCTTTTTCGTTTATGTGCCGTCTCCCTTCATGTCGTAGGTGATCATGGCCCTCCACGTCTTTCTGTCTCTTGTGGCTCTTAATAAGTTCTGTCTTTTTGCTGTTTCTCCCAAACCCTGTTCTACCATCAGTTTACTGAAGCACATCAAGTATGTTACGCGCTGTTTTACTCTGTCTGTCCTTTGAGTATCAGATTTCCCAAGTCTTCCTTCCTCAATAACATGTCCCAGAAATTTCAATTGCTTCTTTCTGATATTAAGTGTAAGTATCCTTTTTGTTTCCATTTTCTATAAAACCTCATCGTTGCTCAGCATCCTCCTGTAAGCCCAAATTTCTTATGCTTCATGTCTCTTCTTCATCTCTGAGGATATTTTCCAGCATTCACTGCCATATAGAAGGACAGCTCAATGCTCTTTTCCTTGTTTCTAATGAAATTTTTCTGTTTCTTAATACTCAGCTTAGTTGTGAAAAAGCATCTTTGTACATCACAATGCATCTTTGGATCTTAGTGTTGCACTTCTCAGAAATTTAAATTTCTGTACTTGTTTGATTTTTAGACATTTCTTCTCATTTTGCTACATTCTGTTGGAGCTTTTGTAGTTTCCTTTCGGTATCTACTAATCCTAACTCTAATCCTAACTCTAATCCTAACTCTAATCCTAACCCACAGTGTCCTCTGCTTGTCCTCCGCTGTTAAGATTGTAGCCGCCGATAATGAATCTTTGTATCATTTCAGATTCACTCAGAATGGAATTAAGAGTCGACATTCCTCTTTCTGAAATGGCTGCCCAAACCTCACCTAATTCCGCTTTTGGGGTTTTGAGGCATTTTCCTGAAGCGACGGGAACTAATATACATTCTAAAAATTATAAAAGCTTAGCTAAAATGTTGTTGGATTATTAGAAAATAATCTTATATAATAATAAACGATATATAATTGCTAAAGATACAATTAATACCATTACTGCAAATTCTTTAAAACATCATCATTGCTCACATATTCGATTCATAGTATCCTCAACATCTTTCTTCAGATCATTTCTATTGTTTCAAGTATATTCTTCACCTTTGAGGAGATTGTTCAGCATTTGCTGTAATACAGCTAGACTGACATCACATAACAGTGTATTACTCCTCTCTTTGTTTCGAACAACGTTTTTCTGTCTTTTAATACTCTGCTTAGCTTTTGGAAGGCATCTTTGACCATCCCAATACGTCTTCGGATCTAAGTGTCGAACTTCCCGTTCTGTTAGAGCACTTCACAAATATATATATATATATATATATATATATATATATATATATATATATATTCATAATACATGTTTCATTAAATAATATAGACAAGTATTGTCTATTTATTTTATGTAAATTCTTTTCATAACGTCTGATAAGCTTAATAACATTATCATTAAACGAAGAAAGAAAATCACAATATTGATCCATATTTTTTAATCCAATCTAAGCTTTCGGCTTACATAAGCCATTATCAAAGATGTCAAGTACTGTACATTATATTAAGCAATATACGGACAAGACAGTGATGATAGTCTGTTTCTGTTTACATGGATGATTTCCAAGCAACGATGAACACGTGCATATATATATATATATATATATATATATATATATATATATATATATATATATGACAAAAATAGGGTGCGCCAAACGAAGGCAAATGAAGTGTAGTGAAGTGTATCCTACCTTCACCTGATATAACAATAATTATTGAAAATGCTAAGATGTTCATTTGTAGATTTTCTTGGTGATAGTATGCAATAATATCACCAAGAAAAGCTAATCAAAGATGGACTTTTCATTTTTTTTTCGTGTGGGGTTTGTAATGTGTTTTGGTATGCAAAATGTGACAACCCAAAAAGTTTTTGAAAAACTGGACTTGGACCTGATAGAATACCCTAAAACAACCAAAACTTGCTCTAAACGTACTGGCTCTCACACAACATCTACTGAGAATAGCCGTTATGAATGTGAGAATATAAACTGAACATATAACACTGAAGAACATGAAAGATAACCTAGATATCAATCATATAAAAATGAAATCTTTCTAAATGACTATCTTGATGAGGGTCAAAGAGGGAAGATGCATTAAATCGCGGACAGCGTTACCAACTGCAGGCGTAATGCTGTTGGCGGAAGAAATAGCCATTTTATGAGGAAACAGACGGGGATGAATACCGTGCAGTTATCGCAGAAAGAGAATTGATTACTACTTTTCTACCGGGATGCTTTTATACATCTTTCCGTTCTTCGTGCGTGAAAATGTAATTTCTTTCGCTCTCTCCATTTTTTAAGCCATTTCTTTAGTTGCAGGTCATAGCCAGAAACCACATCATCACACAAAAACACGCATGCTGTGAATCGGCGAATTGAAGGCCATTCATCTAACTTCCGGTCGCTCACAAGGTGTCTTTAATGGCGCCCGTTCTGCAGCTGTCACTGAAAACACTGAGCCTACCTTGATATCACTTTCGATAGCACCAGAATTCAGACAGTAGTTATTTTGTGTTATTTTTCTATGTAAACGGTTACTTTTCACCTCGGCATTCATACGCACGCACACAAAAAAAAAAAACATACGTATATAAATGCAAACTCCTGGTCACCTCGGCGTGATGTAATAGTAACTAAAATAGTTACCACTGAATAGGTAGTTCGATCTTCAATGGATACTCCACACTCTCGGCCGTGTACCACATGTTCTTTTAGAAAATCATTTGAGCACCTCGAGGGAGTGTAATGGTTAACAAGCTTGTCTTGCTAGAACAATTACGACTGAGTAATGAGTTCGATCGTCAAGGGATAC
Source organism: Acanthosepion lycidas (assembly GCA_963932145.1). Taxonomy (NCBI): domain Eukaryota; kingdom Metazoa; phylum Mollusca; class Cephalopoda; order Sepiida; family Sepiidae; genus Acanthosepion; species Acanthosepion lycidas. The sequence goes on along the minus strand of OZ010610.1, from coordinate 65,150,844 downwards.
CTCATGATTTTGGCCTTGTGTCACATCTAAACTACGCTTGGAACATCACTATAAATGCAAACTCCAATCCGAGATGAAGCGTTCCCTTTTATTTCTGGGAAACAAAGCGTCAGATTGAAGGAGATGGTTGCCTGTCCTGCTTCTCACCTCACATAGCTTGAACGAGCCCGACTTCAACATCGAGATCAGCTGCATGAAAATATTAACGAAACTTAGCACCATGCTGCTCCTCTCAGTGATCACCCGTTAACCTGCCAATGTGGCTTTGTCGAACGAACACAGTAAAGCAGGCCTTCCTGTTCTCTCTCTCTCTGTATATATATATATATATATATATATGAAGAAAAATATACGGAAAAAACAAACAAAAATCCTAATATGCAATTATGCTGTTTTAATGTTAATATAATGTCAACGTCGGACGTTTCGGTCTAATAAACCATCTTCAGGACATATTCATAAAATATAATTAACATTATCAATTCAACATGCCAAAGACGATTATATTTTATGAATATGTCCTGAAGATGGTTTATTGGACCGAAACGTCCAACGTTGACATTATATTAACATTAAAATAGAATAATTGCATATAAGGATTTTTGTTTGTTTTTTCCGTATATTTTTCTTCATACTGTCGGATCTATATCCATATATTTGCTTGCATATATATATATATATATATATATATATATGCAGTAATCCCTCTTTTATACATGATTCAGTTAAAAATTAGAATAAAAATCGCCCTTGATAATGGTTAAATGAATACCGAAAGCGCTCGGATATGTAGACCTTTTCGACATTTTTTTTACATATTTTGTGTCCAGAAAAGAAAACATTCGTACGAAAACAATAAAAATTAAATAAAACGCTTAATCGCAGTCAGTCGTCGTTAAAGAAGCACACACACGCAGCACGCACTCACACACACAATATATATATATATATATATATATATATATATATATATATATATAATTAAGTTATGAAGAACTTAGTAATCCGTATGGGTAATCCCAAGGAGGAAGAAATCCTGAGAGCTCAATGTAAATCCAGAGCTAATATTTTAAAGAAAAACAGACCACTTTAAGGAATCAATATGATAATTTGTTTCACCAGAGCCCTTTAAAAGGACGCCGGATCATCAGATAGCACTTCCAAAAAATGAAATGAAAATTTATGGGTAGTGTGATATTTATAATTTAGTAGAGAGTGTAAAAGGAGTAGTTAAAGAGACATGGTAGAGTTTAGGGAGGGATTAATTTCGTATCTCTCTCAATCATACTTAGTATTGGGAGGAGAGACCAGAGATTGACCTATTTAGACGGTTAACTTAACGGAAGTGATATATTGAAATGGAGAAGAGAGAAAAGAAAGAAGAGAGAGAGGGAAGTAAAGAGAAAGAGGCTGCAATTGGGTTTTAGCAATTTATGTAAAGAATAGATTTTAAAGCTTGATAGTAATTTAGATGTCTAAAAAACCTCGAAGAAATGATATATATATATATATATATATATATATATATATATATATATATATATATATATTATAAATTGATTTAAAATATTTTCCCTACACAGTTCTAAATATCTAAAAGAACACGGAATTATATATCTGTTCTTTCTTTTTATTTATATATACATATATATTTTTTATTTATATATACATATATATTTTTTATTTGTATATACATATATATTATATATCTTACTGTTCTTTCTTTTTATTTATATATGCATACATACACACACACACACATATATATATGTATATATATATATATATATATATATATATATTCAATAATTTTTAGTTTTTGTTTATTGTGTTCATGTTTAAGTATAGTTGTGTTTTCAACGAGGATTTTCCGGAATTGTGCATGCGGCCAGGCATGTTGTTTTAAATGCCGAAAAATGTTAGAGTTATCATTCAAATGCAGAATCAAGCACCATGAAAGTGAGTTTGTGCTGTGACCAGCAGAAATATTATTTAATCTGTTGGAGATACAATCTCCCAGAGGGCACTTGAATTTGTAAATATGTTTTTTTTTTTTGCAAATCGCTAACGAGGGGCGGTGGAGAGAATCATTGCAAATAATTGAGTTGGATATACGAGATTTAGTGTAGTATATGATTAACTTAAATTTTTGCTAGGATCTATTGTAGATATATTAATATTTACCATTTTTTTAGTATATTTTCATCTTGTTTATAAACGCAATCTTTAAGCTTTATAGTTGCAGCAACTCGGGGTTGTTAAGCCTTTTGACTCATAAATATAGTATAGCATACATTAAAATAATATATATATATATATATACAGAATATTTTTCAGCACCTCCTCCTATGGTTGCTATAGCGGGAAATTATGTTTAAGAAATACGCTTCTTTCAGCATCAATGGTCGTTTCAATGACCAACAATCATGGCGTCATAATATTTCCCGCCATTCTTAAAACACCCAACTCTCCTATATCCGGTCGCGTTTCTCCGTGCACTCAGATTTCTTCAACCATCTATTTTTATCAATGCCAATATCATCGCGTCAAATCTCGAGTCTATTGAATAGAATCGTTGAGAATTGACATGTTCATTGTAAGGACTGTCATATTAGTGTGAAACGAAGATTGGAGAGGAATTTAATTCGAATGAAGATTGTAGAATAAGTGATACCTTTCTGTATGTTCATAGTGACGAGAACTTAATATACAAAACACACATGTACATACAATGAATCACTAGTGTATACACATACGGATATGTGTGTACAAGATCCCTACTAAATATACGGGTAAACTGAACAGCCAATCCGAAACGATTATCATCTCCATACTTTGTGTGAAGAGCACACAACCCGTTTGGGAAATCCCTCTCTACATAACCAAACGTTTTTCTAAGAATAAAACGCCGAAAACAAAATGTGTTAATCTTTTATATACTAGCCCATTCAGGACGATAGCGATCATGGCTCTCCACAAAATTCGTTTGGTACTGGAAGTAACTTTTAACGTTTTGGCATCTGATTTGCCCTGTCACTCATTTTTAAGTAGTTTACTCGCTGCTAAATACTGCCTCTCTTTCTTTCATTGTATGATGTAAGTTTTAATTCTCCAATTACTGATATAATCAGTAAAAGATACGTTACTATCAATTAGCGAATTAACACTCATAGCATACAGTGAGATCATGTGTTTTAAATATTTAGAAAATAATTAATAAATAATGCATTATAAATAACGTTTACATTAGAAAACACTGTAAATAGTTTACTATACAAATACATTCTACACGATTCCACTATTGAATTGTATTTAATCCTTTACTTAGTCCCAGGTATGACGATAGACTACATCCGGCAGCATGGCCTCTGATCAGGAGATTGGAACTTTTCATGACGCGACACCCAGGTTGGTAGAAACTCTTGGGGTATCAATTATGGGCAACTAGTGAACCCCGAAACAAAAACAAAAAAAAACACTGTTGTGGTAGGATTCACCTAATTTGCATAGTGGAGTACCGACCATATAAATATGGTTGGTACCGGGAAGAGAGGGAAGGAATCAAGAGATTCAGAGACCGAGAGACAGTCTCTCGGCTACTGTCGAACACTCTGCATTAGCAGAGGGGAATCCGCACGAGGCTTTGCCGAAGGGCAAGGTTTCGTCCAGGGAGGTTGACAGGGCCTGAACCCGTCTAGGCGGGTTCAGAAAGGCCATATTTTTGGCCGAGCCTACGGGCTCGGGTATACCCACATTAAAATGGCCTTTTGCCACATTCGATCCTCGTGGATGGATTGATAAATACAGGAATCAAGAGATTCAACCAGAGATTCTGCCCGACTGCGACTCAGTCAACACATTCTCCAGGAACGGTCTTCCCAGGAATATACAAAAGACTATATGTAAATATTGTGTACACTTTCTTGTTTCAATACATTTTGTTCTAAGTACATTTTGTGTGGCATTATTATTCCATACATTAGTCAAGTTTCAACAAACACTATGAAGTATGAGAATACATTTTATAGTAAAAATATCAGTAATCAATTTTTATATAAAAAAACAATTACCAATAAGTCCTATTTATAGTAAAATTATCAACAATACCTCAATCAACATGAAAGAAATATTTCATGACTTTAATCCATATGATATCGTATAATTTCTTAAAGAACTCAAACTGTATTCCAAAATATAACTTTAACAAAACTACAACATAAAACACACATATCACCGCTTGTAATATTCACGTCCACACTAACATGTGAATATGCACAAAAGGTGAGTATCATTTACCATGTATTCAATTGTGAAAGTAGAATAACATATTTTTATTACTTCAAAGTTTCCAAGCAAATTAATTCCGGCATTAAATGACCCATAAGGAGTTGATATGCCGTTAAACAAATCAAATTAAATCATAACTCTTTACTGATAGAGTATGTGTAAAACAAATAATAAAGATATGAATGTTTTACTATTGGGAATCATTTCTAATAATTTGTATAGGATTGCAGTTTTAAATATTTTACTAAAGAAATGTATTTTTAGATTTTTTTCATTGTAGAAATTCATTTAATTATAGAATGATAAAATATGGGTTAAACAGATAATTTATATATGCAAATATTTTTCATTATAGAAATCATTTTAAATATTTTACGATGGGAATACATTTAAAATAACTTTTAATATAGAAATTCATTTTACATGATTTCATAACAGTGTATTTATTGTTTTAATGATATAATGCAGATAATATATGTAATATAAATGATTTCATTATAGGAAATTGAATTGAACATTGAGGACACATGACACAGTGGAAAAAAGGCGTCCTTGAGGACACATGGCACAGTGGATCAAGATAGAAATAAACCTGGTTAAGGCAGTGGAGAACTTTCAGAGGGAAATTAACAGGAGAGAACTGATAACTGACATCAATTAGACATGGCACGTGGAACTAGAACAGTCTATTCAAGTGAGCGAAATAAAGGGTGACGTTCGACATTCCACCCACCTGAAGAAGGCCGGAGCGTACAACGGCCGAAACGTTGTAATAAATATGGCGACAAAGATGGGGAAAATAGTCCGAATAATAGTGTACATAATACCTCATCTCAGAAATATAGACAGATTCCTCTACTCCATATCTGCACCTAATACGGTAAAAATATTTTTAAATTAATAGAAAAATCAGACTTTAGACGGAGACGTTCGTAGAATTTTGGAGTTACCTGAAACCTGTTCCTAAACAGTAAAACAAGGCATAAACCTCGACTCCCGTTCAAATGGTCTGGGAGGAGTGTGAACAGGGTGGCATTTTGAACTGAGCCCTTTATTTCGTCAACCGAAGTAGATTGTTCTATAGGTTGGTGCAAAAATAATGTCGTTTTCTCACATAGTAACATATGTGAGAAAACGACATTATTTTTGCACCAACATAATTGTTTCACGGGCCAATTCCGGATGTCTCAGTTATCTTAATTTAACTCATCTTTCCAAGTTTTTCTTCATCACTGCAGTAACCAGGTATTGAACTCTCAACTCCTTGGGTCAAATCACTGGATCCAACCAAAGCTTTTAGCCATGTGCCCTTATGGACTGTCCGAATAATGTAAATAATATAACTAATTATAATTCCTCATCTCAAAAATATAGACGGCTATCTATTCCTATTGGGAAAAAGGAAGGATAATAATATTAGGTTGGTACAAAAAATAATGACGTAATAATGTCGTTTTTTGACGTTAAAAATGCGTCAAAAAACGACATTATTACGTCATTATTTTTGCACCACCCTAATAATTAACTAATGAGAAAAAGGCTACAATAAACTTATCAGTTGTATAGTTGAAATTAATGTCTCGTAGATACTCGCGTATCATGCAACTTTTGAAGTCCTAATTTTGAAGCTAATTTTAAGGGGGTCGCATCCTACACGAGATATAAAATTAGCGACGGGAATACATATAAATAACTTTTAATATAGCAATTCATTTACTGACCCTGGCTATGCCGTTGACCAAACTATATATCCATTTACTGCAGTCAAATTAATTTCAAAATTAGCTCTTCAAAAGTCGCATGATACGCGAGTATATACCGTCTATGTTATTTACTTTAATTACATTCGGACTATTGTCCTCATCTTTGTTGTTTTTATCAGAACATTTTGTCCGTTGTCCCCTTCATCAGGTGTTTATTGATCTGGGTAACCGATAACGAATTCCGAACAGAACCATTTATTTAATCTATTTGGAGTCGACTCTTCTCGTTCCATTGGCCATGTTTAGATATATCTCGTTTTGTTCTTATTTTTAGTAATACTCAGTTACTACAAGCTCTGATTCATCTACTGAAGACCGGAAGACACATCGGCCGAAACGGTGTGATAGCAACAATAATGGTGAAGACAATAGTCAACATGTTAATATTGTAAATAATTATTCCAGAAATTCAGAGAATGATGTGTATATATTTTTTCAATCAATCTAATATGTTTGCCATTAGTCATCTGATTTAATTTAAATTTATCTTTTTGTAATTAGATTCTATTAATTTTAACTTTTTTTTATTCATTTGTTTAACATCCTTTTTTGTAACCCACGGATTCTCTGCCTTCACAAGAGCCCTATCCGACCAAATATGAGCCACTGCGGCCACATATACGCAGGATCTGCCTAGTCTTTGCTTTCCTCTCTCGATAGGATCCAAACGCGTCCTTGTGGATGTAAATTCTACAACCACCTTCTCACAGAAGAAATACCGAAAGCCTCTCACTACGATATCGCTATATCCATGGAAAGTATTCAGAGGAACGACATTCCTTGTTTCCACCAGTTCTAACCTTCGCTGCTAAAACTTACGTTGCCAAGCACATTATAGCGAACCTCATTCCATTCATATCCTCTTGGTGAGATATACGTTCTAGTGAAGCAGGTCCTTCCAGAGAACAGCTGCATGTTGACCCAACTCCCAAGAAGATATTTACTCAATCACTAATATCTTAACCTATCTAATTATGGGGTTAACCGTTATCTTTTACATGTATCTGCATCATTTGTGCCTCTTTTTCTGTACGATTTAACTCGAGTGATTCTAAGTCCTTGTTCAGAGTGAACATCATTGTAAAAAAAAAAGGATCGATAATAGGCTGAGGAAACATGGTCCTATATCATCACAGGGGATTCTTAGATCATAGTTCTGCCAATATACCTTCGTCTAAGTGTTGTAACCCAGGGAAGGTTACTGTATAGAATAATCGAACCAAGGTTGATGATGAACGATAATACTTAGGAAAAGAACAACACATATAAGATTCGTCAGCGATGCGTAGAAGTAGTAGTCAACTGCTAGAAGTGAGTCAAGTGAATTCCACAATGAATCTCCGACTGCAGGATATCTACCAACCGCCCCACGCGGTCAAATGTGGAACATGACCTAATTTAATGTGTGGTATCCGAGCTCGTAGGCTCGGCCAAAAAATCCCCGTAGACCTCGGTAGTTGTTTCCCGAGACGGGACTCTGCCCTTCGATATAGCCTCCTCTGGGGATCCTCTCCTCCCTTCGACATAGCCTCGTCTGGGGATCCTCTCTGCCCGGAGGTATGCTGTCGTCCGTAGGTATGCTACAACACTAAGTTAATAAATGAAACAACACCCTCAATGCGATTGTTTGCCACAATTTTTAGCAGTGAAATACCAATTTATTTTTATAAAAACATGAAGATAATTCTCTCCTATAAAGATGCGTTAAAAGTAACGTGATTTTTGGCCAATTGCGCTTAACATATATTCAACATTTTTACGCGTTTTATGAGCTAAAAAATAAGTTGTTTTTTTAATACATAAAACATTAGGTAAACAAAAACATTAGAAAACAAGACAAATTACGAAATAGTCGAAAACTGTTAATTTGAGAAGATAGCAGAAAGAAATATGAAAATATAAGTTAGGATTTAAGCCTAAAATACCCAAAGCTTATGATGTCATCATAATGTCTATATACGTACAATATATGTGTTCCAAAGGTTGTCATGACTCGGGGTGATAGTGAAGACAAGATCGCATTGTCTATAAAATGCTTCCGTGTTATACGCCTGAAATAGCCTCTGACAACTAATTCGATCTCGAAGCCTGAGAATGGGCGAAGGCGGACAACTGGCACCTCATGACCAGTATCACGTGTACATGGAGCTCGGTAGAACCGAAAAGCAGTCCGTCTAGGGGAAGGAAAACCCTGTTTTAAACCTCCGTTGCCTTCTGGTCATATCCAAAACACAGAAAAGACTGTGAAGTAAATCCAGACAGAAAACTTAGTGTAAAGCCCTGATGGCTGTTGGCTGTTGGCTGTCAACACTGACAACTTTCCGGCAACTCCTGCAGCCAAGCTGTCTCCAGATGTAATGCCCTGTATTCTCTAGGATCGTGTCGGTACGGCCGAGTGTTGGAGCCATGGACAACGCAGGGCTTCTCTATACCATTGGTCAGGCCTGGGTCCTGAAGAGCTCACCACCAATGGAATAAATTTTGACCAGAAAGAGCGCTACTTTTTCTGGCTGGATAAATAGATGTCTACTCTATTCAACTGTTCTGTCCTTACTCGAGGTGGTATCACCTGTTAGGATTGCCGCTATGTCTAAATAGTGAACAAAAACAGAACACTCGATCTCGCGGTCGCGAATCCAGTGACCCATCAGGGTTGTAGGGACACAATATACTGCAGCCGCAGTAGAAGTGTGTTTCTTTGGCAAGATAGCCTGGCGAAGTCCAAACCTCTCCAGGCCGGTTATGAATTCAGAGTTACCTTCACCTAGACTGGTTGGCGCTACTATAGAATAATATCTACCGTCCATTTTCTACTATAGTATGATATTTAAGTGCTAATACCCCTGGGAAATGTATGAATTTTCTTTCCCCCCACTCCATATAAGGGGAATATAACAGAAAAGACCGGGTTCTATAGCCTTGGATGGTGACTGGTCTACCGCAGAAAGAAAGAAAACAAGAAACGTTTCATCGTTTTTGTTGAGCATTTTCTAACAATAATGAATACATCGTCATTTACGGTAGGTCGCAAATGACTCGGTAGATATTATACAATAGTAGAACTGACCGGATGCCACCAAATAGGCTGTCTTACTATTTACCTATAGATTAGATGATTCATACTGTTATGGGGTCCACCCTTTTTTCATATAAGTGGACTCTACCAAGTGTACCTAGGCTGCTGCCGTTAAATACCCAGAGTTACAGTCGGCAGTCGGGTAGTCGCAGTCGGTAGTCGGAGAGTGAGAGAATATACGAACGGAGATAGTGTGAGGTAACCTCTGGTAGAAGTCAATTAAAAGCACGTAGACTCTAAGGAAGTCCTACTTCGAGACTGTATATATCTATCTGTATTTGCTACTAACCGCGTTCCTGGACTTACTAACAGTATTACTCTTTGTATGATTGTGTAAATATATTTTATTTCTTATATTTAATTATTACGTTTGTCATTTCTTGGAGACCGAATTCATCTCGGAATCCACAACACATACCTTTTCCCAAGGGTATTAGCACATAATTCGAACAAGAATTCGAACTTGGCTTTCCGATTGTCTCAATCCGAGTCGCCTTCCTTTGCTCCACCGAGCTTCCTTAAAGCAACAGAAAAGAAAGAAAAACACTATGAAAGTTTAAAAAAAAAATGACTAACAGTACTATATAGCAAAGTATCCAACAAAACATTTTATAATAAAATGAGCAACAATATATTTATCAGTAGATCAAAGCAGGCAAATGCGATCAAAATATTTAGATTTCGGCATTAAATGACCCATAGACGTGTTGATATGCTGCTAAAAAAAAATCAACCAATTCTTACCAAACTTGTGTCGAAACAATATCGGATACGAAATTTATTTAAAAAAAAATGAAATATATAAATAAAAAATTGAGTTGAAATCTAATTTTAAAATCATCCAGTTAGGTTTGAAAAAACATTATCCAGCGTTAATTAAAGTTAGGCATATAGACAAACTTAATTATAGATGTTCTTATGTATTTATATACAACAACTTCTCGCTAGTTTTAAAGTGTGCAAGTTATCTGTGGAGCGTTTCTCACTTTCATGGGTGCCTTCATTTTTTTTAATTTTTTTTTTTTTTTTGTTTTTTTTAGTTGATGTTGATGTTAATGTCTATATTGAGTGAGTGCGATGCCGGCTGCTTCTCGGCTTGCGTGTGTCTGGCTCGGGCGGTGGCCAAGCGGAAGTCTTATTGTACCTTCCAAGCCGATGATCTATTCAAATGATGGATCACCAATCACCTCTTCCGCTTACCCACTATCCTCTGTACTGACGCTCGGATCACGTGATGAAACGTCACGCTATCCAATTCGCGCCAAATCACACCAAATCACTTCAATGCCTCTTTTATGTCTTTCGCAATCACTAAACGGACACGAATTTGTGTGGGCATTGCTGGGACTTTGTAGAGCACTCGTGTATTTTTTGTGTGTAATTTTGAATGATTTACTTATTAGTTAACTTTTAATCTTTCCCAAAACGCTGGGTGCCTCTTTTGTTACCATAGGGACATTGTTTGAAATGTTGGTTTTTTAAGCAAGGCGTTAAAGCCACTAAAACGCAAAGGGCTACTGAAACAAGGAAAAGGTTTTAGAATAATAATATGGATTTCAGAGGTTAGACGTAGACGTTAGTAGTTTCGTGCTGAAGTAGAGTTTAGAAGGGACCTAAAGCCCATTTCTAAACAGGAAGCAAGGGATAAACCTCTGCACCTGTTCAAAGGACCAAGGAGGAATGTGAACCGGATAAGAGTTGAATCAGCCTACTCCCTGTGTGGTAAAAAGAGTAAATAATATAGTAAAAATTCAGAGTATAGGCGGACGTTAGAAGTATATATTTGAACTAGAATTAACCCTTTCCCTGTCCAGGGCATTTTTGTGTGTGCTATCCAAACTGTCCTGTACATCATATATTATGTACAGGACAGGTAAAGGGTTAAGAAGGAAATGGAGACCTAAATCTAGACAGGAAACAAGTGATATATATATCCTCCTATTCAGAAAATCGGGGAGGAGTGTGTGCGCGTGTGTCTATAAAAAGAGAATGATGAGAAATATTACAAATGCAATATTCAACATATGTGAAAAAGAATTTATAGAAGGAGAGAAATTATAATAGAGAAAGCAAAATATGGAAGAATAAAAAGGAAAGAAAGCTGTATATAATGAAACATTAGAAGTGAAAATCAATGATCTCAAAAGTGGGTATAAAGTATGTAGAGGGGGGTGACTGTTCGAGAATATCAGGTGATGGTATATTCGCGTAAGGGAATATAACGAACCCAACTGGAATTGAAACTCAGCTCCCCGATAAACAATTCCTAGTCATTATACATTATACCAACCACACATTTAAGTTTACCGCACATGACATTCTCAAGCGGTCACCCATTTACGTACTGATCAGACTCGACGTTGCTTAACTTCGGTGACAGTATTGGAAACGCTTTCAACGTGATGTGTCAGTAAGACCATTATACCACCCGCACATCCAAACTTGCAGCACTTGGTATTCCCAATCGGTCACCCATCTAGGTACTGACCAGGCTCGACGTTGCTAGTGTCTTGCTTAAAAATTACTTTCTTTATACACATTTTTATCAACTTTCTTTAACTTTCATTATTTAGTACTTTCCGACATTATTCAGGTATCTTTTTTTTTCTTATCAATTTCTTTTTTTCTTTGAATGCTTTAACTTCTTTCTTTCTTTCTTTCTTTCTTTCTTAAATTTCATATTTTTTTTTCTTTTAAAGCTCTTTTATAGCTATCTTCTTCCGTTCTTTCTTTCTTTGAAACCTTATTCTTTCTTTTTTTCTCTTCCTTATAATTAATTTTTGTTGACGTTTTAATGTGCCTTTATACCCATTTTTACATCTGTTCTTTCCTTCTTTCATTTCTTTCTTTTTTCCGTCTTTCTTTCTTTCTTTCTTTTATTCTATTATTTTCGTTTCTTTCTCTACCCTATTTTTATTCTATTATTTTCTTCTTCTTTTCTTTCTTTCTTTCTTTCGAAACTTATTCTTTCGTTTCTTTCTCTACCCTATTTTTATTCTATTATTTTCTTCTTCTTCTCTTTCTTTCTTTCTTTCGAAACTTATTCTTTCGTTTCTTTCTCTACCCTATTTTTATTCTATTATTTTCTTCTTCTTTTCTTTTTTTTCTTTCGAAACTTATTCTTTCGTTTCTTTCTCTACCCTATTTTTATTCTATTATTTTCTTCTTCTTCTCTTTCTTTCTTTCTTTCGAAACTTATTCTTTCGTTTCTTTCTCTACCCTATTTTTATTCTATTATTTTCTTCTTCTTTTCTTTTTTTTCTTTCGAAACTTATTCTTTCGTTTCTTTCTCTACCCTATTTTTATTCTATTATTTTCTTCTTCTTCTCTTTCTTTCTTTCTTTCGAAACTTATTCTTTCGTTTCTTTCTCTACCCTATTTTTATTCTGTTATTTTCTTCTTCTTTTCTTTTTTTTCTTTCGAAACTTATTCTTTCGTTTCTTTCTCTAGCTTATTTTTATTCTATTATTTTCTTCTTTTCTTTCTTTCTTTCGAAACTTATTCTTTCGTTTCTTTCTCTACCCTATTTTTATTCTATTATTTTCTTCTTCTTTTCTTTCTTTCTTTCGAAACTTATTCTTTCGTTTCTTTCCCTACCCTATTTTTATTCTATTATTTTCTTCTTCTTTTCTTTCTTTCTTTCGAAACTTATTCTTTCGTTTCTTTCTCTACCCTATTTTTATTCTATTATTTTCTTCTTCTTTTCTTTCTTTCTTTCTTTCGAAACTTATTCTTTCGTTTCTTTCTCTACCCTATTTTTATTCTATTATTTTCTTCTTCTTTTCTTTCTTTCTTTCTTTCGAAACTTATTCTTTCGTTTCTTTCCCTACCCTATTTTTATTCTATTATTTTCTTCTTCTTCTCTTTCTTTCTTTCGAAACTTATTCTTTCGTTTCTTTCTCTACCCTATTTTTATTCTATTATTTTCTTCTTCTTCTCTTTCTTTCTTTCTTTCGAAACTTATTCTTTCGTTTCTTTCCCTACCCTATTTTTATTCTATTATTTTCTTCTTCTTTTCTTTCTTTCTTTCGAAACTTATTCTTTCGTTTCTTTCTCTACCCTATTTTTATTCTATTATTTTCTTCTTCTTTTCTTTCTTTCTTTCTTTCGAAACTTATTCTTTCGTTTCTTTCTCTACCCTATTTTTATTCTATTATTTTCTTCTTCTTCTTTTCTTTCTTTCTTTCTTTCTTTCGAAACTTATTCTTTCGTTTCTTTCTCTGCCCTATTTTTATTCTATTATTTTCTTCTTCTTTTCTTTCTTTCTTTCGAAACTTATTCTTTCGTTTCTTTCTCTACCCTATTTTTATTCTATTATTTTCTTCTTCTTTTCTTTCTTTCTTTCGAAACTTATTCTTTCGTTTCTTTCTCTACCCTATTTTTATTCTATTATTTTCTTCTTCTTTTCTTTCTTTCTTTCGAAACTTATTCTTTCGTTTCTTTCCCTACCCTATTTTTATTCTATTATTTTCTTCTTCTTCTCTTTCTTTCTTTCTTTCTTTCGAAACTTATTCTTTTGTTTCTTTCCCTACCCTATTTTTATTCTATTATTTTCTTCTTCTTCTTTTCTTTCTTTCTTTCTTTCTTTCGAAACTTATTCTTTCGTTTTTTTCTCTACCCTATTTTTATTCCATTATTTTCTTCTTCTTTTCTTTCTTTCTTTCTTTCTTTTGAACCTTATTCTTGTTGTTCTTCCTTATCATTTATTTTTTGTTGCTTGAAAGTTATTTTATACGCATGGTTACTTTCTTTCTTTCCTTTTGTTTTTTTCCTTCTCGCTTTCACTTCGAAACTTATTCTTTCGTTTCTTTCTCTACCCTATTTTTATTCTATTGTTTTTTTCTTCCTCCCTTCCTTTCTTTCTTTCTTTCGTTCTTTCTTTCTTTTTTTTGTCTCTTTCTTTTTTCTTTCTATCTTTTGAACCTTAGTCTTGCTTTTCATTGTCCTCCTTATAATTCATGCTTTTTGTTTTAAAGTTCTTTCATACCCATTTTCTTTCATTCCTTCCTTCCTTCCTTCCTTTATTTCTTTCTTTCTTTTTTCTTTCTTTCTTTTAAACTTTATTATTCGTTACTTTGTCTTCCCTATAAATTATTTTTGTTGTTTTAACGTTCTTTTATACCCATTGTTACTTTCCTTCTTTCCGTTTTCCTTCATTCACTTCTTTCTTTCTTTTTTTCTTTCTTTCTTTCTTTTCTTTTTTTCTTTCTTTCTTTCTTTCTTTCTCCACACTATTATAAATTCTTTTTAAAGAACTTTTTAACCAATTCTTTCTTTGCTTACTTTTCTTTATGTAATATTCGTTTTTTTTTTTTGTCATTCATTCGTTGCAAAATTACATTTTCCATTGTATTCCTTCTATAAATCTCTTTTCTAACTGCGCCTTTTGCTTTCTCCTTCATTCTAAAACATTTTAGCTCTATTCTTTCTTTATTTAATTTCTTTTTATTTTGTTATTTCTGTCGAGAATATTTAACATTTCATTCTTTTCTCAACGTTCCTTATATTTTGTATCATTCTGTCTGCACATCTTTTTCTTTTTAAATGTTCTCTGTTTTTTTTCTTTTATTTTTCGCTTATTGATTTCTCGCGAACGCTTTTCTTTAAATACTTCTTCCTCCTTCCGCCATATCCACGCTTCTCCACCCCCTTAAGCCTCCCATCTTTTACTCATTTCATTACCTCGGCTATCGCTTCACCCCTCTATCCTAACACGGATTTTGTCCTCCCCAATATCTACAACATCATCAGCGCCTCTTTGCCGTTGCAAAGTTAATTTTTATGGGCCATTTCCAGGCGAATATGGAAATATTATTCACCGCCCTCGAATCAGTGGTGATTGTGACCGCAACTTTATGGTCTCTGCTTCCCACAATGCACTACTCTCGGCCCGATTCAATAACCAGCGCCAACTTCCGCCTCTACCACAAACTTAAAGCTATCACCACAGCATCTAACTCTTTTTTTGTTTTTCATTTTTTTTTTTTTTTTTTTTTTTTTACAAATCTCCACCTCTTTCTTTGACATCTTTATCTGGACATCCCTTTGCTTCCCTTGTCTCTCTTGAACATTTCCTTCACTAATTGTTGAACAGGTCTTATGTATATACCACTGATGATAGAGATCAGAGTTCGATCCCAAATAAAAAAGGATTTTTAATACTAATATTTCAGACGTGTACACACTTCTCGCTCATTCTTCTTCGTCATATTCCTTCCCCTCAGGACGTAGAGGATCATGGCTCTCCACAATTTCCTGCACCCTGTAGCTCTTAATAAACATTTTTCTTTCTGTTATTTCCTTAAGCCCTGTTCCACCATCCATCAACTCAAACTCAATCAAGTAACTTACGCTTTGTCTTTCTGTGTCCTTCTTGCCCTCAGTCTGTCCCGTGAGTATCAGATTTTCCAAGCCCTCCTTCCTCATTATGTCACAGAATCTTCAACTATCTCTTTCTGATATTAAGTATTAGTTTCCTTTTTGTTCACATTTTCTCAAATTTTAGTCGTTGCTTACATATTCGGTCCATACTATCTTCAGCATCCTCCTGTTGAACCACATTTCTGTTGCTTCATGTCTCCTCTTCATCTCTGAGAAGATTTTCCAGCACTCACTGCCATAGAAGAGGAAAGATATCACAAATCAGTTTAGTACTCTTTTCCTTGTTTCTAGCGAAATTTTCTTATTTCTTAATAATCTGTTTAGCTTTTGGAAGGAATCTTTAGTTATCCCAATACGCCTACGGTTTTCAATGACGTCTTCTGTTAAAACACTTCTCAGATATTTAAAATTCCGCTCTTGTTTGATTTTGATATCTCCGATTTGAAATTCGTACTTTGGGCTCATTGTTTTGCTAACAACCATACATTCTGTCTTTTTGATGTTTAGTCCTTTCTTCTAACTTTCCTTCAATAACTTCTGTAAGTTTTTGTAGTTTCCTTCCTGTGTCTTCTAACAACACTGTGTCGTCTACATATCTTATGTTCTTAAGATTAACGCCGCTGATAATGAATCCTGAGAGGACTTCTAGTTCTCTTAGAATCGTCGGCTCACAGTGTAGGCTGAATAAGACTGGTGAGAAGACACACCCTTGTCTTACACCCCTAAGGTATATGTTTCTCCCTTATTAGATGACAGTAAATGTTTTCTTCTTTTTAGATGTTTAGTTTTAAACAAATTTTGCAAAGTCAAATCAAATTATTGAAAACGAGGTTACTTTATTATATATTTTTTTTTATTATACTAATATGATATATATGAACATTAATTATAAAATATGCACATCAAGTTAGGATATTTTATTTTATGTGAGCTGTTTATTTTGTATAATAGTAACTTCTAGGGTTTTGAATCCTTCCTTACATTGGTTTGTTCTTCTCAAAGAAGGAAACACCTGTTCATGAGGAGTAAATTCGTGTGTATACACAGTAAAGAACAAATCGAGCGGAGAGCCTCAGATATAAACAGGTTCCCATTGATGCAAGGATAAAACGGCTAAGTTAATTCTCATCCACAGAGTTCTGTTCAGATTCTCTACTTGACCGTTTCCTCGTTGGGTTGTACACAGTAAATCTACTAGCAGCTGTTCCTTTCTCTTGAGAAAATCTTCTTATCTCCTCCGACATAAAACAAGGTCCACTATTGGGATGTATATAACAGTGCATACCAAATATGTAAAATCATTTACTTAAGCAAGTCAATGCAGTTGTAGTAAGCATAGCCCTACACGTAAAAGCGACTTTATTCATCAACGATAGTCAATAAATATTTGTTTCGTCTTCGATTTGAAAGAAGCGGTCATTTGAAATCTATATTCAGTCTTTCGAATGATTGAGTGGCTTTGATTCATTTGCCTCCTCTTCTCATAAATTTTGGGTTTTCGACGGCACATACATTACATTTTTCAGACATTCTCTTTATTTCCTCTGTTGAGTAGGGCATCATTTTTGATAATCCAGGCTAGCACAGATTATTATGTAATTCCTTAAAGTTGATATTTATGACAGAAGCGTAATTAACTCTCATTAACGCGTCTAGGCACGCGTTTTTGATGCCATGTCGATATCTGATACCATATTTGTAAGTGGAAAATTCAATTCGCCAGCGATGAATTTTGTCGTTTTTAGCCTACAAACCTTTATGCTTATCGAAGATGTAAGATAGTGCTTTTTGGTCCGTGGCAAGAATAAAATATTTATCCATTCCCTGATTGCTTCGATAATCGTGTTAGCTTTTTTCTCTACTAGGGAGTGGTTTCGTTTAGATGGGTTTTACAGCTTCTGGGCAACAGGCATGTCTTCTTGATTTAGCATCTCAGCTAAGCTCACGCAATTAGCATCAGTTTCAATTTCAAAGAGTTTTCCTCGTCTTGTACTACAGGTCTATTCTAATTCCTATTTTTGTAATTATTCAAAGGAATCTTTTATTTTAGTAAATAAGGTGAATATAATGTTATTTAGGCGTGAATTTTTAGCCAATAGTTTTGGATCGAACGCGACTGTAATAAGCGAACATTCCGATTATTATTTTCTTCTGATCTTTCATATTATCTGGTCGAGAGAAAGTTCTTCCTGAGGTAACATCCTTTCAGGTTTTCATTTAACGGTCCCTTTAATTAAATCATGACCCAGAAATTTTATTTTCGTTTCTCTGTAAACACATTTATTCTCATTTAAGATGATACCGGACTTTTGAGTCAGTTCTTTGGGTTTTCCAAGTTAGTGGCATGTCTCCTTTGTCCAAATGCAGTCAATAACATTTTTTAAAAAGGACTTCAAGGCTAAACAGTTCTGTTTATAGGTTTTGTACGTAAATAAAAACTTAAAGAATTAAGAAAGGGACAAAGCTAAAGTGTTTAAATGCCTGTAAAGAATAATAAAACGTTTCTTTTGAGTCAGTCAGTCAATCAGTCAGTCCTTCCTTCCTTCCTTCCTTCATTCATTCCTGTCTCAATTCCATTCATTTTTCCGTTTCTGCCTTTCTTTCTTCCTTTCTTTTTCTCTTTCTTTCTTTCTTTGTTATTTTCGTTATTTCTTTTTTCTTTTTATTTTTTTTCTTTCTTTTTACTTTCTTCCTTTCTTTTTCATGTTACTTTCTTACTTTCTTTCTTTCTTTATTTTCCTGTTGATTTCGCTCATTCGTTCTTCCTTTTCTTTTTTCTATTATTTTCCGGATGGTCACATCCATCTATATACGCGAATGTTCTCTTTAAGTCTTCCTTTTTGGTTATTTCATCCAAAATTCTTTGAAACCCAGCCACTCCATTTTGTGATTCCAAACGGCATCCTTTTGAAATTATACAATTTACCAGCCGCTTCAAAAGCTGTGTAAGGACTGTCTACATTACTTGACGATAAGTACTTTTATGCTTAGTTTACAGTACAGACTATATTTTGCTATTTCCAAAACCATCGTCCTTTTTTACAGCTACTTTAGATCTCCACAGAGATCTACTGCGCTCAATGATATGAAACCAACAGGCTTTTTATTTCCTAGCTTATAAATGCCACCTCTTCTCGAGTGTATCTTTGAGATTTCACAGGTGAAACCTTATGCTAGCTTGTTCACTCAGTTTTAGAGGTGGTCTCTTGCCCTTTTATAACATTTCTATTTTTTGTATAGGCCTTGAAAGTTTTGTCTTGTCAACACATAAATTATCCATTAATGGTAAATTAAATTTTTGTAAGTTTCTTGACCCAATGTAAGATTCACTTTACATTTTCCTACAGTTTTTAATAACAAGTCAGACGAAGCCATGCTGAAGGTAGATTTAGTAAGACTGAGTTATATTAGTGTCGATAAAACTATGAGTACTTTCTGAATCTACGAGCGCGGTAAGTTTTTTTTTTTCTTTGTTCACAAAACAATGTGGCTTTTGAAAATCCCTGTAAGCCAGTAGTTACGGTGTCCCTGACGGGTAATGCAGCAGAAAACTTCAAACGACAGACTTTAGTGAAATGAACTTTATTGTATTAGGTTGGTGCAAAAATAATGTCGTTTTTCTTTTGAAGTTGAACGTCAAAAAACGACATTATTTTTGCACCAACCTAATAATTGTAGCAATTCGTTCCTTGAGCCTGACACTTAATTCTATGGTGCCTATTGCCCTCGCAGAAAAATGCACCTTTCTTTTAAAAGGGATTTGCGGATGTCCGAGAGTCCGCTTCCTCTTCATTTTCCTCTTGATGAGAAGTTAAGGCGTTAGTCTGGAGTCCCGATACCGACTCCGTTTGATAACTTCTTTGTGTATCACCAAAATAGGCTTCCGTATTTAGGATATCCCTTTCCACACTTTGCGCATGATTTCCAGCTTCTGTGAAGGTGGGAGTTTTATATTCAACGTCTCTGCCGAATAGGATGTACGGATAACCTAGAAATAAAGGCATCTTTAACAGCTTCCGCTTTGAAAACTTGAGCGATAACATTTTTGAATTTGTAATCCTTCGCCATAACGTGCAATATTTGAAGATATTGATTCAATGGTTCTGCAGCCTGTTTAGTTCTGGTTGCAGGTACATACCTGACGAAAGTACATTGTTGGGCGAAAGTTCTATTTAGAATGTTGAAAGATTCTTCAAAGTTTGTAAATACGCTGAACAGTTCGTATACATCTGGCCACATTTAGTTTATAAGAATCGCCAAATTCTTACCTTCACTATGCTTGAGGAAGTTTTAAAATATTCGGTACTAATGATTCCATATTTTTTCTCTTCTGGTGACCTTAATATTTAGATACAGAATTTGAGGTTTTAGAACCCTGTCCACGTTTGATATCCGAAGCAAAAAATTAGTAGCGAATAATTAGCTATTGGTATTCACTATTATTCCTCTAGTAGTTTAGTCTTCAAGGTCAGGATTATTTTTAGCCACAGCTGTTTCAACTGCTATGGGGATCTGCATTTGAATACAAGAATATAGTATTTTGGTATCAAACACTAATAATTTATGTTGATAGAGGTCTTTTGGTTGTTCGTGATGCGATGGTCGATGTGTACACGGATTGCACTCTGTTTCGACAAATGGCATGTCGGCCTACGAGAGAAATGTAAGAATTTAATATTAGATTTTGATTAATAATATTGGAAATACAGTTTCTCAAAGGGCATGAGATTTCATAAACTATATTGTTTTTATACAACGGAGCTTTGGGTCCTGTGTTATTGATAATAATTAGCTTAGGCATTTTGAAATTGTAGTGTTTGTTAAGACGGTTAATTGATAATTATAGACCATTATATTTCTCATGGCTTTTTAAAAATATTTTTTGTATATAGAGTGCTTCTGGTTATAGACATGGGTGTGTAAAAACAAAACTAGAGTTCAACATCTATAAATTATTCTACTGAAAAAAAGGATTAACCTGAATTCTATTAACACCGCGACTTTAGCCCAGGTAATGTCGATTGATGGTTGGAAGTGGAATATTTTGATATTATACAGATTATCGGGGGAAAATGGAATCAGCTTAAATGTATTCGTTTCACACTAATGACCGGAAACGAAATGAATCCATACGTCTTCCTCGTAGCATCTATGGGTAAAATAATAATGCGTACTAGGCTGTTTAGCCTTGATTGGTAACCAGTCGTTAAAAAGTGCTTAATTCAAAAGCGGAAAGGAAATGTGATAATGATGATGATGATGATGAAGTTAAATTACGATAAAATGAAGTGTTTGGAAAATAAAACATTCCTATAACTCTAGATAGATACATAAAACAATCCATACATTCAATTAAGAGTGAAACATAAAGTGTTCTTTGATGATGGCTAAATGTATAGGCGATATACAAAACATTCGGACGAAGAAAAAAAAACTACAAGATCAAAAGAAACATTAAATAATAAGCATATCGATCAATAATAATTAAAATGTCTGACAAGGTACTGCGGCTTATTATTTAAATACAAAATAAAAATATTTTATTAACTTTATATATATATATATATATATATATATATATATATATATATATATATATATATAAACAAACCTTAAAAATCAGCAGGTCTGCTGAATCCGCTACCTTAGTTTCAACAATACAGTATCCTCAGGAGATTTTTATCAAATAACTAATATGTATATATATATATATATATATATATATATATATATATATATATATATATATATATATATATATATATATATATATATATATATATAGTGAAAAGGTTATAATTGTTCCAACGAGAGAAAATGTGTATTTAAAAAAAGAGTGAAACCGCAAACGTTATAATGTGGATTTCTTTTTAGTGTATTTAGTGTATTCTTCATATATATATATATATATATATATATATATATATATATATATATATATATATTTCTGTCACTCCTCCTACTCCAATATAAAACATACTTAAGAGAGATATAAAATTAACCCCTCCCTATACTTTATATTGTCTATTTAACTACCACTCTCAACCCCCTCTATTAAATTACAAAAATTACACTACCCACCAATTTCTAATCCCATTTTTTTTTTTTTCTCAATTCGTTGTTGGAAGATTTACCTGATGATCCTGAATCCTTAAAAAAAGATTTAGGTGAAATAAATTATCGTAATGGTACATTAAAGTGGTTTGTTTTTCATTACATATATATATATATATATATATATATATATATATATATATATATATATATATATATATGCGATTACAATGGCGTAAAATCATGAAACTTACAGTAGTGTTCGGACACTGTACGCCTGAAATTTAATTTGTAATTTAGAAAAGCTCTGGCACTTTATATGGTATTAAGCACTTTATCTCTCCGTTGTGCATTCAGGGCAGACTCATTTAAGTGCTGCTTATTTCCCCCTCTCCCTCTCTCTGTATATATATATATATATATATATATATATATATATATATATATATATATATATCCTTGTGCAGGTATGCAGAAAATAGAAAAGAACACGTTGGGTGCATAATCCGGGGTTCCTTAGTATTTTTGTTTTTATTTTTAAAAAACAGTGCTCCATACAGAAGTAGAGCTTATATTATAATAATATTTTTTGTTTAAAAATATGATTCCTTCGCTACATAAGAGTTCTCATGTTTCAAAAACGTGAGCCGTCGGCTCACGTTTTTGAAACATGAGAACTCTTATGTAGCGAAGGAATCATATTTTTAAACAAAAAATATTATTATAATATATTATATATATATATATATATATATATATATATATATATATATATATATATATACACAAGTATAAGATTACACACAATACACACAAGTATAGGATTCGTGTATACGGAATAAATTCCAGTAACAAAAAATATTATTCTTAAAAGAGTGCAATACAGAATCGACCAAATATAATTTATTCGAACATTATAACATAAATATGTTATAAAATCATTATAAAAATAGCCATTTTGTTTCAACACTTCTGTTGTCTTATCAAGGTATGATGTTACTTTTTAATTTACTAGTAAAATTTAATATTAATTAGAATGATTTCTCTTTAAGTCTAACCCTAACATTTAGGCATTAATTAATATATTAGGTTGGTGCAAAAATAATGTCGTTTTCTCACATATGTTACTATGTAAACCAGGTTGGTTGTCAAGTTTTTTGAATTCTCATATACTTGTATTTTGATTGGTCATTACAGCTTATGTAACAGCATTTCCCTAAGTGAGGGGTGTTTGGTCGATTTTAACTTTTTAAAATACTTTATTCTACATTAAACGCCATCACTTGATAAGACACCAAAAGTGCTGAAACGGAATTTATGAGTGGCGGCGCTATATTGAGTCTGTTCTGTTTCTTCTAATTCTAGGTGTGGGTTGGTATAGTTTGTATGATGTTTGCGTTGTATTCGGGTTCGAATTTCGGTAATGGATGCGCACTGCTGATGATTCCCAAAAATTTCTTTCTGCTTTATTTTGACAATTCTTCTTCTAAACTCGATAAATTAGTGTGTGTATATATATATATATATATATATATATATATATATATATATATATATATATATATATATATATATATATATATAATTCCGTTTCTTTGCTCTTTTGTTTTTCTCACTTTTACCCTTAAGTATTCCACACTGTAATAACGGAAGATCTGTCATTAATGGTGAAATCTTGCAAACAAATTGCCTAAGGCGGATGTGCATAGAAAGTGCTTTGATTGCTAGATAATCCATGATATATATATATTGTGCGTGAAAGAGCAGGAGAAAAACAAAGGGAATCCTTGCGCGTGTTGTGTGTCTGTGTGTCACGCGGTAAAAATAGTAACATTAACTGTTTATATACAGGAAATATTTGCTATTCATTGGCGGAAAAGTTAATCTGATTGTGGAATGAATTTTAGAAGTTGTTTCAGTTAAAAAAGATTTTTTTTACAGTAAAGTTCAGCCTTTACAAGGCCCAAGGCCCACTCGAGAGAGAAGGTCACGTTAGGAGCCATTTGTTTGTAAACGTGTAGAAGATAACGGTTAACTCTAGCCTTGAATAGGTTAAGATTTTTGTGATCGGGGAAACACCCTCTTGAGAGTCAGTTCCACAGAGCAGTGGTTCACTGGAATAAGCTGCTCGAGTGGAATTTACTTCTCACCGATAGATTACCTAGGGTATGTGAGGGGTTTGTTATTATGTAAGTGGCATGGCGTATTCTTGCCGTGACGGCTTGACTTGGCGGGTCCAGGGAATATAGTTCGTCCGAGCACTTTCCATGGAAGTTGCGGTAGATCAGCGAGAGACTTGCCACATCCCGCCTGTGGGAGAGAGATTGACCGGTGGAGAATAATTCTTCACCCACAAAGGTTTCGGAGACGATTTTGGATTCTGTCAAGGCTGAAGAGTGAGGTCTGGGCAGCTCCTGCTCAAATATGACAACAGTACTTGTCAGGGAATAAGACATCTGCAGTCCACTGTTATCGCTCTTTCTGCAACTGATGTTAAGAATTTGGATTTTATGGTTTACCGGAATGCAAATATGCCGAATTTTATAAACGAAAACCGTTTGTAATAACAACTTTTAAAAGATGAAGAGTTGCACATTCTTGAAATAATGCATTTAAATCTGAGATTTTCAGATCCATTCGGATGCTAGCTCCAAACACGGAAGCAAAATAAGCAACTATTTCAGCTATTGTCTAGAGAGAGAGAGAGAGAGAGAGAGAGAGGAAGAGGGTGGGAGAGAAGGAGAGGGAGATGGGAAAAGCACATCTGCACATCGAATCTATTAAAATTATTATTATTATTATTATTTTTATTATTATTATTATTAATAACAATAATAATAATATTAATAATAATAGTAGTAATAATAATAATTCGTAATTATTCTTTTTTCACAATTTTGTTTCCTCCCTCACTTTATGTTTACACTTTATTCATTCTTCTAAAATCTCTGCATTCCTCATTCCTCTCTTTCTCTCTCTGTGACAGTCTCGCTTTTTATCACATCCCTCTTAACAAAAGACGAACAATGTTCTCCTCCTCTTCCCTTGCATCCCTAATTCACACCCCTTGTCTCCATCAATCGTCCTCCAGCCCCACCAACGTCACCATTTTTTTCCCGCCCACGTTACCGCCCTCGCCATTACTAACTGCTACCGTCGACCCCGCTTTCCTTAATTTGATAAGCCAATGTTTTCATGAATAACCAATTCGCGGTAACATGGCGCCTACCGCTTTGACCTGAGCAAGAAGGGGAGGGCGGCCATTAGTCGCGTCTTTTCAATTGTCGTCCCACTGTTGTTATTGTTATCATCACTTTTTATCCGCTTAATCGGTTCGACACCCAGACCCCATGCCTTGTCTGTGCATCCCCACGCGCATTCATTCAACACTAACATGCACGATATCATACATACAATATAGACACGCATATATTTAAGCATGTTACGCACATGGCCACATAATTTAGAGCATATAATTTTGAGCCTAAATCGGTGCACCTAAGTTCTGGCCATGTGTCAGACGAGCCTAAGTTTCTAAACGTCTATAAATAGGCGCTTATAAGGTTACAAACACTAACAAACGTAAGAGTCGACACACCACGAATTCATATATATATATATATATATATATATATATATATATTGTCATAATTTTTACCACCTTCACATATAAAAATTTATATATTGCTATCACACACACACACACACATATATATATATATATATATATATATATATATATATATATATATGAGATAACAATATATATATTTTTTACGTGCTGATACCCTTGGGAAAGGTGCGAATCCTATTCTTCTCCCTCCAGTTATGGGTAAATAGCAGGACAGACTGGGTTCTATAGCCTTGGATGGCAACTGGTCTAGGAGAAGGACAACTCTGAATTCAAAACCTGCGGAGGGTCGTTTGGGAACCTTGTGGCACTTAGTGCACCAGGTCTCTGAATTCGGCCCTTCAAAAAGTGTGGATGGTCCTGCACGAAACCTTCACCACTATAATCAAATCTCATATGCCTTTGTCGGGCTGTCGGTTTCCTGGGAACTGATCTGCTTGACCCTCATACGTCGAACTCGACGTGAGAATCGACTATATATATATATATATATATATATATATATAAACGCTACGATTATGTAGGCATGAATCATGTAAAGAAATTAACAAAATTCAACAATAAACACACTTGAAAAAGGTTAAAGAAGTGATCGAAATCTCTTTGAATAATAGACACTACGGTTAATTTACACACTAAAATAAAGAGAAAGAATTGAAATCTTACATTTCTCGTTTCAACGAAACGTGTTTGAAGGAAAGCTAGCTGTCCCAACATATATATATATATATATATATATATATATATATATATATATATATATATATATATATATATATATATATATATATATATATATATTCATGAATTATTCATACATAAAACAATTACAAAGGTTAATGACTAAATGGCGAGAAATCCATCTTCGCGAACAATTCAATAATATACAAAAACCCCGAATCTGTTTATGAATGAAAAGATCCTGTTTTATAAATTTCCGTCGCATTAGATCTTTTTATTTTACAAGCTTTCGTCTGTTCCTGCAGACATCCTCAGGTATGAAATATTGTGTTCTTGTTTATACTTTCAGTAATAAGTGGACAAACGAAAACAAGGTTGTAATCCGAAAAATGCTATGAGAAATGTGTGTTATTGTTTTGGAACGTGCAGTCGCAACGCTGAGTTTGAATTTAAATTTTACGGTTAAAATTCTGCGTTTATGTACAAATGTAGTGATAGAGAATCATTTTTTACTGGTAAATTTTCCGCCAAAGTGGCATGAACTATATTGTTCAATAATTACAGTAATGTCGCACCTATTATCCAAAAGTTGCACTTGGATCAGTTATTTTAATTTCAATAAAGGTGCAATCAATTTACAAATTCATGAATTATTCATACATAAAACAAATACAAAGGTTAATGATTAAATGGCGAGAAATCCATCTTCGCGAACAATTCAATAATATACAAAAACCCCGAATCTGTTTATGAATGAAAAGATCCTGTTTTATAAATTTCCGTCGCATTAGATCTTTTTATTTTACAAGCTTTCGTCTGTTCCTACAGACATCCTCAGGTATACTGAAAGTATAAACAAGAACACAATATTTCATACCTGTATGTATGTATGTATGTATTCGATTCTAACCACTCCGAGAGAGGGAGAGATTTAACAGAACGAGAGAGAGAGTGAACAGACCGTGATAGATAAAGAGAGAGAGAGAGAGAGAGAATGAGAGAAAGATATAGAGAGAAAAAGACGAATAGATTGGAATAGATAGATAAATATATTCAAACAACAGTCCCCTTGAAGAATGGACAATTCCAAGAAACTTCGAAGTCAGGGCAACAACATCAAAACTTACAGACATTTATTAGTACGGTGAACTACTGCTTGTATAACGTTGGCCAAAGTCACCAGTGGGCTTTCTACACATACATTTTCAATTTTTTGTTCATTGGCGGCTAATGCAGTCAATTTTTTGCAGTACACAACATCCTTTAGGGTCACTATAGCTAAAATTACGAAAGATAATTTTTTTCTTTCACGAAATTTGTATCCATTTTTTGGGATGGCTCTCTCTATATAATATAATATATAACAGTGGTGGCCAAATTTGTTTAATGTAAAAGTCACATACACTAAAGTTCAGATTTTTGAGAGCCGCAAGACATGGAAAAAAATATACATACGTTTTTGTTATATAGACAAAACTTACGTTTTAATCCAATGTGATCTCAATTCATACCCAGTACATAATTATAAAGCTTGAATTTTTTCTCCTTTACATTTCATATTAACTGTGATGAAAAAAAGAAACTCAGCCAACATATTTCCACAAGACGCATATTAAAGGTCAACGAGCCACATGTGGCTCACGAGCCGCGGTTTTACAACCACTTAGGAAGACGCCATAGTTTTTGTTAACCCCAGTACTTTCGATCTCTTCCAAGATCATCTTCGGGGGTAAAATATAAAGAAAAACATATTGAGGACGACGGCTGGGTTCCCGTCACCTCCGCTTGCCTTATGGGAGTCTAAGTTGGAAATAATGTCTGAGACCAGTGACGGTGTTATACACATCAGTCGGGCCTCTGTTCTAGTGAGAAAATCAGGTATGGCTACTCTAAATCAGTTGTTTTGAGTTGGAAGATATTAGGTTGGTGCAAAAATAATGACGTACTTTTTTGACGTATTTTTTAACGTCAAAAAACGACATTATTACGTCATTGTAAAGCATTCAAACTTATCTGCTGTAGAGAAATGGTTTAAATCCGACAAATTTTTAAATTGTTTGTTTAAACGTTATTTTTTTTAAATGGGTACTCATATTTGAGTAGATGCACTGTTTTATTTATTTATTAAACAGTGTATTTATTTATTTAAATCTACCGGCCTGAATATTCGAGAAATCTTGTTAGAAAAGGAGGACTTATATCTTGTTTTGTTTCTCTTGATTTTTATTCTCTTGTCTCTCTCCCTATCTCTCTTTATCTCCGTTTGTTTTCTTTCTTTACTTCTTTATCACAATTCTCCCCCATCTCTCTCTCTCTCTCTCACTCTCTCTCTCTCTCTCTCTCTCTCTTACCTTTCTTCGGTTTTCTTATTTGTTTTCCCTTTTCTCTCTACTCATTTCAACTCTTCATTTTTCTTCTTATTTTCTTTCAAATATTCCTCCCCTCTTTTTTAGTTCTACCTTTAAACTTTCGTTCCTTATCTCCGTCTTTCTAAATCCTATTTCTCATGATTTTTATTTCTCATGATTTTTATTCTTCTCCTCTCTCTCTTTATCCCCATTCTTCTTACTTGCACGATTCCTTTGTTATCAATCTCTCTTTCTCTTCGATTTTCTTTCTTTCTTTCTTTCTCTTTTCTTAATTCCACTCCCCATTTTTCTTTCACTTTTTCTTTCCTCTTTTTTTTATCCCTATTTTCTTTCACCTTTTCCTTCCTTCATTTAAAGTCTACATTTATGATATGCATCATGTAGCCTTTCATTTTTTCTTTCCTTCTGTTTCACTGTTAGCTCGAATCATCACCTTTCTCTCATTCGGCAATTACTCGTGTTCTTCATTGTCGCTTATTCGGGGTCATTTGTATCGCATCCGTAGCAATTGTCTTTTGTCCTAACTTTTCATTATTTCCGCAGCGTTTAGTTATTTTATTTTTTGTTATTTGTCCGTGGCATCTCTCTAAATGGCGGCCATGCAGAGAAGTGATAAACATCTTCGACGCTTAATCTTATTCTATAACGCCGGCAAAAAGGCGTTCGCAGTAAGCTGGAACCATTCTCATCGGCAGTCTGGTGTCTCGCCCCTAACCAAACGATGATCTTCTCTTTCAGCTGAGTCCAAACAATTAGGCAGTCATGGCTTCTTCTTTTGCCTTTCTTTACGTATCTCACCAAAGTCAATTTCAAGCTGCTATCGCTACATATAATAAAGGAAAGAAGAGCGCACTTCAACGTGGTGTAATGGTTAACAAGCTTGTCTCCATAGAACAATTACAATTGAGTAACGAGTTCGATCCCCATTAGGCGTGCCATTCTTTCGGCCTTGTGCCACACGTAAGCCACACTTAGAAAGTCCCTATATGCACTACGACGTTGTGTAATTGTTAGCAAACTTGTTTCGCTAGATCAATTAGAATTATGTTCTGAGTTCAATTCTCACTTTTGGCCTTGTGCCACAAGTTAATCTATGCTTAGAAAATCATTCTGGGATAGAACATGATCAACAATCTGAACAAGGCCAGTACACTCAAACCCTCGGTCACGATGACTTGTGATTTTGTGGTAGCACAGATATCGACGACATCTAATATATATATGACCTTGTGCCAGATCTGAGCTACGCTTGGAAAATCACTATAATCCAAGTGGATCCTAGTTATATAAAATATTAAAACTGATGCACAAAAAGAGCTCAACGTATTTACTGTTACAGGGCAGGAATTAATATACAATAAAATCCAAAATCACCTCATATGGGGAATAAGTTTATTTCAACCGACGAAAAAAAAAATATATATATATATATATATATATATATATATATATATATATATATATATATAATTATTTATTTAAAAATATGATTCCAACTCGCTACATAAGAGGTCTCATGTTTCAAAACACCTCTTATGTAGCGAGTTGGAATCATATTTTTAAATAAATAATTATATCTATGCTCTACTTTCGTATCGAGCACTATTTTTTAAAAATAATAACAAAAATACTAAGGAACTTTGGATTATTTACCAAACCAGTTTCTTTCCTATAATATTTTCACACACACACACATATATATATATATATATATATATATACACACACACATACACATATATTTACGCATGCTTGTGTATATACATGTCTGTGCGTGGATTTACGGAAAAATTTATTACTGCAATTTTATTATCCTGTCAGAGAGAAGCAAGAAACCTACGCCCCTAAAATTCGTTCAACGATTAACAATTCCGTTACGCCACTCGAACATACAAGCTTATATTCTCAAACGGTCGCCCATTTAGATACTGACCAGACTTAACGTTGCTTATCTTCTGTGATTGTACGGGAACCGCTGCTTAAACGTGATGTGGCTCTATTTGAAATGGTATCGCTGTAGAGTTTTATCGAACCATGTCTGTTGTATTCACTGTCACACTAACACACTTCGAAAAGGATTGAATTTGAATCTTCTTCCTCCAGCCGTGTGTTCAATAACAGGATAAACTGGGACTCTCTAGCGTTGGGTGTAAACCAGTCTAAGAGAATAATTTTGAATGGTAAAAAATTGATGATTGGTCTAATTAGTTTCGATTTCTTCTGCGACGTGCGAGTGTAAGGATTGGAATTTCGAATAAACACCCTAAAAGTGTGATATGGGCCACCCGGCTTTGTATCAATGTTTCAAGATGGCGGTGATTGTAGAAGGATATAGGAAATAAAACTTCTGGCATACAATGGGACTCTTACTAAGCAATAATAGGTTATTTTAATGCTACAGTGTACTTTGGTAGTGGGATTGACCACGTGCTTCAATCCTAACGACTGTATACTTCTAATATGACAATGAACCATGTCACAAATAGAAAACTGTAGCAAATTGGTTCCTGGAACACGGTAAATATTTCTATCGATCTCATGGACAAGATGGTAGGCACTTTCTTCATAGCCAAACGACCTGGGGGTTGCATCGGTTCTGTTCCCGCAGGTCCTGCTATTTGATTTCTTTGTTCAGAAAAAGCACGCTAAACGTTGTCTCTGACCGACGGGGGCAGGTACTATTATCAGAAACGGTAAGCAGTTCCGTCTACATTTCGTTTCCGCCTCAGAATTCATTGAAAGACATCGCGTGGTAGAAATCTTACTTGACAGAAATCAAAAGATCAGAAAGGAGGGCTCCCGATTAAATCGCCAGCTACGTGACTGACCACGAAAGCCAGCCTTCATGTTAGAGGACATTGTCGTTTGGACTTGAGAAAGTTAAGTGCCACCAGCGCAATTTGACCGGGATATATTACCTCATTTGAATGGACTTTGAAGGTGGAAGCCAGAGTATGAATGTTGGTACCATTACTGAAGGTCTGAATGATCTTTTTCCTCTCACTATTGCTCAGTAGGGAAAATATAGTGGGGCTGACACAAAACAATTTTAAACTGTTTTCTTTCTGGCTGAATAATTCAAAGGGTTTTTCAGTGATTCTTACGAAAATGGTGTCAAGATGGCTAAATCTCTTATCTGAAAACCTTGATAAATGAAATTTAATTAGTTTAGTGGTCTTTTTGGGTATTAAACATTTTATGGAATAAACAATTATGCTGTTACACTTGGACAATTTTGGTGTTACCCCGCAGGATTTCTGTTGGAAAATTATCTACTTTCTGAGTTACAAATAGCGTGGTTGAAATAAAAGTGCCAGTTGGATTATCATATTTTTTCTTATTTTCCGCAATAAAATTTTTGTCTTAAATTGTTCGCAACATAAATTCAAACAAGGGAAGGAAATTCTCTGAATATTTAATAAAAATGTTGGTTAGATTATTTTTTTATCTGCGTGGATTTTTCTCCAAAAATAAATATTATGTTGGTGCAAAAATAATGTCGTTTTCTCACATAGTAACATATGTGAGAAAACGACATTATTTTTGCACCAACCTAATAGTTGTCCCGTCCCGACTATTTGAATCTCAACGATAAACATTTTCGATATCTCCACTGTCCAGACCTCGAGTCTAATGGAGTTTTAATTTTGTATCATTTTTTTTATATATAAAACACACCAAGGACTTTTAATTAATCGATTAATTCGTTCTTTACGATTTATCGGCCCTTTGCACGTTATTTCAGAAAATAGTTTTAAATTCTTAGAACTTTTTTTGAGGTCATAATGATTTAGTGATACAAGTCTTACTAATTAACCCGTAGCTAGGGGTAAGTAGATCATACCTATTCAGAATTTGATAAGCAAATAAGAAATTATAATGTGGATATAAAATGGGAGATTATAATGAATTTATAAACTGATCCCTCACTTTGTGACCACGGTAGTTTCTATACATTTATATTCCAGAAAATGTAAATTAATCTAAAAGACATGCTTGTGTAGCTAATCAGTATTTGATTGATTGATCGATTTGTTTTCTACAGCTTATCTTTCTTTTCAGGTTATTTAAGATCAGAAAATATATTTAGATTGTAAGTATTTTTTGAGATAATAAAGAGTGAGTGATACAAGTATTACTAATTAACCCATAGC
>OZ010610.1:65103448-65113448 GCA_963932145.1 Acanthosepion lycidas | reverse complement strand
AAATGAAGACAATATGTAAAACAGTAAGAAAGAGTGTTAGAGAAAAACAATGAATAACAACGAAAATTGCAATATGAGCACTGGTAAAAACTATTTGCTGAGACATTAGGTTTATAAGTCCTAAAAATTCATACACAGACGTCCTCAAGGACACATGGTCCGGTGGATAAAGACATTGGTTAATTCCAGTGACTAGACCGAAAGAGTTGTGAGTTCAATACCAGGTTAGAGTAGTGGTGAGTCAAAAACTTGATCAGTAGAGTTAAAGGGAAATAACTGAGATATCCGGAAGAGGTGTGGAGCTAGAACAATCTACCCCGGAGTTCGATTCTGAAGAAGGCCGTAAACTACAACGTCCGAAGCGTTATGAATATGACAATAAAGATGAGGATAACAGTCTGAATAATGCAAGTAATGTATATATATATGTGTGTGTGTGTGTGTGAATAATGTAAGTAATGTATATATATATATATATATATATGTGTGTGTGTGTGTGTGTATTATCTTTCAAATCATTTTCAATAAGATATACAGGGTGACCCAAAAATTGGGAATTTTTTAATTGCGTATTGCCAGACACTGTGAGACAGTGACCTTGAGCAAGTTCACCATTTAGAATTCAAGATGAAATTCACAGTATCCCAGCTGAGATGTTGCAGCAGTCAATGAGGAATCTCAACAGCAGATTTCAAGAATGCATTCGTACAGGAGGACGCCATCTACAGGACGTAATTTTAAAAAAATGAAAATTCCATCATTGTTTATTAAATGGTATGTTTTAAGGTTTCAATTACTATGAATAAAATATTTTTCTTACATCACTCTTGGTTTTATTGGATTGTTAAAAAGTTACCGTTTTTTTGGGTCACCCTGTATTTCTTTGATGCTCAGCTAAAATGACCTTGTAGCAGATTAATTAATTCAATGTCTACTAAAATGCGTAAATGGACATGAGTACATGTAAGCCCTATTTCCGCACGACGTAGGCATACACAGAAAATGATCCTCATTCTTAAAATGAGACCCCAGCTAGGGAAATCGAGAGACAAGGCACAGAGCTATATGATAGTTATATTATATGGAAATAATATCCGACTTTCCATATGTAAATCAGAGGATAAATAATAATGAACAAGCCCATAAAGAGATTTAATGTGAGGCACTAGACGAAAGCTGTTTACGCTCTGACTCCAGCTAACAAAAGCTATGATTACCTTCGCTGTATTTATATGGGCGCCACTTCTGATGTGTATCGAACCTATGATCAGTTCATCATTGTCTCTTGCGCAAAGGAGAGGAAGTATCCTTAAGTATCCTTATTGAGACAGGCGTTGATAAGCATCAATAAGACTTTCATATATCGGCTGGGGTCGCGTTTGGTGTCAACAAAGACGTGGATAATGAGTAACAAATAACCAGGATTTCGGATTAACCGTGTTAATTGCATTTGAGGGGAAAAGCACGACTGTTTCTTTTTTTTTTTTTTCTTTTTTTTTTTTTTCGTTATTATTTTGTTTATTGACAACAAGACTTCTACACACTCTGGTTAACTCAGATCTCATAAAAATATATATATATATATATATATATATATATATATATATATATCTTTCCTTCTCGTTCACTGCATTAATATATATATATATATATATATATATATATATATATATATATATATATATATATCCTTCTCGTTCACTGCATTAATATATATATATATATATATATATATATATATATATATATATATATATATATCCTTCTCGTTCACTGCATTAATATATATATATATATATATATATATATATATATATATATATATATCTTTCCTTCTCGTTCACTGCATTAATATATATATATATATATATATATATATATATATATATATATATATAGAGAGAGAGAGAGAGAGAGAGCGAGAGTGAGAGAGAGTTTTTGTCTGTGTGCGTTTGTGTATGTGTGAGTATATATATACACACACGCACACGCACACACACACACATATATATATATGTATATATATATTAGAATATGCAGCTTTTATATTATATCATAAAGAATTTATAGAAGAATTAATTAGTAATGTTAATGAGATTAATGGCGAAATCACTTCGCTAACATGAGACATTAATTTGCTATCAATTCATTGAATAATATGATCGTTATATTTGTGTTGTATATTTGAGTTGATGTCAGATGGTACCAGTACTTTGGACAATTTTAAATCTTCAGCGCTCATTTCTCTTCATATACAGGCGAAACACCAATACGAAATATGTATAGTGTAGACCAAAATAATTTTTTTCTCTTTTTTAAAAAATATGCTATTTATTGGGAGTTATATTATTTTGGAATGAGCGATGCGCGACGCTAGCGTTCTTGTTCAAATCAATAAAGTGAGAATTTAGTTTGAATTTTGCAATTTGATAAGTCAACGAAATTTTGGTGTTTTCAGTTAAAGTGACATGAATAAATATAGGTAATTGTACGAGAGAGCGTTTGCACACATATATATATATATATATATATATATATATATATAAATATAAAGTGTTAGAAAAAGTGCTCAATTTTATATAACAGAGCTATTTAATATATATATACAGTGCTAACCCGAAAAGTACCTATGGGCCTAAATTCAAAGCAAAAATTATACTACAATACATTTAAATATTTTACAACAAAAATTATCCACAACAACAATAAAATATCTCGCGATAGCTAGAAATATTATTAAACCGGTGTTAAACCCCAAAATACCAGCACTTGAATATTATGTGGCATGAATCTCAGTGTTGTGCGATCAATGTAATATCTTTTGTATATTTCTTAATATATATATATGTATATGTGCTTAAGAAAAGATTCTGCTACAGAGCAGGACTTCTGAAGAAAGGCTTAATCTAATATTTTGTGCATATATATATATATATATATATATATATATATATATATATATATATATATATATATCATTAAATATTCAGAAAAGGAGATTTAATTATTTTTTTTATTTAGTTTTTCCAGTGTCCAGTATCTTATTTTATTTCTGTTTGTTAGGAACAAGGGGTGCAAAATTTTCATTGTCCTAATCATTTTCTTTTTTCAAGTGTGTTTGTTTTAGGTGTTGTTAGTTTTTCTGTTGATGTTGCAT
The DNA here is from genome assembly GCA_963932145.1 of Acanthosepion lycidas. NCBI lineage: Eukaryota > Metazoa > Mollusca > Cephalopoda > Sepiida > Sepiidae > Acanthosepion > Acanthosepion lycidas. Next base: position 65,110,291 of record OZ010610.1, on the reverse strand, counting down.
TTTATTTAGTTTTGACTGAAAGCGTTTATTCCGAGCCTTCGCTGAAATTCGGATCAGCGTCTATCTTATTAAAAAAAAAAACTATTAACACTTCAGTCCCATTGATGATGATAGTAGGCGAGAAAGCACTATATATATATCACATTACCGGCAACATCTCGCTATTACAAAAGACCTTTATATTAAATATATCTCTTCTTCTATCACTCTCTCCTTGTGTTTTTGTATGACACCTTTCGTGTGTATGTATGTATGTATATATGGGATAACGTATTTATATATATATATATATATATATATATATATATATATATATATATATATCTAACGATATATAAATTTTAACATTGTTGGAAGAAAGATGGAAGACAAAGTAGGAAAAGTATTTTTGTGACACGTTTCGTTCTTTAGAACTTTATCAGACTAGGTTTCTTTACGTTGATGCATGAATGAAAGACGCTTGGAATTTTAAATTTTGATAATAGTTTTTTTCTTTAATAATCTCGCCAATTTCATTTAGATTCTTTTTCTTCTTGTTTCCATCATCTTCGTTTTTTGTTTTAATATTCCACATTGTGATAAAAGAAGATCTGCCAAAATTGGTGAAATGTGTATAAGCAAAATTACTATAGATGAACTAACGATTAGTGAATTGTTTACTCTTTTAATTGGAGTAGCATTTTTATGGCAAAATTGTGGTCACTCTAGTCACGGGGAATAACTAATGCGTTTTGTATGTTGCTTTGTAACCCAAAACACATCGCTAAAAAAATTTTCAATAAAATTTGAAAAATTTTTTTCAATTCAACGTAAACAAATAAAAACGATGAAATAGTAAGTGACGAAACGCATCATGCGAAAACCTTTTCTACATTGTCTTTTCTACATATATATATATATATATATATATATATATATATATATATATATGACGGATTCAATAATTTCAAGAAATCCAAAAAAATGGTTGAATCCGTCAACACAATAATAAAAACAATATTTCTACATGTGGTAGTATTTGAGGTAATTTTCAGTTAACAATATGAATACAATAGCATTTACTAAATTTTTCTAGTTGTTTAGGACATATTGTTTGTTGTTAATAGTTACTTTTTTTTCAATAATTTCATTTCGTTTTTGCCTTGAAAAAGTCAACATTGAACGAAACGTGTCAGCTATTATATTTTACCTTTACACACACATGCGCACACACACACACACACATATATATATATTAGGTTGGTGCAAAAATAATGTCGTTTTTCTCTTGAAGTTGAACGTCAAAAAACGTATTTTTGCACCAACCTAATATATATATATGTGTGTGTGTGTGTGTGTAATTTTGCATTTCGGCAGCAATCCCTCTTTTGTACAGGTTTCATTAAAGACTACAGGCAAGGTAATGCGATTAAGCTTTTTAATTTTCTTGTATTTGTGTATGGGTCCGCTTTCTGAATATAAAGTATGTAAAAACTGTCCAAATGTTCTATATGTCCGTGCGCTTTCGGCTATTCTATTAACCATTATCAAATTTTTATATTTAAGCAAATATGTAGATTTTGATATATGTTTCTACAGTTATGGAAATGTTTGTTTATTTTTCAAACATGGTCAGCATATTGTGGCCGTGTTCATAGTTGACGTTATTGAGAGTTGGCCTTATCCTTTTTATTATTAGTGCATCCATTAATTTTAGTAATCTTTTGGTAGGTTTCACCGTGTGATTCAATGAGTCCTAATTAATCTATGGCCGTGCGCATGTGTAGTTACATCAACGTAAACATCACTTTAACCTGATGAGGCCCTAAAGGACGAAACGCCTTACATGAAATATTTTTTTACATTGTCATTAATTTCCCTAACATTGTTCTGATACATAAAAATTTATATATCATTTTCTCCGACATATATATATATATATATATATATATATATATATATATATATATATATATATATATTCTCTCGTGAATGTATTAAGCGTGTTTGCAGAGTGCATAGAAGCAGAATTTTAACACGCCCATTCACTCAGGTAGAGACAAACCAATGACATATTGATAACCGTCTGTGAATTGGAACAAAGGCGTGTTGAGAAATACCCCGGGTATCATTTGCTTAAATTCTCGTTAATGCCTGTCAACTATTGTCTGCTTCCCTTTGGTGCATCCAGCCGAACTAACACCCACCTCGATTGAATAGAACTGAGAATTCTCTTATTTTCAAACCCCAACCGAGATACCCCTCGAGGCACCTCCTTCACGATTCAGTTCTGCTCTGAAAGCGAACTTCCCGGGAAAATAATAGCTTCTCGGTTACACATCAGAACAAATCCGCTGCTCAATGCGAACATTACATTTACAGTGATACCATTTGTAGTTTGCTTATAGATTGATATTGTATAAGGGAGTAATCAGTTGGGAGAGCATTGGGCTAGTAAATAAGTGGTTTGAGGCGTATTTTCCAAAGAGTAAGAATGCGTATGTTATGACGATATGTTTTATTTATCTGGAGGAAAAAAATATAAACCTCTTCAAATTATCAACATTAATGCTTATATATATATATATATATATATATATATACAAAGAGAGAGATAATATTAGTGGTCAAGTTTCCAAGAGGATAGAATCCCGGTAGAGCTCAATGCCCAGGACAGAGCAAGAATATAATATAAAAGGCTCAAACACTATATATAACCAAATGTTATAAACGAAGAGTAAGATTTCAGCGTTCAAAACATTAATTTAAGACAGGGACCAATACAAAAGTAAAGGCGTAAATATTTATTTTAATATTGAAAGAATATGTACAGTTTTGTAGTCGGTATGTGGATGTTCTCGTGTTATACTACATAATACATATATATATATATATATATATATATATATATATATATATATATATATATATATATATGTATATGAATGATAAAAAATAGTATTAAGTTATGCTATATGTATGTGTTAAAGTGCTCAGGGATAGAGTATATGTAAATATAAAAGTGGTCACTGAAGTCACCACCTTGACTAACGATAGCGTTTACCATGAAACAGACTGTAATTTTGAATGTAAATCTGTAGTTATTTTTTTATTTTTTCAAGCAGATTTAAATCAGCGTTTAGAATGAAATAGACTGTCGCATCTGGGTGCTGATTTCAGTGTCCACATTATATATATATATATATATATATATATATATATATATATATATATAAAGAATGTATAAACTTTAAAAAGTCTTTATATATATATGTGTGTGTGTGTATGTGTGTATTGATATAATAGGAAAGGACTGTTAGATTCATGATCCGAAGATCTTTAGTGTTTTTGTTTTCATTAAAAAAAAAAAAACAGTGCTCGATACAGAAGTAGAGCCTAGATTATAATTCTTTTTTTCCAAAAAAACATGATTACATCGCGAGACAGAAATTATTATCTTTTAAACTGGTCAGCAGTATTCAAGTTTAATTTCAATATTAAAACTGTAGTCTCATCGTCAAGCGATGTTTGGAATAACTATGCAACAGAATGTTTTACTCATTTACAGTTTTGAAATGGGTGTGTGATCTAGGGCATGCTTTTCATTATCAAAGTGATAATCTTTAGAAGATCCTTAATAAAAAAAAAACACCCTAAAATTAAGTTATAGCTGTACAGAAAATCCAGAAAGGATTATAAAAAAAATCATAATAATAAAATCCTGAAAAAACACGCATGCCAAAATCAAATAAAGATCGTAAATTAAAATTAGAAAAGAATAATTTAAAAAAAATTGTTATTGTAGAAACCCTGGTGTACCAATGCACAATCTCATCCATTGCGAATCCAAATATTGAAAAAATATATATAGGATCCGCGAAAAATGAATTTTAAAGAATGTGGAGACTACACAAAATCTCTTTCAATAATATTAGAAAGAGAAATCAATATTTTTGGCATTTAAAAGAAACAAATAAAACACCAAACCTAAAATGGAAAATAATAAATAGAACAAGAACTTGTAAAACCTGGGATGACCCATCCCCATTATGTCTACATGAAAAAATATACATTATTAAGTTTCTAAAAAACGAAAAATTATTAAATCAAAGAAATGAGATGAGGTTTTTTGCAGACACCACCAAATATTCGCCTTAAATAATTAGCATTTTATAAATGAACAAGTTAATAATAATAATAATTTCCACAAAAAATACCATATAAAATCGATTAACAAATTCAATGAAAACAATATGTTTAAAAATTCCAACCAATCATAATCTTAAAAACCCTTTAAGAAATCATCAGCAAAAAACAAATAAATAAACAAAAAAAGGGGCCGGAAGTACAACAGCAATCAGTTAGAGTTTTAACAGACAGTAATAAAAAAAACAACAACAGTACTAGAACATTAATCAGAGTTTTAGCAGAAAGCTTGATAAGATTAGCCATTGTAGCCAGACAAAAAACAACAAAAAAAAAAACATGAACCCAACCTTACACGAATCCAAAAACTTGACATATAAAAAACACCGCTACTTCTATCAAAGCAGAGACCCCTTGTTAATGAACCCACCCCCATTTCAAAACTATAAATGAGTAAAACATTCCGTTGTTTAGTTATTGCAAACATCACTAGTTACGGTTATGGTTTAATATTGAAATTAAACTTGAATACTACTGACCAGTTTCGAAACAGTAATTTTTGTGTCGAGATGGAAATATATTTTTTTTAAAAGATATATAAAGATAAATCTATCTATCTATCTATCTATCTATCTATCTATATATATATATATATATATATATATATATATATATATATATAGTAATGGTAAGTGACACGAACTCTGTCCACACACCGGGGTTGATAAGACAGACGTCCGATATCTTTGTCTGCCGAAATAGTCTATTGACATGCTCTTAAATTCAAAACAGTGAACAAGACTGTTTTCTCTATTTTTCTCACGTTCTAATGAATGCTCAGCACATTGTCAATTCATTAGAACGTGATAAAAAAATTATCCATTATGGATTTTTATTTTTTTTCTCTCTATGTATAATGCCATGGTCACGCGCGTATTAAAGCATAATGAAAAATTACGGTAATGGATAACAACGCACAACTTTGTATAAATACTTATATTAATGAACAACATAGAGTTTTGTACTAATTGCGCTACTGAAGATGATCTTAAAAAAAGATCGAAAGTACTTGGAAAATAAAAATAAAAGAAATTTAAACAGCTAGAGCACACTTCTCTCATCCTTTAACATCAATACACGGAAGGTTATTCGTGAGTATAAACGGATTTTATTTTTAAAAAAATAGTAGTCTGTAATTTATTCAATCCGAAATTTCTAAAAGAGAATTTGCTGCCTAAATGCACACACACACGCACACACACACACGCACACACACACACACACACACACATATATATATATATATATATATATATATATATATATATATATATATATATATATCGAGAGAGAGTGAGAGAGAGATTAGTATTCCCTGTGGATATTTATGTCTACACTGTTTCCATTTTCTAATTTTCCTTTGTGATATTGACTTATTTACCTATATAAATATCGCTTACCTTAATTTCATATGCTCTTCCTTACCGTTATAAGAGCCAAATTAGGCCGAAAATAGAGTCCTCTTGACATATTTGGGAGAGAGCTGCTCAGTTCTCACTTCCTCGTCCCGATAGAGTTCAAAAGCGTCTCCTAGTTCTTGTGGGTATCGGATTATGTTCCACCATCCAACCTCTCTGTCAAAGTCAGGATGCGGCGAGTCTCTCACTTGCTGTATCGCTACTGCCATGGGAAGTGCCCGGACGAACTGCATCTCCTAGTTCCACCAGACCCTACCCTTCACGGTCAGGATCCGCCATACCACAATGCTATCCTTATTCCATCGATGAGAAGACACTTTAACTCAAACTCAAGAATTACTGCTCTGTGGAATCAACTCCCAAGGGGATGTTTCCCCGATGACTACAATCTTAACTGTTCAAGTCTAGGATTAACAGTTATCTCCCATATCCTAGCCTGCCACATAATGTAACCCGGAGTCACTTAATCCATTTCATTATATGTTGTCATTGTTTACGTTAAGATACGTTTCGTGAGCAGATATGACCGATCGAGAAAAATCGTCGAAGATTGTATTTTTTATAAACAGTAATTTGGCCTTTGCTAACCAGACGCTTTTCTGGGCAGCTAAATAGTATAGCACGTCAGATCATATATATATATATATATATATATATATATATATATATATATATAATTGTCAGATCTACGCAACATAGAAAATTAAGCTCTGAGCTTATGTTGGTTAGATCTGACATTTAATTGGTTGATCAAAACAAACCCACAAGTCTATTTTTAATTCTTTGTGTTTTCTCACCCCACACCTTTATCTTTCGGAAAAGAAGTAAAATTTTGATTTTGAAATTTTCTTCAAAATTATTTAATTACCAGTCAATTAACATTTCTGAACTAAATCTGTGAAACCTAATTGCCAGTCTATTAGCACGCCAAAATTCGAGCCACCAAAGTGGAAAGGTCATCAGAACAATTGCCATGAAAATATATGAAGAAAAGACAGAAGGAAGCCAGGCCACTTCGGCGATAAAGTGATTGATGTCGACTGAGATATACAGCAGGAACATCAGACCAGATATGGTAGCAGTATTCAATGCAAGGACAAATGGCAAATTTATATGTGTGCAATATAGATGCTGACGACAAAGATTACCTCATAAAACACAGTGAATTAAATTTCCTACCAGTAGATTTGCTAATTGATTCAATATAATCACTCCATTTCATCTCAATGGAAAACGTGAG
>OZ010610.1:65080948-65098448 GCA_963932145.1 Acanthosepion lycidas | reverse complement strand
TGTTCCGTGTATTTTTTAGCGTATTTTACGCACTTTATACCGGCCTGAATATTTGAGAATATTCTTATAAAAGAATATATATATATATATATATATATATATATATATATATATATATGATGGTAACGTGTTTGTTTCTTTACCATAACTCTTCAACTTTGTTCCACAATCGTTTACGCGAAGTCGTTACTTTGGTTACTCATTGTATCCCACAACTTCTCTTGCTTTCAGTATATCCTGTAATTATTAAATACTCCCGTCCACATTGGTATTGTCTCCTTCTGATTGTAAGTATACATTCCCCAGTATTAGGTTGGTGCAAAAATAATGTCGTTTTCTCACGTAGTAACATATGTGAGAAAACGACATTATTTTTGCACCAACCTAATAGTTCCCATTTTCTTGAGACTTCTTCATTGTTGACATGTTCTGTCAATGATATTCTTAACACTCAGGAGATTCAAGTCCCTTTCGTACTCTGTGAAGAGATTTTACAGCATTCTGAATAGAGATGGTATCAAGAATTACCGATCACTTGAATCTCTCGCTCCTGCAAACACAAACAGCCATAATATCATCAGCTTCTCGGAGGCCTACTAACGATACTCCTGGCAAAAAGGAAGTTTGTCATTTGTTCCAGGATGATCTATTTTTATGACATCAACTTACGAGGCCCATTCCAGAAGTTTTGAGACATTTTCACGGGAGACGGCTATAAATTTCAAAGTAGTACAAAACTCTAATCTCTTTCAAAGTAGGGTCCTCTGACTTCAATGCACTTGTTGATGTGCTCCAACCACTTCGTGAATGCCCCATGGAAGTCATAAAATGTGAAGGTGTCCAGGACCTTTGCCACAACCTCCATCTCACCATTGTCTTCAAAACGATTCTCCCTGACGTTCTCCTTCGGTTTGAAGAATGACTAAAAATCGCACGGAGTAAGGTCTTGACTGTGTGGAAGAGCTGAAGGACAATTTCCATAGGCATCTCTGTCAAAACAAAACTTTAATACATAGTGAGTTCTTAAATCGTCTTCACGTCCCGACTGAATTTTGCAAATTAGTCATGTGTCTTTAGTAGGGCAAATACGCAGCCCCCATGTATTGTCGACTGGCCCTTCGCCCTGAAGTGGTTAATCCTGTTTAACCAGTAAAGGACTGAATTTTAACCAGACAGGATGCTACTTTTATCTCGCGAGATTTATTTTGAAGAAAGAAAAAACAAACATGAAAAAAAATATTTCATACGATGTATCATACAGACAAGTTCTAATTTTACTTTTTATTTCAATAGAATTTTTTGCAACACGCTGATACGTGTTGGAATTCTCACAGTATTTAGTATTGTTGAAGTTACTGCTAAGATTTTTGTCACGATTTAAAAACTCTAAGTTTCGTTCAATTTCGCAAACCAATCGTCGAAATTTGAAGAAGATTTGCATAGAAAAAAATAATTTGACAAAAAGCCGACTTCTCGGTTTAATGATTTTTTAAATTTAATTTGATTTTAAACATAATTTTTTAAGAAAATGTCTTTTTAACAGCAAAGAATAACTTCTTAGGATCTCTTACTCTTGAGCATGCAACATACAACTCACAATTCTAAAATTTTGTAACGTTTGGCCTTGTTTATAGTTTTCGTAAAGGTAGGGCGAAGTGGAAACTAAATTCTTGTATTAAAAAAATGCAGAAAAGATTTGAAAAAGCAATATTGCTTTTTTGTTAAATTAATGTTTGTTAGTTTAATCATTAAATTGTTTTTTTAAAGTAGTGGAGTATTTTTTATGTTAAATAATAAAACTTTCAAATTTTAAAAAAATCATCAAAATTTATTGTATTAAGCTATGCACCCTAGTAAAACCAACTGTACTTTGTACCCCATTACCTGTTTCCACATCTCCCGATAAAGTCACAGAATTTCACATATATTGTAATGATATACCAAAATTATAATGTTCTAGGATAGTTATATGAAAAAAAGTTTCAAGTCTTCTCGAATGCACCTCGTGTTTGGTGACAAATTGCAGAAAAATAGTAGAAATCTGTTTTCTGAAGTGAATACAATTGAAGTAAGTCGATACATTCTCGGTGACTCATACATATGTCTATGTGCCGTACGAAGTTGAACTTGTTAAAAAACAATCTCTATACGACCAGACTCCACCACTTTGTAAATTTCTTTAGCAAAAGGAAAGACAACTCTTACCCTTGGGCATGAGACGAAAATAAGTTCAAACATGTCTGTGCGTGCGTGTGAAATTTTGAATCTACCTATTGGAGTGTCAAGTACCCTGGTGTAAATCAGGGTGTAAGGGTTCCCTCTTTGCTAAACCAGGCTTGAAAGATATACCCACCTCCTACAAGGTTTGTGATTAATCAGCTGTAATAAATTATAGGTTTACTGGACACTACTGAGCGCGAAATACAAGTTCTCCTCGAGGTTTTTGCGTAAGGAATAGAATTACCGACATACATAACCTGTAGGTATAACAGATTTTGAGAGCACTAGACTGACACCAAGGGTTGGGGGTACGTTGTCTTGGTATGATATCAGGAGTTCTTGTCGCTGCTAGTGATAAGTATTGCTTCAGATTCTCAGATGACGCACCGACATAAGAAGGCGGATTATTTAGGTGAATGTTGTTACTTTCCGACTCAACGATAGATTCAAGGCAGCCGTACCGGTATGGTATAAGAAAAACATATATCACTGATATCTCATATATATATATATGATGTTTTTACTTAGAGTTAGTGACGATTTTCTTCTTCAGCGGTACGCTGAAGAAGAAAATCGTCACTAACTCTAAGTAAAAACATCATATATATATATATATATATATATATATATATATATATATATATATATATATATATATACACGCAAGCACTCACACACACACACACACACACACACACATATATATATATATATATATATGCACATACATATATATAGGATTAAGGCAAATAAAACATTTATCACATAGCTGATTGATGTTATTTTCAGCATTTCGAGTTTCGTAGACGGACACTGTAGCAAACGTTCCGTACACTCGTCAGGAGATATCAGTGATATATGTTTTTCTTATACCATTCGATATTTTGCGGGTAACCATTTTTGAGCAGACGATATATCTTTATAAACAGTATACAGATATTCATGTTCGAAAAAATTAATAAAAGAAATTTGCTCTTAATAAAGAAAATGTCTTCTCTCTTCATTATGAATTCAGTCGAGTACGGAGACGGTAGATTTAAATTACACGCCGTCTCCCCATCTCTCTCTCTCTCTCTCTCTCTCTATATATATATATATATATATATATATATATATATATATATATATATATAAAATATGTATCAATATTGAGATTTTCTTTCTTCTTTTAATGATAATGCTATTAAGCTTATCAAAAAATATGAAAATAATTTACATAAAATAGACAAAACTTGTCTATAGTATTTAATGAAACATGTATGAATGAAAAAATGCCGCCTAAATACACACAATTTAAATCATATATATATATATATATATATATATATATATATATATATATATATATATATATATATATTGGTATCAGTCGGAGATTTTACCCCGAAACCTTTGGCACACGACAGGGATGAAGTTGAATTTTGACGTATTTATTTTTAGACAAAAACGCCAGTGACCGGAGAACCAGTGAACGAAGTGTCTTGCATCAGAATCAGTAATAGTCACTGTTTACAAATTCACTTTTTTCTCCGAAAAGCTAGACCGAAATATTTTTCAGGGCATGTGTGTGTGTGTGTGTGTGTGTGTGTGTGTATATATATGTGTATATATATATATATATATATATATATATATATATATATATATATATATATATATATATATAGTCATCCACGGCCAGACTGTTTCGCCATTTCACAGCTCATCCGTGGGATAGACATCCGATTGGAGATTTTGCCCTTAAGCTATTGGATATATATATTTGGTGCGATGAATGAATTTCCGTCTGAACTGCCTCAAAATAAAAATAACACTGGCATTTCACAGATATATTTTTTTTTAATTACACAAAAGTATCTTGAAATGTTAAGTAGTAAATTTATTCAACGTCAACCACTGCCTCCACTTCGGAATCTCCTGCAACTCTTCTGGACAGTCTCTTTGTTTAAGTTGGTGAATAATCATAGCCATCAGTTCATTCTTGGTGTTACAAGGGGTTTTGTTAGTCTCTGGGAGTTAGATAACTAGATATAAAGGGTGATGTTTGTGTGGTATGAGGCAGAGTCATTTTGGTAGACATAGAGCCTTCCAGCAGCCATCCTATTGACTCAGGGCAGTACTATCCCCTCAAGGCACTTGACGCCCAAACACTGAAATATTTGTATTGAAGCTTCCGGTGCAAATACCAAGCAGTACAGCATACCGTTTACATATTCCTGGCGGAATAAATTGCGTTATGGTGCTCTTTTTCCTACAGACGGAACAAAACTGGCCCTGCTCTGCTGTGCAGTCAACAAAATCAAAAAACAAACAACGCGCATGCGCGAAATTAAAAATATCAAATGACGACAATTTATCCCCCGCACCCTCTATATATATGATGGAGTCTTCTATCTCTTATCTAGACGCGAACACAGATACACACATACACACGCGCGTGCACACGCACGTGCGCACGCACACAAACACACATATACTCCCAGGTCTACAAATCTCAGATTGAACAATTTGAGAAAACAACAAAACATTTTGAGTTGATCAGTGTCAAGGAAATATTCTCAAGCGGAGTTCGGATTACGGAGTTGTGGGTTATCCGGTAATCCATGCCCGGAAATAATTGGCTAAATCAGATCCGTAAAATCCGCATATAATTGGGTGACTAATCCCTACTCAGAAATTAAACATGTAACATGTAATCCATTTTGTTCCTATCATTCTAATTTCGTAATAACGACGCTTTTGTAACGAGATTAAGTCTTTGCGCACGCGCACTTCAGTGAGTGTGTGTCTGTGTGTTTCCCTTTGTAATCGATGGAACACGTTTGATTGTTTCTACTGATTTCAAAATGTCTCCGTGTCTACATGTTCTCGTTAAATACCTTGACTCTTTAGGGCTGGGCAATCATAGCTGTCTACGGGGTCCTTTTATTGATTATCCGTGAATAACCATAACCTCTTGGAAAATATGGTGGAGCCATTTAACAATGTCTATTACATTGTTTCGAATCAAAATATTTCTTTCTTTTAGACTGGTTCCAGAGCTCAGACTACCATACTATTTAACCCAAAACTGGTTGGAGAATACAATACGCAAGTAGATACCGGAAATGTAAGCTTGGATGTGCGGTTGGTGTAATCCATTTGGATGTGCGAGTGGTGTAATGCATATTGCCATGGAAATCGGAGAGACGAGATCTAGTCGAGTTTGTTATATTGACTTCTGGGCAAATACTCTTGAGAAATTAATCTATCTCTTCTACCCCACATATGGATTAATTAGTAGAACATGTGTCAGTAAAAAATCATTATCGCCAAAAAAAAAAAAAAATCTAACAATATTTCTGGTTTTAAATAACATGGTTGATAAGTCGTAAAAACAAATCAATCAATCAAAGCAAATGGATGTCATACATTTTAGAAATATATGAAAATTAAAATATAAGTGATAATACTAAATATGTCCCTATCTAACCAAGCCCAAGTTTACTTCGAAGAAGCTGACAGTTTGAAGATTGTATGGAAAGTCGGCACTACCAAGATAGAGTGGTCCGCTCGTAAAAATACAGAAAATTTGGAGGGGGGGGGATAATTTTTATAGATTAGCATTTATATATGCCCTACTCAAGCCACGACATTTGTCAGAATCGAAAAGTGTTGATTTTTTATCATTTTAGAAAGAGGGATCATTACATAATATAAATAAAGTGTTAAATCGATCCCTGACTTTTTGAAGAGTTCTCTGTAATAATTTTTTTTTTTTTTTTATACGCATGTCTAATATGGAAGTATTAGGTTGGTGCAAAAATAATGACGTAATAATGTCGTTTTTTGACGTTAAAAAATACGTCAAAAACGACATTATTGCGTCATTATTTTTGCACAAACCTAATACATGTTTTCCTAGACTTCCAATTCTTAATAAATATGTTCTGGTGGGAGAGTTTTAGAGTTTTTACATTTTTTATTATTACGAAAATATTATAATAAAACAATAAACGTATATATATATATATATATATATATATATATATACGTGTGTGTGTGTGTGTGTGTGTGTTTTATTTTAAGAAAATATTTTAAATAAGCATGCCTGAAGTAATACATATTTTTTTTAATAAAAAAATCCTTCAAGCAGCCAATTATTTATGTTACGAAAATAAAATTATTTAAAAATATCAAAAACAAGCAACTCTTTAACAAAATGTTTTAAACTTACAAGATTTAGGTTGTCGGACACAGCTCGGTATTATCAGTCCTATTCTGATATTAATTTTATTTCAAATTCCAAATTTGTAAATAACAATAAAGTACATATAACTCTTTAAAAAGTTAGGGATCTAACATTGTATTTATATCATGAAACTTCTAAAATGATAAAACAATTTTCTTTTTAATTGTGAAATGCCGTGGTTTGAGGAAGATCTCATGTATCCTAATTTGCATTTCCCACCAAATGTGTCCCTATTTTTACACAAGAGGACCAATCTAACTAATCAGTGCCAAAAAAGTCTAACAGTCTATACAAATATTTTCACATAACAAACATGTTTTTGCCTACACTCACCATATAAAACAATATGAAATACGTTGCTTCCAAATTGAGACAAAATATCTTCGTTTTCTCTACTCTCCAACGCCCACCATAGTCATTAGTATATCTGCGATAAACTACACCCATGTGCAAATTAATTGAAACAACCGCTTTAGTTTTTTTCTTTCACCATACGGTCAGTTTTACACCCACTGAAGTGACAAGGTGTGGTCGAATTCTATTTTTTTCCTTAGATTCAGTCATTTGCAGTGGTGTGCATTAATACGAATTTATTTATGTGGTATATGATGAAATTTATTTTGGCCTTGAAAAATATTTCGTTAACCGTGATTACATCAGATTTTTAACACGTCCATATACTCTTGTCTCGACAGTCGATTATTTGTCTTATGGCCGTTGTCTGCGATAGAAGGAAGCGTACGAAAATTATAACACTACACAAACACAAGGGCAGGCCTTACCAGTGAGCAAATCAAAGTACTATAGATTGACCCGGAAACTCTCCTGATTTAAATCCAATCTAGAATCTTTGGTCAATATGGACTTCGCGGAACGGACACACGAAATACTAACAAGTGTACTGTGTCATGTTTCATTTGAAAAGTACAAAAAAGTAAATAATAACGGAATTATTCGTTTTGTTTCAATTAATTTACACAAGGTTGTAAGGGATCATGGCCCTCTACATCTTCCCGTATAATTAATTTACACAAGGGTGTAAGGTATCATGGCCCTCTACATCTTCTTGTATAATTAATTTACACAGGGGTGTAAGGGATCATGGCCCTCTACATCTTCCTGTATAATTAATTTACACAAGGGTGTAAGGTATCATTGCCCGCTACATCTTCGTGTATAATTAATTTACACAAGGGTGTAAGGGATCATGGCCCTCTACATCTTCCTGTATAATTAATTTACACAAGGGTGTAAGGTATCATTGCCCGCTACATCTTCCTGTATAATTAATTTACACAAGGGTGTAAGGGATCATGGCCCTCTACATCTTCCTGTATAATTAATTTACACAAGGGTGTAAGGGATCATGGCCCTCTACATCATCCTGTATAATTAATTTACACAAGGATGTCAGGGATCATGGCCCACTACATCTTCCTGTATAATTAATTTACACAAGGGTGTAAGGTATCATGGCCCTCTACATCTTCCTGTATAATTAATTTACACAAGGGTGTAAGGTATCATGGCCCTCTACATCTTCCTGTATAATTAATTTACACAAGGGTTTAAGGTATCATGGCCCTCTACATCTTCCTGTATAATTAATTTACACAAGGGTGTAAGGTATCATGGCCCGCTACATCTTCCTGTATAATTAATTTACACAAGGGTGTAAGGGATCATGGCCCTCTACATCTTCCTGTATAATTAATTTACACAAGGGTGTAAGGGATCATGGTCCTCTACATCTTCCTGTATAATTAATTTACACAAGGATGTAAGGGATCATGGCCCACTACATCTTCCTGTATAATTAATTTACACAAGGGTTTAAGGTATCATGGCCCTCTACATCTTCCTGTATAATTAATTTACACAAGGGTGTAAGGTATCATGGCCCTCTACATCTTCCTGTATAATTAATTTACACAATGGTTTAAGGTATCATGGCCCTCTACATCTTCCTGTATAATTAATTTACACAAGGGTGTAATGGATCATGGCCCTCTACATCTACCTGTATAATTAATTTACACAAGGGTTTAAGGTATCATGGCCCTCTACATCTTCCTGTATAATTAATTTGCACAAGGGTGTAAGGTATCATGGCCCTCTACATCTTCCTGTATAAATTTACACAAGGGTGTAAGGTATCATGTCCCTCTACATCTTCCTGTATAATTAATTTACACAAGGGTGTAAGGTATCATGGCCCTCTACATTTTCCTGTATAAATAATTTACACAAGGATGTAAGGTATCATGGCCCTCTACATCTTCCTGTATAATTAATTTACAAAAGGGTGAAAGGTATCATGGCCCTCTACATCTTCCTGTATAATTAATTTACACAAGTGTGTAAGGGATGATGGCCCTCTACATCTTCCTGTATAATTAATTTACACAAGGGTGTAAGGGATCATGGCCCTCTACATCTTCCTGTATAATTAATTTACACAGGGGTGTAAGTGATCATGGCCCTCTACATCTTCCTGTATAATTAATTTACACTAGGGTGTAAGGTATCATGGCCCTCTACATATTCCTGTATAATTAATTTACACAAGGGTGTAAGGGGACATGGCCCTCTACATCTTCCTGTATAATTAATTTACACAAGGGGGTT
This sequence comes from Acanthosepion lycidas, assembly GCA_963932145.1. NCBI lineage: Eukaryota > Metazoa > Mollusca > Cephalopoda > Sepiida > Sepiidae > Acanthosepion > Acanthosepion lycidas. The sequence continues at coordinate 65,089,369 of OZ010610.1, read as the reverse complement.
AGAGATCATGGCCCTCTACATCTTCCTGTATAATTAATTTACACAAGGGTGTAAGGGATCATGGCCCTCTACATCTTCCTGTATAATTAATTTACACAAGGGTGTAAGGGATCATGGCCCTCTACATCTTCCTGTATAATTAATTTACACAAGGGTGTAAGGTATCATGGCCCTCTACATCTTCCTGTATGATTAATTTACACAAGGGTGTAAGGGATAATGACCCTCTACATCTTCTTGTATGATTAATTTACATAAGGGTGTAAGGTATCATGGCCCACTTCATCTTCCTGTATAATTAATTTACACAAGGGTGTAAGGGATCATTGCCCTCTACATCTTCTTGTATAATTAATTTACAAAAGGGTGTAAAACCTTAACTAAGCATAAGGAAGGACTGGAACAACAGAGAGGTGAACTCTGAAAATAAATTAACCATGAATATATTTTATAGCAAAACATGGGAACTTATACTAAATATACAATCCGTATTTACGCAATATGTTCAAAATGTATCGGAACTCTTCCTATATTACCATAACTAACGTAAACAGAGGGAAGCCGCTTGACACAGATTGGCCTTGAAATCTGCCACTCAGAAACACTAACTTATAACATTTTCGTTCGGATCTGTTGTTTATATCAGTGCTTGGAAGGAAAGTGTGGAGAGTGTGGACGTCTAAGCACACCACAGAGTTTCCATCATTGACCATGGCTTGTGCAGTAGTGTTTGGCCAAGCACAAAATTCTCCATATTCTCCTTCTTCCAAAAATCACACCCACTTGCGAATGTTTCCCCTTCAAAAATAAAATCCCACTTGAAAAGAACAAAATTACAAGAGGTCGAGGAAATCCGTGAGAATTCTGTGTGCCGGCTGCTTGCTATCCCAAAAAAAGGATTTCCGGAAATGATTCCAATAATGGAAACGACACTGGAAAAAGTTTGTCACTTCATAATTGGACTACTTCGAAGGAGATTAAACGCTGAATTGATATGTGTTTTAGTTTTCTTTTTATAATAACAGTGCCGATACTTTTTTGAACAGTCAGTCCCACGGAGATAATTTTAATGATATTTAAGAAGGCGGGCATCATTTGAAGGCGGTGTTTAAAAAGATCTTACTTGCAACTTTCCCAAAAAGGTCAAGGCAGAGCCCTATGGAATCGAACATGTATCGTTCTCTGGCGAAAGAATTAGTAGCAACTGACTATCCTCGCTAAAGGGCTAACACGTGAATCTTAAGAGTCCCTTAGGTAAATGCTTCCCGTGAGGAAGGGTGATTATTATTTTTATATGCATATAAAATTTAAATTCAGAGGAAATAAAGATTTTTAATCAATTTTATCACATGCAAGGTAGTAAAGACAAAGGGGGTGACAGGCGGAGGAGAAATTAAGAACAGGAACATTAAAAATAACAGGAAGAGAAAAGAGTAATCAGGAGGACCGTATATAGATATTGGCATGGCATTCAAATTTTTACAGAATAAAAATGGCTGTAAACATAGAGTCGGAATGGAGTTCCACAAGTAAGGAGTGCAAGAAAAGTAACTGTCAACATAGAATTTACGGTTTCATCTATCCAGCTCAACTGTAAATTGATGAGATCTCAATGCCTGTCTGGTACGACGCTTAAGTCAAAAAATGTCTAAATAACATAGCGAAGAGCGATATTTATTTCTGCTTAAATATTTAGCTAGCTACAAACACTGAGCCAAACCAACAACAATATTCCTTACACCAAAACAACGCATTCTTACTTACCTTTCTTACTACATTTACCATAATACCTCATTGTCTCTATGAATGTCCTAACTAAACTCCATATGTACAATTCATTGCCTGTGGTGAGGAGGAGATGAATAAAATAACAATAATGAAGAGCTCATCCGAACAATTACCATGAAAGTATATAGAAAAGACACAGAGAGGCAACCTTAAGGCGGTGAGAAAGTGACTGAAGACGAGCTGCCAGATCAGGACTAATAATATTGCTGATTCTTCTTTGGATGTTATCAAGAAGCTCAAGGTAAATAGAAAGGGCACCCGACCATATGTGGCAGCAATATTCTAAGCATATACGAATGCTTAAATAATAGATATGTATATTGTTCTGGAGAGAAAAATTGTCTCGCACGACAGTGATTCAAGTTTCGTAGCTGATCTAACAATGGATTCAATATAGTCTTTCCATTTCATGTCAGTGAAGGCACAACGAGTCACTAACCTGGAGGTTAGCATAAGCCATGCTGTTAGACGGCAGAGAGAGGCCACCAAAATTGAAAAATGATTAAAAAAAAAGGTTTTCAGGTCAAAATTTCCTAAACCCGAATAGCTTTTTTTTATTGATACAAGCGAACAGCAAAATAGTAATTAATCATTTTGATTCAAGTTGGATAGCTTTCTGATCAATCAAATGAAAAATAACCATTGGCCAAAGACAACGAAGGAAGAAGGAAGGAAGTGCGAGGCCAATTACGATTTATTATTTATTTTCTTAAATATTTTATGGAATGCTAAAGAATAAAGCGCATGCTATAGTAGGCTATTTACTACAGTTGCCTTTGCAGACGACTGCAGCTGTCCCAGGTTCAATATGTTCTCGGCTTTTATAAGTTTGTATAAAGAAAGTTAATCGTAGTAAATATCTACACAGGCAGGAATCGAAATTTGATAGGCATAATTTAATATTTTCTTTCTTTCTTTCCCGCTTATACACAGAATTCTTTAATCAGTTTACAAGGTGATAATGCTACTAAGACGCAATGGGCTACTGGGAGTGAAAGTATATGCAAGATCTTTAGAAGGAACCAGAAAACCAATCCTAAACAACAAACAAGGTATAAACCCTTACTCCTATTCAAAAGATCTGGAGAGAATGTTCTATTTATATATCGAACGTGCTGAATGTAGGAAAAGGAATATGCAGCAAAAAGTAATGAGAGAGAACTGTTCCCTGCTTTTATAAGCTCGTATCAATACACACACACACACACACACACACACACACACAAATATATATATATATATATATATATATATATATATATATATAGTGTGTGTGTGTGTGTGATGTATAAATTGTCGTATAATAACACTAACATCTTCAGAAACATATTTACCAAAATTCCATAAAAATATCTTGAAAGACTAAAGAGTAAATTTATTCAATAAAATCGCCATTGGCTTCAACCACATCCTCCAGAAGACTTCGGAATCTTCTGCATCTCTTCAGGACGTTCTCCTTGTTTAAGTTGCTGGATGCTGTCATAATCCTTGCCTTCAACTCGTCTTTGCTGTTACAAGTTTTCTTGATCTTTCACTTAACTGCTTTCCACACATAATAGTCAAGGGGGTTACGGTCTGCGGAATTAGCCAGATGTAAGGTGTGACGTGGTTGCAGAAATTGTCTCACAGTTATGACTAGGTTCTCCTACTTGTTTGGCAAAGTCCTGTTGCTAGACATAGGGTTTTCCAGCAGCCACCCTCTTGACCCAGGGCAGCAATACCTCCTCAGGGTACTTGATGTAGGCCTCCGTGTTGAGTCTGAGACCCTCACCAACAAATTTGAGAGTTCTTTTCTTCTTTTTTTGGCTTCAGGCGCGAATACCATGCTACTTCAGCCTGTCGTTTCCAAATTTATGTTTGAGTGAAATTGCGTCATGGTGCTCTTTTTCTCACAGACAGTTCCCAACTGATACCTACTATATTGTGCAGACGGCAAAATCAAAAACAAACAAATCGCATGTGTGAAATTTAAAAAAAAAATAAAAATAAAATGGCGACAATTTACCCATCGCACCCTGTAGATTGAAAAATAGTAATTAATTGATAAAACAATGGGGGGGAATGGAAAAATCTACGAAAAAACGAAAAAGGATGGAGAAATAGTGAACTAAAAACGATAAATAAAAAAAAATAGAGATAATAGAGCAACACCGAGAAAAATATTTTCAGCAGGGGTCGGGGAGTGCCAAACCCATGTTATATTGTGGCACAAAAGAAGCTTAATTAAAATAGACCTCGAATTGTCACATGGAAGAATTTGACGAAATGAGATAATTCATTTCCAACTCTCCGTTGTGTGTTGCGTGTGTACCTGACAAATAAAGATGGGGTTCGAGACAGGAGATCTGGCTAATCCTGTCTGACATGATAAAGTTAATATTTAGAGATAAGCTGATGGTCGATAATTGCTTTTTTTCCGATTATTAATGAACAACATTTCATCGGCCATTGTCTTTGGCATTCAGATTTGGCAATATGTCCTATCGAACAGATTGATACTAAATTCAAACAAGGTTAACTTTTTAAAGAAATATCTGCTGAATGGTTCTTTGGGACCAGTATCAGATATCTTTGTGCACGTTGCAGATATACATAACCCTGGAGATTCCAAATGCAATGGCGCACCTCTTACTGCGCTGAAATAGATGCTACAAGATAAATCGTCGGAAGAATTGATAATGCAGAAGTCTGTCTTCGTCTCGAGGCTTCTAAGTTATTAGGAGGCTAAATTAAAACTGACAAGTAATGAATAAAGAATCTCATATATTTGGGTAGGAGAGTCCAGATATGCTGTTGAATTTTTCAGACAGAGGAATATAGATAATATATAAGGATATATACCAGTATTTTGCATCATTGATGAGACTAGTAAAGTTTATGTTTTTTAAATAGGGGTTCATACTCTGATTTTTCTTCGCACACTGTTTTCTTTATATATCTCTCACCATATATTCTAGCGTCTTATATGCACGTGTTTATCGTTGCTTAGAAATCATCTATATAAACAATCGCAGACTATCATCGCTGTTTGTCCGTATATTGCTTAATATGTTGTAATTGCCATCTTTGATAATGGCTTATGTAAGCCGAAAGCTTAGATTGTATTATAAAAAATATGGATCAATATTGTGAATTTCATTCTTCGTTCAATGGTAATGTTATTAAACTTATCAGACGTTATGAAAAGAATTTACATAAAATAAATAGACAAAATTTGTCTATATTATTTAATGAAACGTGTATGAATATGTGTGTGTATAAAATATATATATGATAGGCTACGCCAGTATCACACTTAAGAAAGCACAAATATCTTTTCCTTGCCTGATTTCTTTTTCCATTATAGCTCGTGCTAACATGCACAAGTGTAAAACGAAAGGCACCATCCAATGCTGACCCTCATTTATCGTTCACGACAGGAGAGTTCACCATATATGTGTGTGTTTACATATATGTATATATAAGTTTCATTAAAAACGACTGATAGTATACTTCGATGATTAAGCATTGTGGCAATTTTACATTTCGTAAATGTGCATCAATATTTGGACATCAAGCGCGTAAATCTGTCCCAATGTTCCATATATGCAACAATATTTGGCGATTCACTACCAATTATCAAGGAATGTTTTATTTTTTTCTATTTTTAACTGAATATGTCGATTTTATATGTGCTCTATTGTGATGATTATGTTTATAATTTTACAAAGACGCTCAGAACGATATAGCCGCGTTCATATTTCATATATTTGTTAAATAAAAATGTTCTTCTATGTCCGCATAACAGGATGTTATCTTTGACGGTGAGCATCTCTATTGTAATGTTCATATAACCATTCTGATGATGGGTTTTGGGAGCTGAAAGTTTAGATTGAGGGCAAGCATAATAAAAAATGTTGGATAGTGTTTGTCTTTATTTTGTTCCGAAACTAAAGCAATTATACAAAGCTGAGAATTGCTCATGATCAAACTTAATAGACATGCAGACATGCATTATCTGTTATATTCAAAATTATATATATATATATATATATATATATATATATATATATATATATGTGTGTGTGTGTGTGTGTGAAAATATATAGAAAATAGGAAAGAACTGGTTAGGTAAATAATCCAAAATTCTTTAGTATTTTTGTTATTATTTTTTTAAAAATAGTGCTCGATACAAAAGTAGAGCATAAATATAATAATTTATTTAAAAATATGATTCCAACACGCTACATAAGAGTTCTCATGTTTCAAAACAAGAGCCGAAAACTTCAATATAATTATTTGAATTAAATTGAATTAAAGTAAGCTCCGTTCCATCTTCAAGCGAAATTTTTTGGGGAATAACTTATTTCTGAAATTTACGTCTTTTAATAGCATATTCATTATTGAAATCAAAATTTCCATGATAACGGCTACAGCGATTGTTTAAATAGAAAGGGGTGTAGGGTGTTAATAATTTGTATCAGTATAGAGTTACATTCATAGATGTCACGTCAGGGTAAGGTTGGGTGTGTCTAAATTTAAAACGGAAGATGATTTCGTCTAGTCTGGTTTACATGTCTATGGAGTTTTATTTATTTTTTTATCTTATTTTTTTCTGAAAGTGTTTTGTGTATAAAAAAAACTGCCGTAACATTTGTTTTTTGACGATTTCATAAAGGGTTATCATTTTTGTAGGGTATTTAAACTATTCATTAGTACTATGGATTTTAAAAATTATTTTATTGTTTGTTTGTTTTTATGTTTGAATAATTAATTCAATGCAAAAATTTGATGATGTCGGGAAAAACCGTTAACTCATGTCTATTGTTTAATAGATTTTTATTATTTAGAAACTCAATAATGTGTAGTTTTTCATGTAGGCATAAAGGACATGGGTCATCGCAAGTTTTACAAGTTCTAGTTTTGTTTATAATTTTCCATTTTACTTTTGGTGTTTTATTCATTTCCTTCAAATGCCAAAAATATTTAGATAGAGATGTCTGATTTCTTTTATTTATATTGTTGAAAGAGCACTTATGCTGCCTCCATCTGGCTTTAAATTCATTCTTCGTAGACCCAATGTATATCATATTAGTATTAGGACTCTCAATGGATGAGATAGTACATTGGTATACCACAGATTTGACGCAGCATTTATTTTCCAATGGGCAGTCTTCTGGGTTTCTACAATCACATAATTTTTCACTGTTTTTGTCTAATTTAAGTGTAGGGTTTTTATTAATACTATTCAGGCATGAGGGTTTGTTCAGGATTTTATTATTGTGTTTTTTTATTATACTTTCTAGATTTTCAGTGCAGCTGTAACTCAATTTTAGGGTGTTCTTATTAAATATATTACTATTGGCAGCATGTTGTCATTAAGACATGTCTCATTATTAATTTAGACAAATATTATCTACTTATTTTCAATAGGATCTTCTCGTAATTACGGACAATTTTCTTAGTATCCGAAACTAAATAAACTATACGAAGCTTAGAAATGTCATGAACTATCTGTTATATTTAACATTATATTATCCTAATTATCTTAGTATCCTAAGAAAGAAAAACTTACCATGAGTGCAAGGTCGTCCCCAAGGTCCTGATGATGACATTGAGCTAATGTTAAAAGTACTCGAAATAAAATGAATAGACATCAACATTGTAATTTTCTTTCTTCCTTTAATAATTTTTTTTCATCAGACACACACACACATATATATATATATATATTAATATTTTATATTTTATATATATTATAGTCGGCGTATGAGGGTCAAGCAACTAAGTTCCTAGGAACCGACCGCCAGAAACGAGCACATATGATTTGATTATAGTGTTGAAGGCTTTGTGCAGAACCATCCAAACTTTTTGAAGGGCTGAATACAGAGACTTGGCGCACTATGTGCCACGACGTCCCAAAACGACCCTACGCAGGTTTTAAATTCAGATTTGTCCTTCTCCTAGACCAGTTGCCATCCAAGGCTATAAATCCCAGACTGTCCTGCAATATATATATATATATATATATATATAACGTCATCCACAGACAGACTGTTCCGCTGTTTCACAGCTCATCAGTGTGGCTAGACATCCGGTTGCCTCTAGCTCGGATCGAAACCCGACTGAATTGGTATCAGCCGGAGATTCTACCACTAAGCCGTTGGATTTTTATCGCATTTATTTTTAGAAACACGCCCAGTGACCGACAGTGACTCAGGCAGGGGTGCTTCCTTCCCAATTCTTCCGAATGGATTGGCAGAGGCGGAGAAGGGCCCCTGCTCCTTCTCAGTAGATGGTGCGGTTGTAGTATCCGTTCAGTGCCGGAAGCCTTATCTTCTTGCGTCCTCGCCCGCCGTTGCGTCACGGTGGTATGACCGGCCATGACTAGCCTAAAAAAGCTTTGACCAGCTTAGAAAAGCTATGACCAACTCGGGTCGCCACGTTAAAAAGCGACCTTGTGACTCGACCTGACTCAGTGGTGGTGATGGTGTGATCGTGTAAGGTGAATCCTGGACAAAACACGGTCGTCTAAGCATCTGCACATTTCCGGCTTTTTAATATTAGATTAAAATCGTAGTTCCTTGTTTGCCCCAGTTTGTGTAATATATCACGGTTTTCGTTATATTATACTAGTGGCCAACAATTCTTCTG
>OZ010610.1:65033448-65078448 GCA_963932145.1 Acanthosepion lycidas | reverse complement strand
TATTTTTGTTGCCAAGCAGTTTTTGAAATATTCAGAGCCGCTCATCTGGAACCTAAATTATCTTTCTTTCCCTTATGAATGCAAGAAATGAAATTCAGCAGGTCGCTCTGAGCATATTTAAAATGCCTATAGCCTTTAAATTCGTCTTTGGCTGAGGAGAAATTTGTATAAAAGTGTATTTATTTACGTGTACATAATTAAATGCCCAATAAAGAATTCTCTCTCTTTCTCTCTCTTTCTCCATATATACATACATGCACACACACACACACACACACACACACATATATATATATATATATATATATATATATATATATATATATATATATATATATATATATATATATCTTCGCTATGGTACCTAGACTTTTTGAAATTTGGGGTTGAGGTCTCACCAAATTACAGTTGAGCTGACTAGATATATCCGTAAATTTTATGCTAACAGTTTCTTTGATTGATTGTGGAACTCCCTTCCGGCTCCATGCTTTCCAGTCAACGTTAATCTGCAAAAATATAAATGCCATGTCAATCGCTATCTGCGGTCCTTCTGATTACTCTTTTCTCTTTCTGCTTTCAAAAATGTGTTACTGTTAATAATTTTTTACGGTGTATTTCTGATATTAAAACCTATTTTTACACTTTCATGGTATTTTGTAACAAGATTGGGGGTTAACTATTTGCCCAGGGCTGGTTCCCTAACAGGTGCTACCACCCCGGGTCAGTGGAGGTTCCATGCTCCTCAAAACCTCCTGATCAGAGGTATTGCTGTTGGACGTAGTTTATCGTCATATCCAAGACGAATATGTATGTATATATATATATATATGTGTATGTATATGTATGAGTGAGATAGGACGCGAGAGAGATTTATCTATATATTGGCCACTTAATTAAGTACACGTGAACAAATGCACTTTTATACAAATTTCTAATCAACCAAAATCGTGGAAGCAATTTAATTATATATATATATATGTTTCTAAGCGTATATATATATATATATATATATATATATATATATATATATATATATATATATATATATATATATACACACACACACACACACATATATATATATATGAGAGAGAGAGGTGAAAGAAGGAAAATTAGTAAAAGACAAAAAGAACATAGTAACAGATTTAAAATGTTAGTCAATCAGCGCTCGATTGTTACTTAAATAAAACAAATTGTTAAATACAGATGCAATTAATTAATTATCTGTGTAGCTGCAAAGGAAAAACAATTGTTCGCTCAGTGCAAACATGCAAAAACAATTTTCCTTCATGTACGAAAGTTAAGAGAAAAGGCCAAAAAATTTTGAAAGAGAATCCCAATAAATCAGGCACTCAAATTTTTTGTTTGGATACGAATGGCTTTCTCGCAAAGATTAGTGCGTCCCGCATTTGAGCTTATTGAGGAGAATGTAGTTTATTTAACTGTTATTGAAACAAAAAATATGGTGAGACAATTAGCAAGTAGAAGGAAATCCAGTAATTTTTTTTAAAAGAAAAATGGGGTGAGAGCTTACACAGAAATAAAGAACAGGAAGACGAAAAAAAAAAAAAGAAAGAAATAACAGAGAATCTGAAAGAAAGGAAGGGTAGTAAAATTGTTTTAGAAACTAGTGAATTTCTGACGGTGATAAAGTGAAACCCTAATGGAACAGAAGACGCCTGTAGAACGATATGACATGTGGTTTGGTAAGGAACAAAGAGATGCAACAAGAAAATCGAGAGAAAGAAAAGAAATCTCGTGTAAAGTCAAAGTTTAAAACGAGAAAATAGAAATAGTTCATGAGAAGAAAGAAAGAAAGAAAAAAGAAATATCGTTTAAAGATATTATAGTGATTTTCCAAGCGTAGTATAGATGCGGCACAAGGCACCCAGTGAGGAACGCACTCACTACTCAGTCGTAATAGTTCTAGCGAGACAAGCTAGCTAACCATTACACCGCTTCGAGGTGCCCAAGTCAGAGAAAATAGAACGTACTAACAAGAAAGAAAAAAAAGAAGAAAGCAAGAAAGAAAAAAAAAAGAATGAAAGAAATCTCCTATTATAGTCAGAGAGATTATAACGAGAAAATAGAAAGTGTTTCCGAAAAAGAAAGAACTATTGTGTAAAGTCAAACAAAACACTACCACCAACAAATTTAAACTAATTTTACTTGTTTTATTTTATACTCTTCTTGAAGACGAACTTTCATTCGAAGCTTATTGACTGGTGCTAGAAACTCAAAAACAAAGATCTATACCAAATAACAGAAATCCCATCACTCGAGGACTTTCAACACCAGCAACTACTAAAATGCATATCACCTGTCAGTGGACGTGAAAATAACGACATAATCAAGTTGTATGATATTCCACACTATTCAAACAAAAAGTTTAGGAAGAAAACATCCAACAAAAGTAGCAAGAACGATAACAATTAGTGAACTTTTATGATTATTTTAGCAGAAAGATTATAAATTTCTGCAGATGAGATTACTGTCTTCTCGGTCAAAGATTATCGAAAGTTACCTGATAAGGAAACGTCTAATATTACCTTTACCATGAGACATGAGTAGAACATATACTAAACTTGTTATTTATTCACCCCAACTTTAGTGGCGGTTTAAAGTGAGGTACCAGGGCGTGTGCTCCTAGGTTAAGGCCTAAAATTGCCTAGTTCCAGCTAATAACGTCGCGTTGTTGTCGATATTCCACCGGTCCCGTCTTTGGTGCAGTGGGAAAGGTGTTGCCGCTGGATTGGAACCCCTGGATCAAGACATTTATTTGTTATGTTCTGTACGAAGACAAAATTCATAGATAAAATGTAGTCCATCTGAGAGCAGATTGTATTTACTTTCCGGTCCGTGCTGGCATGATGTGACACAAGGTCAGTTTAATATGAGGAGTCCAAGCGCGTGCACCCGGTCTAGGTAAAAAAAAATAGCACAATCACCGTAACCGTCGGCATTGCTACCGATCTCCCATCTTTAGTGCATTGAGGGAGGTACTACTGAAGGCAGCTGTTCCCCGAGACAAGACACCTATCAATAATATTTTCAGTTGAGCTCTGTCTGTAGACACAATTGAGAGACAAAATGTAGCGTGTCCGTTCGAAGGCAGATACTACACTTTGATCCCAGCCTAATAGCCAAAGAATGAATGCCGAACGTTTCCATATAAGGAAATGGTTAATATTATCCGTACCGTTAGAGATGAAAAGAACAGACACTGCACTTTGATCCCAGACCTGTGGCACTTACGGCCATATTACATTAAAACATCGGTTCCCATACGATCACTGAAGTTAAGCAATGTCGAGTGTCGTCAGTACCTAGATGGGTGACGGCTTGGGAAAACCAGGAGTTCTAAGCTTGGATGTGCTGGTGGTTTAAAGGATAATACCACGGAATTGTTAATCGGAAAGCCGAGTTTGAATTACAGATAAATTCGTTACATTCAATTAAGCGCAGATAGACTTGAGAAAGTTAATAATCCACCTCTTCATCACCCAACCGTGTACAAAAACGTTTACCAATAAAATATCATGATCTCTAAAAAAATTTCACAATCTAAAATCATTTTCTGGCTTTAAATAACCAGCAAAGGGTTGATAAACTTTAGAAAGCGAATCGATCAATCAATGAAATAACGATTAACTACGCAAGCATGGATTCAGATTTATTTACATTATATGGAAGAATATAAATCTATAGAAATTGCAGTGGCCACAAAATGAGGGACCAGTCATTATATTGATTGTAATATAGAATTAATCCCTCACTTTATATCCACATTATAATTTCTTGCTTGTTTATCAAATTCTGATTAGGTATGAATCCACCACCCTTCCCTCCAGCTATAGGTTAATTAGTAAGATTTCTATCACTAAATCATTATCATCTCCAGAAATAAAATAAAAATTCTTACAATCTAAAAACGTTTTCCTGGCTTTAAATAACCTACAAAGGGTTGATAAGCCGTAGAAAAACAATCAATCGATGAAATACTCAGACCGATGGATAGAGAAGATAGAAAAGGTTAACTCGATTAGCATGCGCTGCTGGATCAATGAATGTCAAATGTTTCCTGCTATTATCAAAGATGTTTCTGATTCAAAAGCCACACAGAGAGAGTCACGGCAGATTCAGAAAATGATGATGTATTTATAAAGAGAGACAACTAAAAAAAAAAATCAAGTTGGAAATATGTACAGGGTGCGATGGGTAAATTGTCGTGGTTAGTTCTTCTTTTCATAATTTTCTTGTCTCCTTAATCCCTTTCATTATTCTTTTGCTTTCTATTCTTTATCTTTCGGCTTTGAGCGCCAAAAGATGTAACAATGTTATTTCCGGTATTCAGGCTAATAATTCTCGTGAATATTCTGGGGTTTACTAAAGTTTTTTTTTTTTTTTTTTAAATCTAGGTAATCCATATATTTTATTTCTTATTTAAATAATTATTTTTTTTTATTTATTTCTTATTTAAATAATTAACTATTTTAATTAATGCTTAAATGAAGAAGGAAATATTTATTTATATGTCCTCGAATGGTCATTATTTTGTTTTTATAAGTAATTAATCGTATGTTTTTTAGCTTGTTTGGTGTTCAGGTTGTTTGGTGTTCAGGTTATGGAAGGTTTGATTTATATTAGGTTGGTGCAAAAATAATGACGTAATAATGTCGTTTTTTGACGTTAAAAATACGTCAAAAACGACAGTATTACGTCATTATTTTTGCACCACCCTAATAACTGTATTTTATTTATTGTTCGAATATACAGACATACATACGCACACACACGCATATATATATATATATATATATATATATAATCATGCACAAAATATACATATTAAACCTTCATATATATATATATATATATATATATATATATATTATAATAATATTTTTTGTTTAAAAATATGATTCCTTCGCTACATAAGAGTTCTCATGTTTCAAAAACGAGAGCCGAAATCATCCAAATAATTAATAAAATTAAGTTGGATTGATGTGTTTAGTCCCGTTTCATCTTCAAGCGAAATTTTAGGAAATTTTAGAATTTTAGGTTTCCTAAAATTTCGCTTGAAGATGAAACGGGACTAAACACCTCAATCCAACTTAATTTTATTAATTATTTGGATGATTTCGGCTCTCGTTTTTGAAACATGAGAACTCTTATGTAGCGAAGGAATCATATTTTTAAACAAAAAATATTATTATAATATAAGCTCTACTTCTGTATGAAGCACTGTCTTCTTAAAAATAAAAACAAAAATACTAAGGAACCCCGGATTATGCACCCAACGTGTTCTTTTCTATTTTCTGCATACCTGCACAAGGATATATATATATATATATATATATATATATATATATATATATATATATATATATATATATATATTGGGTTGGTGTATAATTATCAGGCGTTTTTAAACAATATTTATTATAAAAAAAGAAACATAATAATACAACGATAACATTGTTTAATGATTATTCCGGAGCGTATGATTATCGAGAGGCTTTTTTTTATAACCTGAAAATGAAATAATATTTTGATTAAAAAAAGTAAACAAAACACCAATTTTTATTAACAAATAACTCGACTACAAAAACGTCTGAAAATTATACACCAACCTAAAATAAATAAATATATATATATATATATATATATATATATATATATATATATATATATATATATGTGTGTGTATAACATTGGGTAATGTTAACATGCTGGTCTCTCAAACCGTTACTTTGGTCTAAATTTAATTCTAACTAAGCGCTTCGCTATTTTTACCTTTTGCCAAGCTTGGACTGTGGTGTTCTTTGAGATAGTTATGAATTTTTATTTCCTATAGTCGTCTATCGAGCCCAGTTAATTATAAAGAGTTTTAATTCACGATTTTCAAGGCAAGTACGGTTTCCTGTTAATAATAGCCTATTGGATAAAGGTTCATAGCATTGAGAAATTGTGAGAATTGACTGACATGACATTATACTTTAGCAGATTTTATAAACTTTTCAGGTTGAAATTTTGAAGGGTACGACAGTAGAATCTGAGGACACAATTCCAAATAAATGGGGGCATAAAAATGATTACTGAAGGTTTTTTTGTTTTCTCCCCCCTTTTTAGAATTCCCTTCATATCATTCGATCTTCTTTTCTGTGCGTCTTTCGTGCACTAACGACAAAAGGAGAAAGGGCTTCTTTTTGTCATATTGTCATGCAGCCCCTATTTTCTAAATTTCTCTTACTTGTTTATCTTTCTTTCTTTGCTTTATTTCATACTTTCTTTCTTTCTTTCTTTTTCGTTCTTTCTCTCTTTCTTTTATATTATCTTCATAATTTATTTTCTTTCTTCTTTATACTTTCGTTTTCATTCTTTCTTTCTTGTCCTCTTTCTTTCCCGTCCTTTCTTTTCGTTTCGTTCTTTGTGTTCCTTATTATAATTTCTTTTTACTTTTTTCTTTTTTCTCTCTTTCATTCTAGATTATTTCTTATCGTTCTTTATTTCGTTCTTGCTTTTCCCTTTTATAATGTTTTTTTTTTCTTTCTTCTTGATAATTTCCTTATTTCTTTCTTTTCCTCGATTTGTTTATTTTTCTTTCTTTCTTTCTGTTTTTCTTTCTTTCGAATTTCTTTAGCGTTTTTCATTATTTTTCTTAGAAAGAAAGAAAGCTTCTTCTTTCTTTCTTTTTCTTTATAATTTTCTTAGCGTTTTTCTATCTTTTTCGCTCATTCTTTCTGTCTTTAATTTAGTTCTTTCCTTTTTTTTTAGTTCTTTATTTATTTTCTTTCTTTCTTTTTTCTTTTAATAATTTGTTTTTCTTTCTTTCTTTCTTCCTAGTTCTCTTGATAATTTCATTTTCGCTCTTTTTTCTTTTCCTCTTAAATTATTTTTCTTTCTTTCTTGTTCTCTTTATAATTTCTTCAGCCTGCTTTCTTTTTTACCTTCTTTCTTTCTTTCACTTACTCTTTATAATTCTTTCTTTCTTTCTTTCTTTCTTTCTTTCTTTCTTTCTTTCTTTCTTTCTTATAAAATGAAAGGCGTATGGCCGGCCACTAATGTTGCAATTCAGAATGCCTTGCGTTTTTTTGTAAATGTCACTTTGTAATTGTAATCAAGTTAATTGTCGAAATGTGCCCCTTTTTGACGCATTTTGGTCTAATTGCAGAATAATGACAATCATACGAAACAAACCCCTTCCCTAATGGAGGCTTAGTTTGGCTAAACGGATCATTACCATCCAGGAAGTTACTTGGGAGAATCTTTTTCCCTTTAACCTCTGCTGTCTTGATGAAGAGGAGAGAAGGAGTAGGGGCATTGCTTGCACGCTTCTGACATCGAGAAAATAAATTCTTTAACATTTCCTTCTTAGGCTATTGGTGCATCTTATCTGAACTCTCTGTAAAATATAAAAACAGTATGAAACAAAAAATACAAGTTACCATGAGGCATGCCGAGGAAGAGTGCGATATTCAACGAACGTTTCATTAAATTTAATGCCAGTCTATAGATCAATTTGAATTATGGAAAGAAAATTAGGATCTTCGAAATGAGTGTTATTTAAAATATTTATAAAATAAACAAAGATTTTGTTAGAAATATAGAAAATATTAAAGAATATTCTTACTTATAATTTTATATATTTTCTTGTATAAAGCAATTAATCTCCGAACCTCGAATATTACGTATCTGTAGATTGTCTATGTGTTAAACATGAAAATATAAATTTCTATATTTACACTTCACACTCGAGTGAAAAACAGCCAAGTCTTTTAGTTTACTCTATATTACACGTAGTTTTTACATGTTGACGATAAAATTTCTATATCCATGGATAGACTGAAAAACTCTTCTTATTAATAGCTTCCTTTTTTCTTTCCGGGTACGCGAAGGAGTTCAAAAGTTCATAGTATGACTATGAATGAGTGTTACTAGAGCCATGGTGTGGACAGCGCGCGGTATCCACATAATATCTCCTAGGTCTGTGACATCAAAACTGGGATTCCATCCACATAAGTCATTGCTTTTTGTCTGGTAGTATAAGAAAGGTATCGTCCATTACGATCTTCTGGAACATGGAAGGACCATTGCCAGGAACGTCTGTTGTTAATAACGCGAATGGTTAAACAAACATTACGTAGAATGTTTCCTAATTTGGTAAACAGAAAAGGCGCTATTATCCAGCTGTAAAATGGCAAAGACACAGACGACATAAATTACGTGAAAAAACATTTAAATATAATGTCAATCGTTATCTTTTGCCTTAATTCTTTTATTGTCCTTTCTTCTTCGTAATGTTATTCTTTAGTCCTTCCAGGGGAAGAAAAAGAAACTGATTTTAAACTGCAGTTGCTGGGAGATCATATCCAAAAAAAGGAAACGGCTATGGAAGTAAATCCAAAGAGAAAATCCGTCACGAAATATTTTGGCTGTCAAAGTTGAAAACATTTCTACAGTTACTGCAGCCAAGTCGGCCCCAAATATGATGCTCTATGTTCCTCTTCTTTTAGACCTTGTCGGTACGATCGAGATGGGAGCCATGTCGTCTGGACAGCCCATGGGCTATGCCATCCATATAAATCCATGCTTTGTGCATATTGGAATAAAAAAGATGTCGTCCATTACGATCTTCTGGAACTCTTTACCATGAACGTTTATTGTCAGGAACTCCAATGGGTAAACAAACATTACATTGAAAGTTTCCCAGTTTGGTAAACAGAAAAAAAAGGTTTATACTTCATCAGTAAAATGGTAAAGATACACTCGACAGAAATTACCTGAGAAAAATTAAAAAAACAAAAACCTTTAGAATAAGCTGTTCTTCTATATCCTCTGTACTCACCAGATTTAGCATCGAGACATTTTCATTTCTTTCCATTAAAACAACATTTCATTAATTGCAATATAAAATGGAATATGCAATGGAAAATTAGCCTTCCTGCCGGTCTTCGGTCACGGAAAATGAAGGTGATTAAATATTTTATAATTTAAACAAATTTTACTTATATTTTTATATATTCTCTGCTATAACGCAATTACTTACCAAACAGGAAATCGTATGTATCTGTAGATAGTAATGTCACTCACTGTTCACTAGATTATTAAATTTATAATATATCTCTTTAGATAGTAAAGTTTTTCCATTCATTTATATAATATTTTATGTTTATAGTTAAATAAAGAAACTAAATTGCCTATCAACAAATTATAAGAAAAATAAGCTGAAAAATTCATGGGCCCACAATGAAGGAGTGAAGCTCAAGCTGTGAAATCTTGCATGCATTCATTTCAAATGTCCATACTAATAACTTCATTATATCTTTCCAGGTACGAGGGTGGGCTGAAAAATTCATAGGCTGACTATGAAGGTGTGATGCTAGACCTATGAAATCTTGCATGCCTTCATTTCAACTTTTCTTATTAACAACTGCATTGTTTCTTTCCAGGTACGAGGCTGGTCTGAAAAGTTCATAGGCTGATTATGAAGGAGTGATGTTAGAGCTGTGAATCTCACAATGTC
The DNA here is from genome assembly GCA_963932145.1 of Acanthosepion lycidas. Lineage (NCBI taxonomy): Eukaryota > Metazoa > Mollusca > Cephalopoda > Sepiida > Sepiidae > Acanthosepion > Acanthosepion lycidas. Next base: position 65,068,922 of record OZ010610.1, on the reverse strand, counting down.
CATTGGGTTCTTAAATTTAGAATATATCCCTATAGATAGTAAAGACAAGGCTGTCCACCATTTACACGATATTCAATGTTTGTCTTTAAATAGGGAAAATACATTCACTGTCTGTTAGCATAAAAATATAATATTCTATGTTTACTCCAGAGTAACTAACTTCGATTGAATAAATGCAGACTACTTCTGTTATATCAGTAACTGCATCAATTCAAATGTTTGTTTTTTTTTTTTACTGAAACTACTTTAAAGTAATTGAAGAAGATTAAGACTATGTTACATCTAAACATGATGCTGTTTTTGCTCCATTCTAATTGAATGCTTTTTCTGATCGACCAGTTGGGTATGGCCGCTAGTTTTTAATAATTTAAATCATATTCCGACTGCTTTTTAAAACACTTGTCTATTGTATAAGGCATATTTTACATGTGAACAACGACGAAATTTTTTGAAACTTATACTTAACATCAGGAAGAGTCAGTTGATTTTTCTGGAGCACGTAATGAGGAAGGAAGGCTTGGAAAATCTGATTAGATAAGGGACAGAGAGAAATAGTAAAACAGCGGGTAACATACTTGATGGGTTTGAGTAAATGGGTGGTAGATCAGGGTTTGGGAGAAATAACAAAAGGACAAAACCTATTAAGAACTACAAGATAGAGGAAGAGGTAGAGAGCCATGATCGTTTATCACCTGAAGGGATACGGCACATAAAAGAAGTAACAACTTGTTTTTCTGTCTGCATTTTGAGAAATGTTCTTGTTGTTTATTTGGAATTTGTGTTCGTCTCTGAAAGTTTTCTATTATCTCCTCCAGACAGTTTAAAGTTTTTTGATTTATTGTCTTGGGTAGTCTTTCTTAAATACTTATTTGTTTAATATAGCCGGACTTATGACCAGATATAAAATTTAATCTCTGTATATATAAGATTCTGTGAATTCCGGCCGTCCATCATACCCCTAAAATAATCATACATTGACCGATCAAAACCAAATTTTGGGGAGAATAAAAACGAGGAAAAAGGGCACAAAGTACAGTTGGTGTTTGCTAGGGTGCGTAGCTTAGTAGAATACATTTTCATGAATTTTTTTTTTGGGTGGGGGGAATTAAAAGTTTTATTATTTAACATACAAAATACTCCCACTACTTTAAAATTAATTTAATTATTAAATAAAAAACACTTATTTAATAAAAAAGCAATATTGTTTTTGCATATCTTTTCTTTAAGTATTTTTATACAAGAATTCAATTTCCACTTCACCCTGCCTTTGCAAGAACTATAAACAAAGCGAAACGCTTCAAACTTTTAGTATGGTCAGTTGTATGTTGTTTGCTCAAGAGTAAGAGATGCTAAAAAATTATCCTTCGCTGTTAAAAGGTAAAAAAGAAAGTTTCTTGAAAAATGCGGTTTACCATGATGTCCTATAAAATTAAATTAAAGAAATTATTAAACCAGGAAGTCGGCTTTTTGTCAAAGTATATTTCCAAACAAATCAGCTTATTCAAATTTTTATCGATTGGTTTGTGAAATTGAACGAAACGTAGAGTTTGTAAATCCCGACAAAAATGTTAGTGATAACTTTAACAATATTAAATACTGTGAAGATTTTAACACGCGTCAACGTGATGCAAAAAATTCTAGTCTAAAACAATTCAAGCTACCTTTATTTAACATCGGCACTAACGTATGGCTATAAGTGCGTCCTTTAAGTGTGTACAAAGTAATGTTGGTTTTACTATGTAACTTAGTACAATAAATTTTCATTAATTTGGAGGGGGAATTAAAAGAATTATTTTTAACATACAAAATAAGTCCACCGCGTAGTCATATTCCTTTCTCTCAATACTCCACTGGGGAAGACAGACATCAAGCTACGAACCTCAGTTAGACCCCACCCCATATACACCTTTCAACAAAGAGAGATTGACCTTCGTAAGGCATTTCCTGAGCAACTTTTTTTTTCTTTCTTTTTTTGCTTAACTCGTTGGAATTTTGGCAATATAATTAAGAAGACCAAATGCTTCAAATATTTGGAGTTTGGCTCCAGAAAAAAATATTTCCGCAAGGCCAGTTGTATGTTGCATGCTCAAGAGTAAGAAATCCTAAGAATTTATTCTTCGCTGTTAAAAAGGAAAAAAGAAGTATTCTTAAAAATGTTGTTTACCATGAAGTCCTGTGAAATTAGATTAAGAAATTATTAAAACCCGAAGTAGGGTCTTTGTCAAAATATTTTACAAACAAATCAGCTTATTCAAATTCCGTCGATTGGTTTGCGAAATTGAACGAAACGTAGCGTTTGTAAATCGTGACAAAAAATGTTAGCAATAAGTTCAACAATACTAAATACTGTGAGAATTTCAACGCGTGTCAGCGTGTTGCAAAAAATTCTAGTAAAATAAAAAGTAATATTCGAACCTGTCAGTATGATATGTCGTACAATTTTTTTTCCATGTTTGTTTTCTCTTTCTTCAAAATAAATCTCACAAGATAAAAGTAGCATCCTCTCTGATTAAAATTCAGTCCTTTACTGGTGAAACAGGATTAACCACTTCAGAGCGAAGGGCCGGTCGACGGTATATGGAGACCGTTTACTGCCCAAACTAAGTGTCCCCTCCATCTCGACCGTACCGATAAGATTCAAAGGAATACAGGACACTATCTTTGATGCCGGATTGGTTTCAGAAGATTTGCCAGTTTTGACAGTCAACAGTCTTCGGGGCTCCAATTCGGATTTTCTGTTTAGATTTACTTCCATAGCCTTTTCTGTGTTTTGGGTACGACCTCAAGGCAAGAGAGGTTTAAAATCAGGATCTTCCATACCCTAGAGAGACTGCTTCGTGGGGCGTTGAACTCTACTTGGAACAGCTGGTTATGAGGCGCAGGTTTTCCGGCTTCGTCTATTCTCCGGTTGAAGCTCAGGACTTGTCACAGGCTATTTGAAATACATGCTACGGAAACATTTTATAGACAATGGCAGTTTGTCCCCACTTTCACTTCCGGCTATGACAATCTTTGGAACATGTATAACGTACGTATAGAAACATCATACTTATTATAAAACCCAGGTTATGTGTGTGTCTGTACGTTTATATATTGGATCGGATTTCCTATATTTTTCAACCGATTTTAACAAAACTTCACAGGACTACGTAAAAATCACCCTGTGGTGGTTCTGACAATGCCAAAAACTTGGAAAAACACAATTGTTTTGGCACAAAATCAAGAGCTATCGCGAGAATGAAAGGGGGACAACTCATATCGAGGAAATCCGATCCCATATATAAACGAACACACACACACACACACAAACAACCTGGGTTTTATAAGTTTATACTTTTAAAACCCAGGTGTGTGTGTGTGTGTGTGTGTGTGTGTGTTCGTTTATATATGGGGTCGGATTTCCTACATTTTTCAACCGATTTCAACAAAACTTCACTTTTTTTTTGGCAGGTAGTGTTTCTTATTGTCTTGCACACTTTTTTCTTTATTTTTACATTCAGAATGCTTTAAAAATTCCATTTACACGACAATTGCTTATACTAAAATTTTATTCAATCGGTAGACTCATAACGATTGAAAACAATGTTTTTGTTTGAGTTTGGGCTTGACCAATTCGTAAAAAAAAAAAAAAAAACTAATTAAGACATGCGTGTCCGTCAACCTTAAACAATAATCTTTGTCAATTTTATTTTTCAGTTTTTATGATGGTCGATACTTGATCTATCTCTTACTGTTACATCTCCGGGCAACGCCGGGGTCTACTGCTAGTTTTATATATTACGTATTTTAGAAGCTCACAATAATTAAAATATAAAACATCAGATAAACAAAAAGATTAAAAACCAGACAAATTACGAAAAAGTACATAAATAAGCAACCACAAATTTAGAAGGTTTTCTTAATTTAAGTAAAAGTTAGCAAAAACAAAAATGAAAAAATAAATCGAGATTTAAACTTAAAATACTCGGAGATTATGAGGTTATCATTTAACATACATTAAAATAATCTGACAATTAATTAATAAAAAGTGAACGAGAATAGAAAATGCGATACTCAGACCAAGACAAGATCCTTGGAGGTCACCTACATTAATCCGAAAGGATCTGGAAGAGTTGCCGTTCAGGATAACTTTAAGATCACGATTGAGACAAGAAATACCGAAGATTCCGTAAAATTTTAATTTCTGAAGAAGTTGTCCGAAAGTTATCAGTGTTGACAGCCAACCGCCTTCGGGGTTTCATTTCGGGGTTTCTGTTCGGATTTACTAACATAGTCTTTTCCGTGTTAAGATATGCCCACAAGGCAGCGGAGGTGTAAAACAGGGGTTTCATTCCACTGGATGGACTTCCTTCCTTGGCTGTAGAGCTCCATCTACCCGAACAGCTGGTTATGAGGCGACAGTTGTCCACTGTCGAACATTCTACGACTTGGTACTGAACTTAGTTTTCAGAGGCTATTTAAGAGATATACCATGGAAACATCTTATAGAAAGAGCAAACTTGTCCTATCATCACTTCCGGCTATAAAAACCTTTGCAACATATCTAATGTATGTATATAAATATTTTCATTACGGTTTTTAGAACCATAAAACGAGAAAGAACAAAGGAAAGAAATTTCGACCGAATGTTATTTCCTGATTTTCGAATTAATTTATTATTGTTTAGCACATTGCTTTGCTGTATATACATTTAGAAATAAATTAGACATGTTAGAAATTGGGCAAAGTGTCATTAAAGCCTACTTAAACTGGTCAACGAAAATCCACTACACTGAAATAGCGAACAGGTACAGATTTGCTTTCGTGGTCTGGTCGTCACAATGTTACTAGGCGATTAAGTTAGGAGTGACTATATTTTGTAAAATATGTTCCTGTCCTCAGCAACTTTTATCGGTTCTTTACCAAAACATTGTTCTTTCGTGATTCTGTCTAAAACTTCGAGACCTTCATCCGATTAGCGGTTAAATTTATAATTCTACTTTTTTTTCGGGAAGACGGTGAGTGAATGTTTTTTCTGATTTATTTTAAATTGATTTTTCTTAGATGTTAACTAATGTAATAAAACTCTTCCCAATCACTTCGAAACATTTTCTTGCAATGAAATCAAAAGAAACAAATATATATATATATATATATATATATATATATATATATATATATATATATATATATATAATGTAGGATAAAATAATGGAAAGAAGGGGATGAAGGGAAAGCTTTCGGTCGAAACTGCTTAATTTTATTCTTTTGTTCTCGTTTTGATGCTTTTAAAAAACTGCAAAGAATCAGGAAAGTTGGCTTTGGAGACATTATGGAAGGCTGACTGATATTTTTTTTCCTAATCACAGATTCTTTTTTTAGACATAAGACATAAGAGTGCATCATTTGCAGAAGAAATTATGGTTCCAATTAAAAGAACACTTTCAAAAAGAAGAGACCATTTTTTCCCAAATGGAATATCTTCAAATGGATCGGTTTTAACCGAAATATGTTCTCTCCTTTTATGCTTTTTTCCCGCTTTCTATTTTTTTTTTCGATTGTTAACATCATTTTTTTGGCTTTTATTGCGATAAATGTTTCGTTCTTATTAACTTTGAATGTTCATTTTTATTAATTGATTTCCGTTACCATTGTTATGTCATTACTGATCGTATATTATTAGTGCCCCTTTATTTGATGACATTTTTATAGGTTTTTTATTCACTTTTAACCTGCCTACAAATGTGTTCCTGATTGTTGAATATCATTCCTCTTCTATGGGCTATGTCTCTTCGGGTTGTTCGTAATCATGCCTCTCCACAGCATCCTTATTATTGCAGCTATTAAGTTTGTTTTTTTTTGTTTTTTTTTTTTTTTTTTTTTTTTTTTTTTTTTACTAACCCCACCGTTCTCTGTTTGGAATTGCATTTACACAAGCGCGTTGTGTAGGTTTAAATTATTCTAACCGAAATGGGACGAGTAAATGCAGAGGTACTAGACTCCGATCACTTATCGAAAAGGGTAGAGGCCATAACGAAAAACTATCAGAATAACGCTATACATTCTTCATCCGAAAGGGTATTTCGTTCTAACTGAAAATGAGCAGGACAAAAAATGCTTCGATCCATACGATTTCTCATAACGGGGGAGATGCTATAGATTTCGAGCCGTCGGGTCAATTTTTTCTTCATTCATTTACATTAACAGCTCGAAATTAAAATTATATTCCGTACTGTAGTACGAAAACGTAAAAGGGATGTGGAACAGATACTGCACTTTGATCCTGTATTTATTAACGAACGACACATAGTCCCGAACGTGTACGTAGATAATGCGAAATGCCTATGCGTCAAATACAAACTGCACTGTCATGATGTTTTCCGTATCAGTCACCTTTCTCTTTTTAGTGTAATGAAGGAGCTGTTGTCGCAGGGTCCCGTCAATTATGACTGATTAAGCAGATGTTCCCGTAGTAAGCTGCTGTTTCTTTCTGCGGTAGACTTGATGTCAACAAAGGCTACAGGACTACCAAACCGTCCTGCTATTCAATCCATAGCTAGGGAGAGAAGAGATGGAGTCATAACTTTGCCAAAGTTATTTGTACGTAACTGAATATAACGAACACGACTGATATTCGAACACGGCTGTCCGGTTTTACATTCGGTAGGGAATAGAATTTCCGAAATTTGCCTCACCTCATATGTTTAAAGAGAACACACATTACATTTTATTTACATTATTTGCATTCGGATTATACCTTCTGAATATTCGAGAAATCTTATTAAAAAAAATCATTCTCTGAAATGATTCGAACGGAGTAGACGAGCAGTTTATTTATTAAAATATTTCGCCTCAAGACCACATTCAGCCTTGTCTTTTCGGAAAAAATTTTTCATGGCCAAGTCGTTTAAAGCACGACTTTAACGATTTTTCTCTCTGGGATGTGGGTTCATATCAAGCTTTAGAGGACATATTTCTTTATATATATATATATATATATATATATATATATATATATATATATATATATATATATATATATATATATATATATATATATATATATATATATATATATGCCGTTGCTTGGAGAATTATTTGTAACCTTAGGTTTCACTCATCCGCAATCTTCAGACGGTGAAACCTAAGGTCACAAACAACTCTCCCTGCAATTGTATATGTTGGCTCTATCACGGATATTTACCACTTTCCACTAATACTGGACTGTGCGCATCCACTACCGAGAATCGAACTTGGGCCGTTACGATACAAAAGCAAGCGTCACACCACAGACCAGTGGTATAATGCGTGTTTTGTATCGGCAGTGTTATGGTTCGATTCTCACGTGTGAGTGTGTGTGTGTATGGTTTAGGTGTAGCAGGACTTCCGTTTGATCTGAAAATGTCATTGTGTAATGTTAGATGTTTACGTTTGCTGGAGAGGGGATATAAATGTATTGTATTGAAAAATAAATGTCTATTTATTTAAATAAGTCTTTGTAAAGAAAGTGATGGACTTTTATTTATCAATCCGACAGATTTTTATTATTAAATGTTGTTTTTTTTTTTCAGTATCCATTAAAAAGTAAGGTTTAAGTAGTAAAAAATGAAATTATATATTTTTTATCATAATTCTACGAAATTGTCAATGGCATTACCTATACATAAATACATACATATATTTATAAGTGTATGTGCGTGTGCTTGCGTGTATATTTGTGTATGTATGTGTGCACTGTGCAGAGTTTCTCGACGGTTTTTTCATGCTTTTATTTATTTATTTGTTTGTTTCTTGCGTTTATAATAAATTTCCACTGCGTTGAGTGCTTTTTGATTGCTACAAATTAAGACCGGGAAAAAAATTGTAGAACGATGTTCTATTTCATGTCGATTTTTCTGCACGTCAACATGCGTGTTTCTCGTGGGGAACGTGTGAGTGAGAGCGAGAATTAGGATATGTGGCGGCGGGGTAAGGTGTGGGGTGGTACGGCGCGAGAGCGTTTACTCATTTTGTTTGAAACTTATTTTATTTTATTTTTTGCCAATTGGAATATTCGATTATAAGAACAGACGCTTTTTAGTGCTGTGTACAATTGGATCCACCAGAACGAGACCACAAACCAAAATTCTTCTGAATGGTTTGTTTATTCGATCTATCTATCTATCTATCTATCTATCTATATATATATATATATATATATATATATATATATATATATAGAGAGAGAGAGAGAGAGAGAGAGATCGATCTCAGACCGTTGTTATTTATGTAATGGTTAATCTCAGTTCTTATCTATCTATCTATATCAACACACACACAAACGCATATATATACACATGATATATATATATATATACAATGGTTTGTCCATAGTTATCTACCTATTAATCTCTCGTTATTTATATATATGTATATATCTCACTTCATCTATCTGGTTTTATCTATGAATCTGTTTATCTCAGTGCTTATCTATCTATCTATCACAGCCTTTTAATATCTATCTATGTATGTAGGTGTGTATTTATCTTCTATCTCTTAAAGTCATACTAATGCTATCTATATATTTGTTTATGTCAGTTCTTAGCTATCTATCTCTCACTCGCTCTCTCTCTCACTCACTCTCTCTCTCACACGCTCTCTCTCTCTCTCATTCGCTCTCTCTCTCACTCGCTTTCTCTCACTCGCTTTCTCTCACTCGCTCTCTACCTCTCTCTCTCTCTCTCTCACTCGCTCTCTCTCTCTCCCTCTCTCTCTCACTCGCTCTCTCTCTTTTTCTCTCTCTCCCTCTCTCTCCCTCTCACTCACTCTCTCTCTCACTCTCACACTCGCTCTCTCCTTGTCTCTCTCTCCCTCTCACTCACTCTCTCTCTCACTCTCACACTCGCTCTCTCCTTCTCTCTCTCTCCCTCTCACTCTCTCTCTCTCTCTCTCTCTGCAAGTATAGGATCGGTGTATACGGGATAAATTAAAACAAAATGGTTATTTTTGTAGTGACTTTATAACATTTATGTTATAATTTTCGAATAAAATTACATATACATATTTTTCCGTACTTATCTAACAATCTTGTCTCTATGTATGCAAATATATATTCCTCTCTTTATCTATCTATCTATCTATCTATCTTTCTATCTATCTCAATCATCAGTTCATATCTATCTATTCTTTTCATCCTATTTACATTTTGAAGACACAAGTACAAATTTTGCAGTAATTTGCTTATTATCAAATAACTTATATGAAAGATTTTGTAGTTCCAATATTTATGCAAGTTTTTCCCCTACCACAGTTCATATTTTGACTCATTCTTAAACCCGACCCATTTTTACCTTTTGATTCATGTCTATTTAGTAAGTATATTAGAATAATGCAGATATTATACTGGAACCCAACAGCCTGCATAGGAAATTTATTCAGTAAATTTACAAAAATGGAAGTGGCATGTGACAAGATGTTGCCTTTTCCCCATCCTTTCAATACAGAGAGAATTAGAAATTCTACCCGAATTCATTATTGGCACAGAAGTAAAACCCAGGAACTTCTATAGAAGGCAGGAAAGGATAGGAAGGAGAAAGGATCTAAGCATCACTTAAGAAGACAGAATGTATGGATGTCATCAAAAGGAGAGGCCGTCGTGCATATTACAAATTGCAGATTCGAAAATGAAGCAAAAATTTAAATATCTAGGGAGTATCTTAAAAGAGGTAGGAAAATGTGAAACTGAAATCCGAAGGCGCATTACGAAAGATGCCATAGAAAATCTAAGCAAAGTATTAAGAAACAGGAAAATCTCATTTACTTAATGTCATATCGGCTCCACCATATATGGCCGTGAATAATGGAAACTTTCATCATAGATTAAGAAGAGACTGAGACTGAGCTGCTTTGACTGGTTCCCAGACTTCATGAATTCAAGCGCCCTACGAGGCTGGCATCCCGCTCTCACCCTTTCACTGTAGAAAATTTTAAATGTAGCCGTCTCTTCTACTCCAATAGCTTCATACCTCGCACCTCTCGCCTGTGGAATACCCTTCCCTATTACTGTTTCCCTGAGAGTTATAATCTCTAACTATTCAAATGTAATGTCAATCGATATCTCTAGTTACCTTGATCTATCCACTATCTTTCTTCTATCACTCCTATCTGCTCTTGCTCCAAATCTTCTGCAACCCCCTGCATTCTAGTGGCTTCCCGCCTTGCTCGGGGCGTAATACTTAAAAAAAAAAAGACACAAGAGAATAAAGGGTGTGGAAGAATTGGCAACATTAACATTAATAATGAAAGGGAAGAGAACAGTGTAATCAGGAGGACAGTAGATAGCGATTTAAATTATATTTAAATTTTGCAGATTAAAGTTGGCTGAAAGTCATAGAGCCGGAAAGGATTGTTCTGCGAACTTAGATTGTTGGCTATTTCTAAATAGCAAACATCCAAACAAAGGTTTATAGAACTTTGAATAATCTAGAACTTTGCCGTAAGCGGGAGGATTTCGGTAAAAATCGAAATCCCTACATTAGGAATTAGTTTATGTGATTCATATTATTAACCAACCCTTTTTATCGGCGGCCTTTTCTACAGGCTAAAACTTATATGGTCGAGTAAAACTTTGGTTAGAAACAAGTAAATATTTCCTAAAGGAAACAAAGAATGAAGAGGAATAGTAAAAGAAAAATATAAACGTGCGAGAGAATTCTTTAGTAAAGTCAATTTGCCCAGGAACTTGAGACAGAAAAGTAAAGAAATGTGTTTAACATTACGAGCAGTCACTGTGCCACGAAATTCAAAACAAGTGTCAAAGATAAAAACAGCAGGAGACGAACGCATGCGTCAGAGGATTTGAAAAATCTCCCTAACAGGTGAGCTAGGAATCGAGTGACAGGACCTTAGCGTAATTGTTTGCATAAATAGACAAGAATGAAAAAATAAAGGGATAACGAAAAGTAATAATGAAAATATGTCTACAAAATAGCCTACCTGATAGCTGAGATATTTCAGGTATTTCTCAACAATCCGTAGGTAGCTGTCCGAATAAAGCATATCGACAATTTTGTGGGTTAATTATCGAAGCATACCATCTTAAAACTTATAGTAAATAGCATAAACATTTGCTTAAGTAGACACCCGTAATGTCGATCTCGAGACAAACTCGAGACCATAAATGTATTTTCCGTTAAATTAATTTTGCTTTCAAATTAATATTAACCTTTAGCAGACACCATTATCGATATCACTTCCTTTTTTACTGCATTGTTTTCCAAGGCCACTCAATTACATTAACCTTATTATTAATTTCACTCAAAGTTGTTTTCTGTTGCTATAGCAGGATATGACAACACATCTATGAAATTCAAACACACTATTGTTCAGTGATTAGTCATCTTCAGTGGTAGGATAAAACGTTTCTACAGCGAATGAAGTAACATAGAAAGTGATAAAGGCTACATCCAATGTGAGTAAGGAATGATGCAAGCAACCTATGTCATTCCCTTCTTCCTGTTGCTCTATTACACCTCGTCTATGAGCGCGATTGTCTCGGTAAATGAGGTCTCAGCCCAGTACGATATTACTGACTGAAGGAGGCGTACCGTTGCCCTGATTTCTGGAAAGACGAGGCAGGTACACTAGGTGGGTATCACGCCTGAGCACGAATCTTTTGTTGGTGCGATTGTCTAACTACTAAGTCTAGTACCTGACTCCACCTGCTATCTTCTTTCCACAATAGGAGTGGATAGGTTCACCTATCATCCGGTTTACAAACCCTCCCTAGTCTTTTGAACGGCAGTACAAGTTTATCCTTCGTTTCCTGTTTAGGATTGGGCTTCCAATTCCATCAAAAGTCTATTTCGACTCTATACTTCTAACGTCTCCGCCTTAACTTTTATGCTCTATTGAATTCCTTTTTGTTTTCTCAATACGAGTAGACAGAATTGACTATCACCCGGTTAAATTGACCCCCCAATATTTTGAAGAGTAGATCCGTTATTTCCTGCTTATGATTGGGTTTCCAGTTCCTTTTAAAGACTTTTCATTATGTGACCCTCTACCTCGAGTGGCTCTTTGGCCTTGTACCGGACGAATATCCTTGTAAGAAAATAAACGTGAAGGTTCAAATCAACGTTCCGCCGTGAATTACTTTAAACGTGATAAAAATTAGAATCGTGGAGACAATTATAAATATATTTAGAATACATAATAAACGTGACGTCCCAAATATAAGAGTCGGCTGAATAATCCATCGGCTGACCAAAATGCTCCGATGGAATGTGGCCAAATGAGGTTATATTTCAGTGCAGTTCCCCTTGCTGTCCTCACACTTATACTATCTGGATTTCATTGCTTGGATCCCACTGGTGATGAAGCTTTCATCCTGTTGGTCAAAAATGTCATCAGATGGGACCAAATCAGGAGAACAGTGACGGGGATCAATCAGTTCGAAGACTCAGAGACACGTATCAGCCATTGTAACCAAGTATCTGTGTGCTGGAGCATTGTCCTAATGAAACAAAACAACTTTCGTCAGTTTTCCGGAGTATTTGATCATTATAGTCTCTTTTATAACTGCCTCAGCAAGTTCGCATAATAGCATTCATTGATGCAGTGGTCAGTTTGATCTGAACAAAAAGGTTCACCAAAGTTTTGTCGCCGTCAATTCCTGTATCTACAATCCTAACCTCTCTCTATTCTCCCTCACTCAACCTATTCGCCGCAACTCGAACAATAAAGATATTTATATACAGGGTGTTTCAAAAAGAATACGCCAAAATCATCCTGTGATGTGTCAATAAAGAAAAAAATTACAAACCTCTAGCATGAATACATGTGTTGTATATACATTCAAGTTTCATTTCATGTTTTATAAGTGCTCAATGTGGCCACCACCGGCAGCGTGGACAACATCAAGCCGATATGAGAATTCCTCCCAAACACGCCTCGGCATACCACGGTCCACCGTGTTGATTGCAGCTGTTATTCGATCTTTCATGTCATCGATACTTGATGGAAGTGCTGGAACATAAACTTGGTCTTTAACATACTTCCACAAGAAAAAGTCACACACAGTGAGGTGCGGGGATCTGGCAGGCCAAGCACAGAGAGCAAGGTCTTTAGCACCTCTCCTCCCAATCCATCGTTGAGGCATGTTTTCATTCAGATGAGCACTAACTCCGAGATGCCAATGGGGTGGTGCTCCATCTTGCTGAAAATTGAAGTCATTCGAATCTGCCTGCACCGTGACAACGGCGTTTGTTTTCGCGAACTCAAGCAGGCAAAACGCCTTCTGCTGAGGAGTCGCCATTTTGATTGATCTTCCCACAATTCAGCTGCACCGGAAGTTATACTAACGGCAACGGTGAAACTGACACCCAGTCAAACTTTGATAACTACTCTATCAAATGACCACTGATTGAGTCCACTACAATGCTATAGACCTGAAAAAAACAGCGTAATGATTTTGGTGTATTCTTTTTGAAACACCCTGTATTTTTATATATAAGTGCTGTCGACTTATTTGAGGCCAGCAGCAGTATACAACATTCTGAGTATATCCTCTCCATCTGGAAATCTACCATTTGTCCATGCATTAAATAATGTTGCTATATATGGTCTGGTGCCCCTTCTGTTTATCTCGGCAAAATCCAAGAAAAGATTTACAATATAGTCGGTCCTGACTTGACCTCTTGACTCCAGTCACTTTCTCACAGACGTGATGTGGCTGCCCTCTGTCTTTTCAACAAATATTTTCATGGCAACTGCTCTGACAAGCTATATTTACTGGTGTCCCGATTACATGAATTTAAGTATGCTACTAGATTAGCATCTAGGTCCTACTATTTTACTGTTGAAGCAGTAAATGTAACCACAACTTCTGCTCCAACAACAGAAGAAGGGGTAGCCACGTGAAGTTGCGTGGGTGTCCAAATGTAATGAAAACGGTCCAACTCTCGGCCTGAGAGGGAGGCTGGCTAGAGTTTCATCGAAGATTGCCTCTGTCAATTCCTGTGTGCACAATCCTAACGTCGGTGATTCTCCCTCATTCTCCGCACTCGCCGCAACTCGAACAATATATATATATATGTATATATAAATATATGTGTGTGTGTATGTGTGTGTGTGTGTGCGCACGCGCGACTGTGTGTGTTCATTGCCTCATTTGAGCCCATAAGCAGTATACTACAATATTTTTTTATGCGGCGAGAACAGTAGAAGGGTAATAAAACGGACAGTCAATAACGATTGACATTGCATTTTAATTTTTGAAGATCAAAGTTGATTGGAAAACATATGGTAGGATGGGATTTCTACAAGCTAAGAAGTGAGATAAAAGTATTAGTTAGCATAGGAACTTATGATTATATCTAGCCATTTCAATTGTTAATCGATGAGAACTTGCTGTCAATCTACTACATCGCTTAAATTCATAAAATCTCCGCACCATGGCGAAGAGCTCATCTGAACAATTACCATGAAATTATTTATAAAAAAAAAGGCAGAGGGAAGCGATATTGTGGCGTTTGGAAAGTGACTGAAGCCGGGAAGACATATCAGGTTGAATAATATTGCTGATTCTTCTCTGGATTTTTAAAAATCGTGCTTTTACATCGTCATGTTACTGAATCTGAGCGAAGAACTTTGACTACTCTATCCATAGCCCTCTATTTCATCATTACTAATATGAGGCTTATGATATTGATAATAAGTTTAACATGTTTTTTTATGTTTTCAGTTTTATTTTTACATTTAAACGAGATTTCATACTTCTCTTAAAGTTACTCGTTACTTGCCAAACTTAATATTTAAAATGTTAATTTGATTTTAACTTTCATGTTTATTCTTTTATCATTCATACAGATTGCAGCAGCAGCAACAAAACCAACAACTCTCTCACTCACACCAGTTGGACCAAGAGCGACTACGAAGATCGCCGTCACTCGTGGGGAGTACCAACTTACAGTCAAGTGGAGGCGGTGGTATTGGATTGAGCAGCGGCGGTGGAAGTCGGCGAGACATAGATTCGTCTCCAATTGGTTCCCACTCACCTCTATCCACTCCCAGCCATATAGACCCACCCTCACCATCCTGACAAGGCGACGCCTCCGCCGGTTCTTCGACATTTTCAACAACAGCAGCAAGCACCACGACCACTACCCCTACTACCTCGGCCATGACCCTCGTAACACCGCGAATCTCTTCTCCCTCGTTCAGCCCTTCCTTCTCGTCGTCTCTCTCCTCCTCATCTCCTTCAGCCGTCCCCACATTCTCTTCTCCTTCGACCGGGGCCCACTCGACCGGCCCATCACTTTTCCCGCCCTTTTGCCCTTCTAATGTCGCCGAGGCCGTGGCCGCTGCCGCCGCTGCAGCCGCAGCTGCTGCTAACAGTGCTGCTGATGTCGCCACCGACGCGGAGGCCCTCGCTTACACCTCGAACTATGCCCACAGTCACACGCATGCGCACAGCCATACATACACTCCGGGTCAAGGACATAATATGGCTTTGAATCCGAACAGTGAAACCAAAGCTATTGCCCATTGCTATGAAGTGGACAACAATGCACTCATGCTAAGGTATTATTATTCAGCTCTTAGTATGACACACGGCTTGCTCTATAGGAATTTCACACCCTAAAAAACAAACAAAAATAAATTACATTTAAAAAAGAAAATGTTAAAACATTGTTTCTACCTATATTTGCAAAGAAAACAACATTCTTTTACACAGAAGATAGAAAAAAAAACTATTCTGAGATCGCAAAATAAAATTACCATATATGTCTTAAAAAAGAATTATTTAAAATTTGGACTTTAATCTTATCGACAATATCAATGATTCACGTTTCGATCGAACTGCAATGCTTTTTTTTTTTTTTTTGTCTAAATACCTCGTTTCCAATATGGCTGTAACTAGTGTTCAAAAACCCTTATAAAATATAATGGTTTTGCAATCTTATAGGACTCGACCGTAGTCGGGATCATCGAGTCAATGCGAACGAAACTTTCCTTAACTGCATAATATGAACTTCGCCAGTGTTACATACAGTTTTGAATTCAGAGTTTTCTATCTCCTAGACCGGTTGCCAACCAAAGCTATAGATCCAGCCTGTCTTACAATTTAGTCATAGCAGTGGGGGAAGGGGGAGAAAAATTGGATTAATACCTTTCCCAAGATTATTAGCGCGTAAATGAATGTAATGAACTCGACTTGAATTCGAACTCGGCTGTCCGGTTCCTCAATCCAAGCAGCAAACCATTACTCCAACGGGCAAGGTTATACACCAGCGAAACTCCATGACATGATTGATCGATTAGAATTGGGTTTCAATTAATTAAAAATATGCATTTCAATTTTATTTTTTCGCGGAAAAAATCGATTAGTTTGATTTTTGACTATCTCGGATTGCATTCATGAAAATCAATTAATAATGAATATTAGTCAGCGAAATCCTGCTGTCTAAGAGTATCTAGATTGGTAACGACTATTTTATGATGTGTTCGTTATTCCAACGTCATTTGGCTTGAACTTGATTCTTCCAAATTGCTGTTATATGAAGACAGCTTCTACTAGTAAAGTCATTCTAGAGCAGTGCTTCTCAATTAGGATCCATGTATCATTACACTTAGACCCACACAAAAATTAGCAAATTGGAAGTTGACGGTAATATTTTAGTGGTCAATAGAACAATTTCACTTTGGAACGGTTGTTACAACTGTGAATTTGAATTTCTACGGTTCTCTCCGCCACATTAAAATAGTAAAAATAGAAAAACTACTCTAAAACTAGCAGAAAATGAGATCAAGCAATATAAATTAGCGTCCCTTTCACTCTACCGGATGTTTTGATTGTAAAAGTTGAATAAACACTGAAAAGTATATATAAGAATTATATAAAGATTATAATTTATTATATAAATTAATGTAATATATCAAAAATAAATAATAATATTAATTTTAAATATGAACAGAATAAAATATTAATATAAATTAATTAATATAAAATATTTAAAAAATAAGATATTAATAATAAAATTAATTTAATATATGAAATATAAGGATTATATATATGAAGGGAAAATTAAGAACATTAATCTCTTCATCCAAAAGGGCAATTTCCAGCAAAACCATCCATTCTGAGGTCCGAAATATATACTAGCAGACATAAGTATACCATAAAATTCATTTGTTAAATATTAGGTTGGTGCACAAATAATGACGTAATAATGTCGTTTTTTGACGTTAAAAAATACGCCAAAAAACGATATTATTACGTCATTATTTCAAATTAGTTTTATTCAAAATAAAGCATATACTTTTACTGTTTCAATAATAAGATTCCTAAACTTATCTATTAGTAAAATATTCATAATCCTGCCCTGCAACATACTTTCTACTAAAATCGCAAACAAATTAGTCATCTCTAATACTAGGATGGTTCCCACCATCTCAATCGATAGATGCATGCGAACAGACTGAGAAAGATAAACAGAGATAGACAAACGAACATACAGATACATACATATATAACGATAGCTTTTTAAAAATAAATGATCTTTAGATACAAAATAGGAATTACACTTACTATCACTTTAAAGTCAGTGAAGCAATATATATATATATATATATATATATATAGGATGTGGCAGAAGTACCTCCCACATTTTAAAGGCTGACAAAACGACCAAGGTAACTACAATAAAATCGATTGTGAGAATTAATTTCAACTCGGAACAAATTTCACCCCGGAATCAGTTTCAACTCGGAACTAATTTGAACTCGATTTAAAAAAAACCTAACCCTAATCCTTAACCCTAATCCCTAACCCTAATCCCTAACCCTAACCATTAGTCCCAAGTTGAAATTAGTTCCGTTTTGAAATTAGTTCCGAGTTAAAATTAATTCTGCAGCCGATAAAGACAAATAGTTCACTGTTGTTGAAACAAAGGGCTACACTTTGTATTTATTTCGTTTTAAAAATGGCCTCCTCCAATTGGTCACCTCTCTTTGCCATACATTGTTGCGATTTCTGAAGTTTTCCATTAAACGTAAGTTCGATCGCTGCATCGTCTCCCAGGTGGCTTTCTTTTAATGGCTGGACCTGTGGCCCTGACATTTTCAACCCATAGCAACATCGATTTTCTCTCCGGAACAGCATCATTCCGACGTAACATGAAAGGATCACGAAAAGATCTCTATTACGATGACTGATTCACCGGTCATAAAACAAGAAAAGCACAGTGTGAATTTATCCAAACCATAATGGTAACTGATAGTATCTGATAACGAAATGGTAAGATATTAGGTAGATGAAAAGATAACTGATATTTGCCTAAGTTGACTGAAAGGACACAGGTGAGATTTAAAAATATGGTATGTATTTAGGTTGCACCCAGTACATATATATATATATATATATATATATATATATATATATATATATATATATATATATATATATATATATGTATATATATATATATATGTATATATGTATATATATATATATATGTATATATATATATATGTATATATATATATATATATATATATATATATATATATATATATATATGTATATATGTATGTATATATGTATGTATGTATGTATGAAGAAGTAATGGAATTTTTTATATATTAATTCAACAGATTTTTATCATTTAAATGTTATTGTTAGTGAATACCAATTTTTGTTTAGACGGTCTGTTTATTTATTAAAGATTTTAATTTTTTACTTTCGTCTACCAGCCTCACTATTCGAAAACTCATGAAAGAAAAAGCTGCACCATCCCGCAGGATTATATATATATATATATATATATATATATATATATATATATATATATATATTAGGTTGGTGCAAAAATAATGACGTAATAATGTCGTTTTTTTGACGTATTTTTAACATCAAAAAACGACATTATTACGTCATTATTTTTGAACCATCCTAATACATTCTGGAGCAAGGCTTCTGATCGGGGAATTGAAGATATTGAGAAACATGGAACCGCCTCTTAATCGCTGGTCTTCAAAATATTTACATTTCGACCTTAAGAAGCCCATAGGGGATTGATGTGCCGCTAAACAAAATCAGACAATAATACATGTTTATTGTAAAATGACCAACTATACATATTTAAAACAAAATGACCAAATATACACATTATCTATAGTTGAAGGCATTGAATTATGCTCAAAATATGTTTAGTTGAAGTCATAGAATTGTCTTCAAAATATTTAGATTTCGGAATTAAATTACATTTCTATAATAAAACATTACCAACAATACTAATTTATAGTAAAATTACCAAGCAATTAGGCCGATTCAACAGCCCCCCCCCACCAACATCAATTTCTATATATGACGTAATAATGTCGTTTTTTGACGTATTTTTAACCTCAAAAAACGACATTATTACGTCATTATTTTTGCACCAACCTAATATATATATATATATATATATATATATATATATATATATATATTGTGCATTTGGGCACTAGTCTCTCTTTTATACAATTTTAATTAAAAATAACTGACAAGCCACTGCTGTTTGGTGTTTTGTTTTGAAATAACGGAAAAACCTTGACAGTCGTTTTTAATCAAACATAAAAAATAAATAGTATAAATATATGGAAAGTGAGAAAATTCTCAGACAATAGTTAATAGCTTATCAAGTGGGAAAACTTTTGCTTCAGGTTTTTTTTAAATTTTTTAAAGAGTGGATTTGCCTCTCTATATGAAATTCATTTCAGTTATTAAAAAAAAAATCAATTTCACTCTAATGGAAAGGAAGCAAAGAAATATTTTCGAGACTGTTAAAGAAATCTCTTAATAATTAAGTTTTTTTTTTCTTTTTTTTTATTGAAAATATACATACATCCCTGTTAAGACTTTAAGAATAAGAGGGTCTGTTACTTGTGGTTGGGTATTTATGGGTGAGTGGAGAGCCCAATGTTCAGAAAATCCCTATTTCGTCAGCTATCGCATTTTGTCTCGTTCTGTAGTGATACATCAGATTTAAGGTAGATAAAGATTCATGCCTTTTTTTTTTTTTTGCTTAGCGCACGAATTAACCCATAATAACCTCAACTGGAATTTGAACAATATTCGTCAACATCTTCTGTGAGACAAATATTTAGAGATACTAGCATCTTTGCACATACACACATATACATACACACAAACACACACACAGACACGAAAATACGCATGCCTGCACAGATATAGTGATTAATCGATTTACTCCTACTAATTAACCTATAGCTGAGGGGGAGAAAAGGTGGCTACATACCTTAGCGTAAATGAATATAATGAACCCGACTGGAATTGGATCTCGTCTCTCCGAGTTCAAAATTCCAGTTGTCCCTCACGCTACTCGCACACGCAATCTTACATCACCTGTCTTTCCCAAACGGTTATCCATTCAGGCTCGATATTGTTTAAACTTCAGTGATATTACAAAAACCGGTGTTTCAATAAGATATATCCCCAAATACACTCACACACACACACACATCTCTCTCTCCCTCTCTCTTTCTCTCTCTCTCTCTCTCTCTCTCTATATATATATATATATATATATATATATATATATATATATATATATATATATAATAATAATAATCAAGAAGAAAACCATAAAGGTTTATTTTGGTTATAATTTATTTCGTGAATATATATTCATCACTTCAGAGTGAAATCTCTTAGTAAATGTAGACAATACTTTGGACTGGTATATTAGATTGAGAGGGGGAAGGGAAAGCAAGGAGAAGAGAAGAGAAGAGAGGAGGAGGGGAAGAAGACGGACGTTCATGTTCTTTTAAAAATGAGATATAGAGAGGTTATGGAAAGGAAAGGCAAGAAAGTAATCATGAATGGCTATTAATAAGCCTAAAAAGACTCACCCGGCCAATATTTTTTAGCCTCACACACACACACACATATATATATATATATATATATATATATATATATATATATATATATATATATATATATGTGTGTGTGTGTGTGTGTGTGTATGTATGTATGTATGTATTTCAATAAAGGTGCAATTAATTTACAAATTCACGAATTATTCATACAAAAAACAAATACAAAGGTTAATGATTTAAATGGCGAGAAATCCATCTTCGCGAACAATTCAAATAATATACAAAAACCTCGAACCTGTTTATGAATGAAAAGATCCTGTTTTATAAATTTCAGACTCACATGAAAAGCTTGAACAAACAAGACTGCAATTTAAAAAACGTAGGAATAAAGGAACCGATTAATTAAATCGTTGATATTGTTCGGTAAATAATTTTGTCTAAATGCAGATAAATATTTTATTTGTATACATTATTAAAACGACTAAGGGAAGTAATCACACATAAATTTACTAACCTAAGTTAACTTACCTCCCTTCCCACTAGAGATGAGACCTGAAATATATAAATAAATACACATTCTTTATTATTGCTAAATATAATGTGGTTTGATGATTAGTGTCACGTGGATAAAATGATGTTAAGTTAAAACGGTATATATATATATATATATATATATATATATATATATATATATATATATATATATATATATATGTGTGTGTGTGTGTGTGTGTGTGTGTGTGTGTGTGTATTTAGGCGGCAATACTTCTTTCATGCAAATTTCATTGAATACGACAAACAAGGTACTTTGATTTAGTTTGTTATCTCATGCGATCTAATTTGTTTTCTTTTCAGATGATAAATTATATGAAAACTATCCGAATGTTCTTTTTTACCGAGCGCTTTCGGCTATACATTTAGCCATTTTCAAGGATGAAATATTTTAACTGTTCAATAAGATTTATTTAACTTATTTAACAGTTAAAATATTTCATCCTTGAAAATGGCTAAATGTATAGCCGAATATATATATATATATATATATATATATATATATATATATATATATATATATATACATATATATATATATATATATATGCACATATAACCTTATATATATATATATATATATATATATATATATATAAGGTTATTCAAATATTTAATATTGATAAAGGCTTACCTTATTCAATGGAGTCTTTTTTCTGTGCAAATTAATCCTCACAAATTAGGGATCTTTTTTTTTTAGCCTCCTCACGTTCTCGCTAATCTGGTCCACAGTATTTCAAAAGCTACTTCGAGGTGAGATAAAATCAAGTTATTAAGACGTAAGGGTTAAGTGAGCGTGAAGGAAGATGAGAAAAAGAGAATATATTATTAAGGTGAGAGAGAAAATAATAAACGATCAGTTATAAAGAAGGCAGAAAATAACGATTGATATTTGATTTAAATTGTTGAATATCAAAATTGACTTAGAAGCCGGAAGAGAGATCCTTAAACAAGAAGTACGATAGAAGAAACTGCAACACAGAAATTACTGTTGTATCTAATTATTTCAACTGTAAAATGATGAGACCTAATGTAGGGTTTGTAATTGTAATCTCAACAAAACAAAATAAAAAATAAAAAAACAGAAAGAAAACAATATCTTAGGTTTAAAATGAACTTTTAAAAATGAGAAATTTTTCCTGCAGCGTTTATTTTAGTTTTAATTTCAAGCTAATAGATTACATTTAATATTTCCTGCAAGTAATATACTTTACTGTATTTCGAAAAATAATTTGAATTGACTGAAATCCCCCTTTTTTGCCAAAATAGCTGATTATCGCCCTTTTTAGTCGTCTTTCAATGTAATTGCAATGTAATTCTCTTTGTTAAAAAAAATCTGCCAAAAATAAAATATAATTTTCTGAAACTTTATCGGAGAAATATTAGCTGGTTTAAAATATAATTAATTTGATTTGGAACAAATATTATTTACTTTAAGTTTAAAATATCACAGAAACGCATTTTTAGCCCTACACTAGCTGTGTTTGAACCAGATTTTTTTACGTGTTGACAGACTGATGACATGTTTACTGTTATTCTACTTATAATTTATCTGTAGATCATAATTTAAGAAAATGGCGTGGGCACCTTTTTTATATATAATTTTTAAGTATCTCGAAATCTTAAATATTTTTCAAATTTTGAAAAATATTCTCCATAATGTAATTTTAGGAATGTTGACTTTAAATTTACTAGTCATGACATCTTATTTTCTGATAATGCCGTGTATGAGCGCCCGCACTTACAAAAATGGGAACGTTTATACACATAAAAAATAATTCAAAATTCTTTGAAACATCTTGGTGTTTTATGACATGTATTAAGCGTTGCATTTATGATTACTAAATACAGTTTTCACTTAATAATAATCTAATTTAAAGGATGAAATTAATACAGTACGATAAAAGATTTAAAATTTTATAAAGTATAATAATTAAGTTTTTTTTTTTTTTTTTTTTTTTAAATGAAAATAATTCTTGTTTTTCTTTAAGACAATATTATCCTTAATGTATTTTATTTATAAAAGCAATTAAATTTTTTTCTAATTAAATAATGTCATAATTTTATTGCTTTTTTTTATTTACGATTCGGAGCAGATTTTCTGTAATTGGTGTTTCTGTTTCATAAAAACATACTAATGATTTAATTTCTCCAAGGAGCCCTGCTTTTAACAAAGTCCCTTTCATTTCTATTCCCTCTCTCTATCTCACTTTTTAAAAGAACTCCTTCTCTCTTCTCTCTCGATTTCCCTTGACACTGTCAATCTAATATTGATGTATTGTCTCCATTTACTAAGAGATTTCGGTTTAAAGAGATGAATATATATATATATATATATATATATATATATATATATATATATATATATATATATATATATATATATGAAGAGTCTAAAAGTTTAATTTTTCGAGATTTAATAAAATTAAGTGTGTATGTGTGGGGTGGTAACAGATTTAATAAAATTATGGGGGGACAACAGATTTAATAAAAAGAACTTTTAGCAAGATTTTCTAAGAAACACGAATTCAAAAATAAGTTCCGAAAATTTCTTTAAAATCTGAAAATTATTTGATTTTTGCAAAAGAATTTCCAAAACAATGTGTTTTTTTTTTTTACTGCAAAAAAGATTCTAAATTTCCCATAGTTATCTTTGGCGAACCCGCTGACGCAAAAAAAAACGAAGATTTTTAACCATAATTTCGAACGTGCTAGAAAGGATTAAAAATGTAATAAAATAAAAAAAAAATCTTTTGGTCTTTCCTCTTAATAATAACATACGTTTGGACATACGTTTTCATCAAGTCTAGGGCCTTTTTTCATCATGGTATGCTCTATTTTAGCGAAAAAGTGGAAGTACGTAATGAAAATAGTCATAGAAAGAGTCATAAAGTATTTTCTTAACAATTCTTTATAAATGCGACCATCATGAAGTGTTTGGTTGTGCATGCGTAATAATGTCCTCTTACTTTCCTTGCCATCCAGTTTACAGAAGTTTCAAAAAAATTGATAGATTTCGGATAGATTTGGTTTGTTGAAGGAATAATTTCATTTCCGTTATTTTAGTATAATATCTGTAATTATAAAATTCATCCAATTTTTATGCTATGTCTCATCAGGTTATAGTTATCCACACCTTTTATTTTATAATCTGTAAATTTCGATATCTTCTTGGGAAAGACAGTGGAGTGTTTTCCCTTTGATCTCGCCACGGTTTTGAAATTAGAATCGAATTTCTCTTTTTCAGAACGGAAGCAGTCATGGCTCTCCAATCTTTCCTTTATTATCTGTGAATTACTATGACTTCTCGGGAAAGATAGTGGAGTGCTTGCCCATTGCTTTCTCCACGCTTTGAATTCAGAATAAATGATAAACTATAGAAATGTAATTTGAAATAAAAATATGCCAAAAAAATATTCATATAAAAAAAGTACCCAATCTACGACTCGAGAGACATTGAAAGTAGATAAAAAGAGTTGATAAGAAATGTAACAATGATTATAATGAATATGATGTCTGATAAGAAGGAAGGTGGTAGCAAATGAAGATCATCAGGATAGTTATTAGATTGGTGCAAAAATAATGACGTAATAATGTCGTTTGTTGACGTATTTTTAACGTCAAAAAACAACATTATTACGTCATTATTTTTGCACCAACCTAATAATAACCGACTTTTGATATTAAGTACTCAAGACTCTAGTATTCAGAGAAGCACCCTCGTGGGTGTCTCTTACAAAAAGTAGCAGTTTTCGGGGGGGGGGGAAGCAGTTTTAGTGAAACTTTCTCCTTATCTTTTGAGCACGGAGGAAATGGAGGTGATTCATTTCCTTCGAAGTGGGATCACGTGCCCTAGTAACGTTCTGAAACGCTGGATATATAAGAAAATGTAGCTCATTTAAACATTTGTCATGGAAACAGCGAGAGGGAAGCGATAGGCGCGAAGCCAACGTTGCGTCCGTGGGGAAACAGTTGAAAAGGAGAGAGTGTCTCCCCCAACCATTTATCTATTGTTTTTTACGGGTTGTCAACATTTTGAAGGGTATTTAAAGCAAGAAAATATTTTTACATTGTAAGAATTTTTATTTCTGGAGAAATGGTTCAGTGACACAAATTTTGCTAATTAACCCATAGCTAGGGGGTAGAAGCGGATCCATAACTAATCAGAATTTAACAAAAAATAAATTATAATCTGGATATACAATGGATGATCAATTATATATTGCAATCAATATATGATCTGGTCCCTCGGTAGGCCATTGTAGTTTCTATACATTTATGCTGCAGAGGATGTGAATAAATCTAAAAGACATGCCTGAGTAGCTGATCAGTATTATTTATTGTTTTATTGGTTCGTTTTCTACGGTTTATCAACCTTTGCAGGTTATTTAAAACTGGTGACCATATTTAGATTATAAACATTTTTTCTCAGATAATCATGATATAGCAGTACATGTATTACTAATTAACCTTTTAACTGGGGGAAAATACGTGAATTTCCTAATTTTCCGAAGGCTATTTGCGCGTAAGTAAATGTACCGAACCAAACAGGAATTGAGATCCGGCTCTATGATTACCAATTCCGAGCCACCACCCGCACATCTAAGCTTACAACACAAGGTCTTAACAAAAGATCACTGACCAGGCTTGACTTTGCTTAACTTCGGTGATCGTTCGGGAGCCGATGTTTCAGCAAGATATCCTTATAAAAAAAGTTTAAGATTTTCAGGAAAAGTAAAAATTTTAATTCTATGCCTTCATGAAGGCACAAGCATATACACACAGGTGTGAATATATATATATATATATATATATATATATATATATATATATATATATATATATATATATATATATATATATATATATATATATATATTAAGCATTATTTTAATGGATATTCGTAATTGAGTAGGAGTTTATTTATTATTTAATAAATACACAGAGCTGTTACTCAAATACGAATATCCACTAAAAATAAAGTTTACGTAATAGAAAACTAAAAAAAACATCCATCTATCTATATATATATGTGTGTGTGTGTGTGTATGTGTGTGTGTCTGTGTACTTACTATATATATATATACATATACGCACATATATATATATTAAATATACATTTATATATTTATATATATATGTATGTATGCATATATATATATATATATATATATATATATATATATATATATATATATATATATATATATATATATATGCATCCGTACATATCACTTTCTCCGAAAATTGGAAAAATATATTAATCAAACTATATCGGATGAATACTTGCTGCCTAAATAAACTTATTTATATTTATATATATATATATATATATATATATATATATATATATATATATATATATATATATGGATAGAGGACATAGCAGTCACACTGAGAATTAATTGGCGAACATCGTTTTTTTTATTTATTTTTAAATGGCTACCGAAAAAAGCAGACGATAACATTGAAAATAGTGACAGTCGCACAAGGCGATTACATTATTGTGTTGACGAAACTTGCAAAAGACAGGCCATGATGAACCTTTCAATCAAATTAAAATTATCATCTTGAAAATATGAAAAAAAAAAGTGAAAGAAATCAAATAATAGTTGTATAAAATGGTTTATCGAGGCAATTATTATGAAAAAAAGAAATCAAGAAGAATGGATATATTCCATAAAGTATTAAAAAAAAAAAAGACAATTTTAACAATCCAAAAAGAAATGGTGTTTCTCTTCAGGGTTTTTTTGTGTTTATTTTGTTTTTGTTTTTCTTGTTTTATCTATTGTACTTTTGATCCTTTATTTTATTGTCTTGTCTTTTCACTAATTCTTTCTGGTATATTAAAAAAAAAAAAAGGCAAAAGAAAAAACGAAAGCATTTGTTGTTGTTTTTTCCTTACAATTACCAACAGACAAGCATATTGGATTCTGCTATCTGTTTGGAGTGTCTTCGTTTGTTTACTTATTGCAACACAGCAAAAACTGTAAATCGTAACCAGATTAGAGAATAACGCTAAAATGCTTTTAAGACTAAACAATTTACACTTCAGTTTGAAATGAACAGAACTCATTGCAGCGATTCATTTCCTTTTCATCGCTTTCTTCTTCTACTTCTACCTCTTCTTCTTTTTCTTCTTCTTCTTCTTTTTCTTCTTCTTCTTCGTGTTGTGTCCCTTCAAGACATTTGCGATCATGGCTCTCCGCAATTTCTTGTCCTTTGTAGCTCTGAATGATATTTTTCTTTGTCATCTATTCCAAACACTGCTCCATCCTCCATTTACTCAAGCTTGCCAACCAGATTGTGAGTTGCTATCTGTCTTACCCCTGAGTATCAAATTTTCCAAGCCCTCTTTCCCTATAATGTGCCCTCCCCCTGAATTTTCAACTGTCACTCCCTGATTTTAAGCATAAATGTCTATTGGCTCTAGAACTTCACCCTTGCTCACATGTTCGGTCAATTGTATTCTCATCATCCTTCTGTAGAACCAGATTTCTCTTGCTTCATTTTTCGTTTGTTTAACTGCATATCACCTGCTTATATATCATCCAATGCTGAAATTTTATTTTCTTGAGAATGTTTTATTATTAAAAAATATACTTTTATATTTTCATAGTGTTTTGACCCCAATTTAGAGGTTTACTAATTGCCCATAGCTAGGACCTTAACAGGTGCTACTACCCTAGGTCAGGGAGGACCTGGTAAAACAACAATTAACAGGTGGTTTCACGCTGCTCAAAACATTCTGATCAGAGGCTTTGCTGTCGGGTGTAGTTTATCGTCATACCCAGGAAAATGTTGCTTCAAGTCTCTTCTTTATAATTATCGACATTAACAAAGATAAAAATATATATAAGGATTTCTAATTGCTGTATAAACGAATACTACGTTTATAAAAAATGTTTTTATTACACTTGTTTTTATATAGAAATATTTATTTTTACAAAATAGAAATTACTAGAGGTACTTCTTACGAGTTCCATGTCCATAAAGTACCCATGGAAATTGTTTAAAAGAGTAAAAGGGTAC
Source organism: Acanthosepion lycidas (assembly GCA_963932145.1). Lineage (NCBI taxonomy): Eukaryota > Metazoa > Mollusca > Cephalopoda > Sepiida > Sepiidae > Acanthosepion > Acanthosepion lycidas. The sequence continues at coordinate 65,040,497 of OZ010610.1, read as the reverse complement.
AAATGAAACTACTTAAAATTCACAAGTTTTTTTTTCCATTTCTCTAAAGTGTTACAGTTTTTTGTGTATATGTATATATATATGACTAGTGAGTTGTTCCAAATGCCTTGACTCGCTTTATAGTCTACCAATAGAAGGTTAACCAATCAGAAGCCGCAGAACATTTTATCCGTCGTGTATAAAGGCGGCCATTTTTGTTTACCCTACCCGAATGACCAGTGCCAACTTGTCAGAAGGAAGTACTACACTCTGCTACTTTGCTGCGATATCCACTGCTAACCTGAACTACGCTTTCCTACTGTCTCCGAAATATTCACGGCTAACCTCTGGATACTATCCTCGAAGACGACCGTCATAAAATGTCTAACATAAATAAGACCTTAAACACACGAGAGCATCATCGTCACATCTTTCTTCCTTTTATCAGGTCATCCCATGTCCGAATTTTGAATAAAGAAAACAAGTGACCAAAATGTTACATTCAATTACAGATTCAATCAACAATGTATTTTCCCTGATTATCTATGACTTCCTTCCATCTATTAACAAGCTTAGTAATTCCATTACTGTAAAATTATTTTGGCTTTGATTCGAAGAACTCACAAATGTCAGTTTTAACCTCTTCCCGTGTTACAAAAGCTGTTTCTTCCAAATGATTCTGTAAGCTACGAAACAAATGGTAGTCTGAAGGAGCAAGATCGGGAGAATAAGGTGGATGAGGAATTTTCTCCCAACCAAGTTCTTCGATCTTTTGTGGCGTGATCCTTGCTGTGTGGGGTCGTGCATTGTCCTGATGAAACATCACCTCTTTTCGATTCATTAGAGCAGGTCTTTTTTCCTCAAATCTTGGTTCAAACGCTCTAATTGCTGACAGTATATTTGAGCATTAATTGTTGCATTAGGTGGTAAGAATTCAAAGTGGATTATTTCTTGGCGATCTCACCAGATTGAAAGAAGGAACTTTTGCCAATGAAGTTATCTTCTCGGCTGGGGTCCTTCCGCTTTACCAAGCCATTGTCTCAACGCTTAACAATTCGATAAAAGATCCATTTTTCGTCGCCAGTCACAAGTCTATCCAAAAAAGGTGAAACAAGTTGGCGAGAATGGAGAGAAGAGCAGATTTGAGATTGTTTTCAGACAATTCATGAGGCATCAACTTTCCAAGTTTAGGAACTTTTCCATGTTGTTGAAGATGACGATGAACAGTTGTATGGTTTGAACTGAGAACCATTACCAATTCCTCAACTGATAAAGCAGGATTTTCTTCAAGGGCTGCTTCAAGAAGCTTTTCATCAAACTCAACTGGACGTCCGGTTCGATCTTCATCTTCAAGGGTGAAATCTCCACCTCTGAATTTTGCAAACCATCTTCTGTAAGTTCTTTCATTCACACATTCCTCTCCATAAACTGAGTGAAGGTTTCTAGCCGCTTTGGCTGCTGAGTTTCCTTTCTTGAACTCAATAAGCATTATGTGCCTCAAATGATTCTTGGGTACTTCCATGTTAGCAAGGTTTTAATCAAACAAAATTTAATTTTATTGTTCTCTGAAATAAAATTTAATCAGCTTGAATGCATCTAAACATAAAAATAATGTTCAGCTCCATTACAAAATACTCTTTCGTTCATTATAACAAAAAGTTAAATTTCAGACACAACTTATGGGATGACCTTATATTTTTACTAGCAGCCATACTCAACTGGTCAATTAGAAAAAGCGTTCAATTAGAATGGAGCAAAAACAGCATCATGTTTAGATGTAATAGTGTTTATCTTTTTCAATTACTTTAAAGTACTTTCACTAAGAAACATTTTGAATTAATGCAGTTACGGATATAACAGAAGCAGTCTGTATTTCTTCAATCGAAGTTAGCCGAAGACATGAAGGCATAAAACAGGCAACATAAAGACCCACTTCAGACCACAATTATTTTGGAGTTTTGAAATTCAGTTTGTCGGTGTGCTACCAGGGATGTAAAAGAGGACACATATATAAAGTAATTGTTAAGTTTGATGAAAATTGGTTGAAAGATCAACGAAAAATTTAAAAAAAAGAAACCAGTAAAAAAAAGCCATTTTTCGTTATTGACGCGGGTTCTCACCTTATGGGTGGACTCAATTATCAAGTTAAATGACTGTTAAACAATCAACTTATTGCTGGCTACAATTGAGTGAAGTTTGTATTAGATTGCTTGAAAATTGAGGGGGATTTTCGATTTTTCGTTTTTCGCAGTGGCGTAGAAATAAAAAATGAGGCATCATTTAGCTCGTTATGATGTAAGTAACCAACATACCGAGTTTGAACGAAATCGGAGGAAAAAAGTTGAAACTACAAAAGTTCCTACAGAAGATAGTGAATGAAAGCGAGAAGAAAGGACTAAGTATAAACTACAATAAGATAGACTGCATGGTTGTCAGCAAGAGGATGAACCCAAAATCCAAGTTATATATCGGAGATACTAAAATCTAACAAGTACAAAACTGTAAATATCTGGTAAGTGTTTTAACAGAGGAGATAAAGTGTTCCACTAAGATCTGAAGAACGTATTGCGATGGCCAAAGGTGCATCTTAAAAGATAAAAAACGTATTATGGTACAGACAAATTTCGTTAGAAACAAATGAAAAGATTTCTGAACTGTTACGTCATATATGTCTTCTTATATGGTAACGAATGCGGGACAATTTCCTCACAGAAAGAGCTACAGTGAATAGAAAGATCTGGAGGACCATGATGTCACATAAAAGAAGACATTTCTTCATATCTCTGCAAAATATTTTTTTTTAATTATGTTCAAAATTCTAGACTACTTTGAATGTAGTTTGAGCGTTTTTAGTTTCTTTACATAGAAGAATAAAAACAAATCCACAATTTTTAAAATAAGGTCTAATCAAAAAGTTTCAGGAATGTTGTTATGGTAACGGATCTAAAGTCCTCGAAGTGAAGCAACTTGAAACAGGTTGACCTTGAACTCTGTTGTTCATAGACATTAAGTTATATAACTCCCGCCAGCTTCTGTTATTTTTAGCAGTGTTTGGAAGGCAAGTGTGTAGAGTGTAGTCGTCTCACTACACCACAGAAGTTCTATCAGTGCAGCTGTTAGTTAAGCACAAATTTTCCCCAGGCCTCAGGACCACCATATTTCTAAGATCTAGTCTCTTGTGATTTTTTTACTCTTTAAAAATAAATTCCCACTTGAAAGGAACAGGATTCCAAGACGTCGAGGAAATCAAAGAGAATGCGACAAGGCTGCTACTCGCTATGCCCCCCGCCCAAAAAAAAAAAAAATCCAGTAAGGCTTCTATCAGCGGAAACGACGTTGGATAATGTGTAAGCTTCTGAAGGGGAGGACTTCGAAGCAGATTAAATGCCAAATTGATATATTGCAGTTCTTTTTATCCCAACAGTCCCGATACTTTTTGATCAGATCAGGTATATATATATATATATATATAATAAAAAGGCTTAAACACTAATATCCCATGGTTATAATTTATTCCATTGGAATCGTAAATACGATCCAATTTATCAGACCTACAAATTCAAAAAGAAAACAGAAAAAACAACTCCGGAAATAAAAAATAAAATTTAGTGAGAGTGTAAGTATGAGAGTATGGGACGAATGTTAGAGCTAAAGAGAGGGGTAATCCCCCACCTTCTCTCATCTGTTAGCCCTCTCTATAGCTCTAACATTCGTTCCACACTCTCATACTTACAAATATGTATGTGTATGCATGTATGTATATATATATTTATATATTTTGCATATGTATGTGTATATTTACCACTAATATTATCTATCTATCTATCTATCTATCTATCTATCTATCTATCTATATATATATATATATATATATATATATATATACACCTGATCTGATCAAAAAGTATCGGGTATATATATATATATATATATATATATATATATATATATATATATATATACTTGATCTGATCCAAAAGTATCGGATATATATATATATATATATATATATATATATATATATATATATATATATATATATATATATATATATATCCTAAAGTCACTTCTCCAAACTTCGGCGGAGAAGGAATTAACATAATATTTTTAATCATTTTACCTCAAGTAAGGTAATAAAGCCACTAACACGCAAGGGGGGGTGACTGTGTTTTAGATAATATGATAATTTGTTTTATGTAATGTTTTGAGTTATTAATTTATTACTTGGACTCAAGTTCGAGTCCACAATAATTGTTACGGGAAAAATATACCAAAACACACGTGTTCTCTGTATAAACACAACTAGCATTTCCGTAACACAATGGTGACTGTGACGTGATATTTGTCTCCAGGTATATTTGCAGCTACTGATATCATGTTTAAGGTCACTATACTGGCCTTTATGCAAGTTTTTTTTGTTTTGTTATTTTTTTTTAAACTTATGTTGTCTAACATCATATTATCATGAATGGTAATTCACTGGAGGAAGTGTCCAATTTTAAATACTTAGGAGCAATCTTGTCTAAAGATGGTAGCTTAACTTGGAAATCCTAGATGACCAAATTGACAAGAATATGGAGGAGCAAAATCAGCTTTCAAACAAAGTACAGATTGTACAAATCACTGGTAGTCTCCATTCTCCTATATGGACACATTTGGCAGATGCAAAGAGAATGATTCTATTGGGAAAAATAAGTTTCTGCGGAAAAGGGTTGTATGTTTTGTGGGACACCAAGAACCTCTTATCGCCACTGTCAAACGGAGACAAATTGCGTGGTTTGGACACATTACATGGCACGACAGCGTGTGCAAGACCATCATGCAAGACACCGTTGAAAGTGGTCGTAGGAGAGGACGTCAACGCAAAAAAATCCGCCCTACGATTACAAAAGATGATGATGATGATGTCTGACATCCGAAAATATACAACATAAGTAATAACTGCCCATATTTTTTCTTAACAAAATTATTACATTATACAAACTCTGTGGTAGTTCAGATGATTCATTTTTCCAAAACTCGTGCTTCAGTATTAAGTGTCATTGAAAATCTTGAATTGATTCAAAATGATCTCAAAGCTATCTCCATATGGTTTGTGCAAGCTGGGAAATAATTTAGAAAAGAAAAAGAAGCAAGAAAAAAAGTTTCAGATAAATTTTCGAAAAGTATAATCCATCATCAACCAAATATTTTTGATTTTTTTTTCTATTGAATCACATATAACCGTCGTTTTTGCAGGCAACGGACAATGGCGACCCAGAAAGGTTTACCGGTGTATAACTTGAACGAAAATAAATTTTAACATGTCTGCCAGCCTTTAAAACAACAGTTTAATATTAATCTACTCCAGAGACAAAGTTCACTGTTTTTGATATATTTCAAGTAAACAGAAACAGAATTGATCGAAAACGAAATTGGAAAATTTGTAAGCGTAGCTTAGATATGGCGCAAAGACGCAAGTATATTCAAGAAATTATTTTTCTTATTTTAATAAATGAATATTGTTTAAATTGTGATCAGATTATTAATGTTTGAAATGGATGCGTGTACTGAATATATTCGAAAACATAAGATAATGCATTTGACCGTTTTCTTTGTCTTTCTCTGGTCATGTATGTTGGCTTAGGAAAATAGTAATTCTTTCAGAAGTGAGAAATAGAAAGAAACAGGGGCGTAGATTTATCTTTTGATAAGATTCCATAGAATCACTCTCAAGACTTTTGATTTCTGAGTAAATTACTTTTATTTTTATAATCTTGGCATTTTTAGATCAAAATTGTGGTTGGATTTATTTGTGAATATCATTAATGCTTTTGATAAATTGCTATGTATAAGCCTTGATAAACCAGTTACGGAATTTATTCTTCTATATAAACCCGTGCAACAAAATAAGCCCCGCATTGCCTTCAGAATGTCCGTCAGAGGACGAAACGCGTCGGCCAAGAAAATATTTTTTCGCTTGTCTTTCTATTCCTTTGTTCATTTACAGATATACTCTATCTGACAATAAATAATTTATTCTCTTTCGCTCTCTCTCACACACACTCACACACAAACACACACACGCGTGTATATAAATACGTATATATATATATATATATATATATATATATATATATATATGTATGTATGTATGTATGTATGTATGTATGTATGTATATATGCCTTCCAATATAAAATGGGTAAGATATATTTACTGTTGGTTTTTAATGATCTAATATACTTAGTCATTCTTGTTCCCCCGCTCGGCCCTCGGCAAAGTGTCATCACTGCTAAACAAATTAATCCGTACTCAGTTGTTAATAGTTTGATCCTAGTGAGCTGACACTCTGTCAGCCTGCCAAAAAGGAGGAAGTTTAAAAGTATAATTGTTAAAGAAGAATTGAGGGCATAATGGCTTTCTAATTATTAGAATGATTCAAACACGTATATGTATATATATATATATATATATATATATATATATATATATATATATATATATATATGGTTGAATGGACATATGAATACACGTATATATATATATAATTATATATATATATATATATGTGTGTGTGTGTGTGTGTGTGTGTGTGTGTGTGAGCATATAGGCATACATACAATGGAGACTTTGTAAGGAGAAAGATTCTGTCTTTCATTTTATACATAACATGGGATACCGAAAACTCTTTAAAAGGTGTCCTTTCTAAAATATGACTAAAAATCAGAATTTATTTGTGATAGCATTCTTGGTTAGGCTGACAACTTTTCAGAAACCTTTCTGTTCACTGACACGCAAAGACACACACAACACGTAAATATATATTCCTATCTATCTATCTATCTATCTATCTATCTATATATATATATATATATATATATATATAGAGAGAGAGAGAGAGAGGGAGAGTGCAGGTAATAAATACACTGGTATATAATCCTATAGTGGGTCCTAGTAATATAAGATATTAAAACCGATCCACAAAAAGTGCTTAATGTATTTATTATAACAGAGCATAACAAAATACATAATTACCTCATATTGGGATATATATATATATATATATATATATATATATATATATATATAT
>OZ010610.1:65013448-65028448 GCA_963932145.1 Acanthosepion lycidas | reverse complement strand
TGCGTCTTTTTCTTATTCTAAGCTAAATCTTTCCATTCATTCTCATTTTTATTAAAGATTTTTCTTAAAAATTTTTAATTTATTGCATGGTCCATCCACTAAATTCTCAACATTCTTCTGTAGAACCACATATCTATTGATGTCTCCTCTACTGCCCATCATTCACTGATACAAGATTTTATATTACATTATACAGGCTTTGCCTAAAGTCTAAACACATAAGTAAAAATGCATATTTTTGGGAAATGAAATATTCAACAATTAATGAATTGTAATATTAATATCTTCAATATGATTTCCATCATTTGTGATGCAAAGTTTGTTATGCTTTGCAAGATTCGCGTGAACTTGGTGCAATAACTCCACATTGCCGTCAATTTTAGCCCATTCACTCATTATGCATTCAATCAAGTGTGTTTCATCTGTGATTTTCATTGATTACACATTCTCCTTGAGCAGACCACAGAAAAAGAAGTCAATTCTTTCTTCTTCCGACAAACCATGTTTAATCTGTGAAATTAAAAATGATATATAGCTAATGAGATTTCCTATGTCCAGACTTACGGGACATACTGTAGTTGATTTTTTCTTTATTTTTAAGGATTTCTTTTTCTATTTTCTCTTAGTTTCTGAAAGACATCTTTCTCTAATTCAAATTTCCATTGAATTTCTGTATGAGCTTTTATTGTGTTTGTTATAAAACGTTTCATATAGACCCAAACACTTTCCCTATATATTTAACAGAAGTTCATCCCTTGATTCCTGTTCAGGATATGGCTTACCGGTAGTCTTTCTTTCTTCTATCAGGATCACAGTGATTTAACCGTTTTAACTTTTTGATGATCGGACTAATTAATGGCTGTGGCTTTCCATTGTTAGAGTACCGGGTTGGCAGTTTTCTGGCTGCTGGTTCCGACAGGCCGTTAGGAGCCCAAATTCTCTGGTTGCTGTTGTGACCAAGTAAATGGTAAAAGAAATAAGAAAACAAGTGTTACAAATATATCATATATTAAACAGTAAGTACAATAGAAGAGTATTACACAACTAGTGACTGTGTGTCGTTTGATCCAGCGTTCAATCTATTCGACTGTTCCCCCAAAGCCTTCTCTCCTGCTAATTTTATAGTAGGTGGAAGAGTCCAACATAGACTCTTTAGAGGGAGGACACCATGACAGTAGCGCTTAGAGAGGTTGCTCTGACCAACAGTCGCATAATATTTGTAGTGCCATGTCGCGCATGGGTAGGCGTACCTGCATCTATTTCAGTTGAGCAACCCTGAGGCTACACTATGCTCTGTTCTCGGTCATACTCTGGCTCAGAGGATGGCTACCATTAACGACAGATAGTGATAATTACGGTTGTCTTTTCTCGCTCTCCTCAAAGCGAATTTCATGGAAACATATAAAAAAAGAAATACCACTAAACCAAAAAACAAAAAACAGCTACCCCACCTCAGCCTTTCTTACTCTATTATTTGTGGTGTCCTTTCCAACATTTACAGCGGAGAATTTTTTTCTCTTGGAACGGTTGCTAGATATCTTTGCTCTCTGTAAGACTAACTTAAATTCTTCCATTGCTACCAATGAATTCTTGATTCTAGGCTATCTTCCCATTTGCCAGCATTCCCATGCATGACCTTAGCGTTTACTGTACATCCATCATAATCTAACGACAGCCAGGTAATTGTCTCTCGAGGACCCAGACTCATGCGCTTCTGTCTTTCGTTACTCAGCTCTGTTAGCTATCTCTTTTTCCTTTATCGCTCCCCCTTCTCTCAGGACTGCAGTATATTGGACATAATTGTTGACAGTATAGAAAAGGCAATTTCCCTCCCACCCATTTGTGAACATCTTTGTCTTTGATGTTTTTAATGCCCACCACAATACGTGGCTTAAAAGGACTGATAGTGTTCAGACATTAAAATTATCCATTGCTCTATGCATTACTCAAATCGTGGACATCCCTACTCATTCCCCGAGCTAAACCGAGTAACATTCTTCTCTACTTGATTTATTTCTTACCTCCTCTCCTCACTCTTGCCGAGCTTCACAACACTACCCTCTTGGTAATTCTGATCACTCTGAGATAGTAGCTGTTGATATGTTGTTCCAATCCTCTATTAAACAGGACCCCCAATCAACAATACCTATTTCTGTTACCAGCATACTATTTAGGACTCACTCCATGATTTTCTCCATGATGCCCCTTGGACTGACATCTTTAAACTCCACTTGCGATTAAGGCTTTCCACAACTTCCTGTTCCTTGAATCTTTTAATAATCTTTACCCTTCTTTTATTTATTAGTAAATGGATGGCTGAAAAGGGTTTAGGAGAAGTAACAGAAAGACAAAGTTTATTAAGAGGTGCAAGGGACAGGAAGTTGTGGAGCGCTATGACGGCCTACTTGCTAATGGGACACGGTGCATAAAAAAAAGGATATACATACTTGTTGCAAGATAAAATATTTGCATGTGCTTTGATGAAGTCTCTCAGTGGAAAAACCCGTCTTATCTTAGCCGGTATGTTTTTTTTCCACTGTGATACAGCTAAACAGTCGGTGGATGACTATATATACATCACAGACCTTCAGTATGGCTAGACGTCCGATTACTTCAAGCTGAGATCGAAAACCGACTGATTAGACATCAGTCAGATATATTACCCCTATGCCATCGTCGTAGGAGATGGAAGGAATGGAATTTGAAGATTTTTCTGGAAACGAAATACGCCATATATATATATATATATATATATATATATATATATATATATATATATATATATATATATATATATATATATATCGCTTTAAAAGTATTAAGTTTAACATTACAAGGCATAATGAGGGATAAAAAAAACAAAAGGACGGAAAATCAACGGGTTTCGCTCCCGCTTATCAAAGTTACTTTTATCGGGAGAATTTAAAGTAAAATATAATGAATATGAGATATGAATTAGTCAATGATGAGAATAGGGGAAGAAATAGTGAAAAATTGATATATATATATATATATATATATATATATATATATATATATATATATATATATATATATATATATATATATATGTACGGAACTTATTGGAAAGCGCCCACTATCAGTGATAGAGCTAAAATATTTGTCTGACTATCGCAAAGGTGTGAAACCCAGGATCAAAAAAACAGATCATTTCAATTATTTATATATATATATATATATATATATGTATATATATTGATTTATTTAAAATATGGGTTTTTTCGCAACACAGTTCTAACCATGTTTCAAAAATGGAAGCTAAAAGCTACGAATTTAATTTTCTAATTAAATTAAAGACATTAGTTCTATTTGATCCTCAAGCGAATTTTGGAGTAACTTTTTAAAATTACTGGGTTTTAAAGACACAGATAAAATCATAATTCACGTTTCCAAGGTTACAGATAAATCTACTTCAACTAGACAAAGGGTGTCTGGGTGTTCATTATGTCTGTAATTTGATGTATCCGTTATTAGTTACATTTTGGTAGGGGGTAGTGATGTATTTTTCAATGAAATCTGACATCCGTTGAATGCATGTCGTCTGGATTTTTTTTAAATTTATTGTTAACGGCAAAAAATCTTACGGCATTTTTTCTATTTTTCTATTTAAAGATTTTTGGGGGTGTTTAAGTTAGAATACGTCTTATTTAACTATGATTTTAAATATTTTCATTTTCAATTTTTAATTTTTAATATACTATATTTTTAAGAACAATTAAATGTATTAGAATCCCTTATAGTATGTAGAATTATTTTTTTTACATCAAGTATAAGTATGTATATTAGGTTACAAATTATTTTTTTTTTAATATTATTTAAGTAAAAATTATGACAATGACGGTAAAAATAGTTACCTAATTTCACTGATTTAGTAAACTTTTATTTTTTATATATAAACCAAGTAATATATTGTTTCTCATATATATATATATATATATATATATATATATATATATATATATATATATATATATATATAAATAATGAAATAATAGCTGGCCACTTGTATTCGAGGATATCAGTCTACTTGGGCGACTAACCAATCCCTACTGTAAACGTGGTGTCTATTTCAAATACCAGTATCATAGTTTCTTCATATCTATCTAACTATCAAGCTATCTATTGACTCTCTCTCCACACACACACATACACATACAGCGATATTCATATATGTATATGTTTATGTAAACTACAATACATACACCTGCATGTATGTATGTTTGCATATATATATATATATATATATATATATATATATATATATATATATATATATATATATTATTTTACGTTTTACAACGCTCGTAAAAGCCAATACTTTGAAAAGTTTTTTTTTTTTTTTGACATTTCAATTCTTCTTTGTATCTTAATTATTCAGTTAAAGATTGAATAAACTCATGGCGAGTTCTACGACAGTAAAATTTTCCAGATCTCATCGTTTGATATTTGAGCTTAACAACTTTAATATAATATTGCAATAAAAATCATATATATGAATACTGGTCATTATGGCAAAAAATTAAATAGATGCAAATAAAAAGATCTGGAATTGACAACTTTTTCCATTCCACTGAAACAGACGTTAAACACTTGTATTTCCCTTCTTTCTTTTATTTTCTGACTGAAACCAAGCAGCATTTTTCATGTCTTTTGCCTTTTTCACGCGATCAAAAAGGAATAGTCCATTATTTATAAGGTATTACCAGGAGACATTAAACTCTTCTTTCTTTCTTTTTTCACTAAAACCAAGTAATGTCTCTGATATGTTTTATCTTTACTCGTTATCAAAACAGGGTAGTCAATTATGTATTAGATATTGGCAAGGCGTAACGGTGGGGTATGTGTAATGAATGGAAGGGCAAGCTCATTTATTATATGATTATTCAATAATTTATGCATTGAGGACGAGTATCCTTGTCTTTATTGCTTTAATACAAAGATTCAACTACTTTACAATTTTGACTCCATTAGATTACATTTTATCTAAAGTCGCTGGAAAATATCTGTGTGCACTTCTTAAATATATTCTTCTTCAGGCTTAAGTGATCATGACTCTTCACATCTTCCTACTTTTGTTGCCGTATTATCTCTTCCAGGATATATACACAAGATCTTTAAGAAACTCACTCGTTGTTTTCCACTGCTTCTGTTGATGTCAGTGTCTTGTGAGTGTTAAATTCTCCAAGCCTTCTTTCTTCAGTAGGCGCCGAAGAAATTTCAATGATTTCTCTGCTTAATATTAAGCATAAGTGTAATTTTTTGTTGCGATTTTCCTTAACACTTTCTCATTGCTCACATGCTTCGTTCATGGTATTCTCAGTATCGTTCTGTAGAACCACATTTCTCTTGCCTCAAGTCTCGTTTTCATCTGCGAGGAAATTGTAGAGTATTCACAGTCACATAAGAGGATTGATATTGCATAACAATTCAGCATTCTTTTCTTTGTTTCTAACGAGATTATTCTGTTTCCTGAAGATGTGTTTGACCTTTAGAAACTTCTTTTGTTTTGTAATAGACTTTCGAATATTCTAACATTTTCAAGCGTCTGGTAAAACACTTCACAGATAAATTCCTTGTTTCAATCTGTGGTCTCTCATACATCGCTCGCATTATCGGTTGAAGTGGATTATTTTGTTTATTCAATGATCCATTGACTTCTGTACAACCTTCAGAATGTTTGTCATTTTTCTCATAGAAATAGCACGCAATGTAAATTGTCACCTTCATTGAATGGAACTTTTTATTTCGGTCTCTTCATTTTTTTCTGTTTCATCACCAGGTCATTAGATAATAATATCGGATTTTGAAAAAGTAGAAATGGACAAATTATTTTACAAAAAAAAAAAAAAACTATAATAATAAGACTGTTTCAACGAAAGACTCATAAAAATAACTAGAATTTCAGACAAATTTTTATGAGTATAAAACCGACAACCAGTACCAATCAACTGGCAAAAAGATTTTCGTGTGAGTGTATCGTTCTATTTAGCTTTTTAAACAGGACATAAATAATTCTAATTATAACTGACACCATGTCAAGAAATTACATAAGAATCAAAAAGACCAAATTAGGAAAAACAAACACACCAAAAAAAAAAAAAAAAAAAAAACACCAAGTTTTCTTTGCATCCATGCCTAGCACAAGAATTTTATAGTAACAGGAAATAGCCCTTCTACTAAAACACCCACATACACACACACACACATATACATATATATATATTTTTTTTTTTTTTTTGAACAATAAAAAAATATTAAAAAATTAAAATCTTCAGACACACTGGGTTGTAGATTAATATTCTTTCGTTTTCTTTATTATTTCATTTAGATTCCTTGACTAGTTTCGACCAAAATGGCCATCATCAGGAGAAGAAATATTTCTGCTTGCTGCTAGCTCTAAACTACAGAAATGAATGTCTTGATGGAGAAAATGAACTTTTGTCTGTAGTTTTCATTTGTTTTTTATTTTTTTATCTTTTTAACATGAATCTTTTAACATTCCTTGTGTTGGTCAAAATATGTAAGCAAATATATGGATGTAGATCCGACAGTATGAAGAAAAATATACGGAAAAAACAAACAAAAATCCTAATATCGGTTTACGGTTATGCTGTTTTAATGTTAATATAATGTCAACGTCGGACGTTTCGGTCTAATAGACCATCTTCAGGACATATTCATAAAACATAATTAACATTAGACCATATTAAACGCTGATCTCATAAAAGGTTTCCGTTATCTGTTTGGATTGGTCTTGCTCTTATGTCCATCGTCTTTTTATGTTGAATTGATTATGGTCTGTCACTGGATCTAACCAACGCCTTTATCCACTGTGCCATGTGTCCTTGGGGATATCTGGGTATGAATTTCTGGGTATTATAAACCTAATGTTTTCAGGAACCATTTTTTTACCAGTGCTCATATTGCAATTTTTACTGTTATCAATCCATGTTTTTGCAACTTTGTTATCATTGCTTTTCTCTGGCACTCCTTATTACTGGTTCCCACATTGTATTTATTTCTATGCTTGGTCGGCTCAGGAGATTTTTGTGGCTTAGCATATGTGCTGATTCCTTAAGTTTACGAATTTTCCAATGGTGTTCCCTGTCTATGATCTCAACATGATCCCACAGGGGACGGTGATCTCCCTTCTCTCTCCATATGTGGTCAGCCACGCCTGATTTTTCTACTTCCCCTCGCGTTACAGCTTTATGGTGTTCTTGAAGCCTTCCTTTCCGCAGCTGCAGGGGATAGCGTACACACAGTCTTTAGTCATGTTCTCCTCTATGGGGGGGGTCTCACTCGAGAGAGATATCTGCGAAGTGTTGTCACGCTTTTGAAGGTTGTCCTGATGTTATATGGACTGCAGATCCGTTGTATTTTCTCTGATAACCCCTTCACATAAGGCACGCAGACTGTTTTCTGAGTGTTGTTGTCCTCCTCTTCCTCTTGTACCCACCTATCCCAGTTTTTGGGGACTGCTGCCATGTACCCAGGGTAGTTGTTACGTTGTGGGGTACTACTTATACTGACCAATTCCTTATCTAACGTCTCTGGGTCGACACTTATGACTATTGCTCGGTGTTGTAAGCAACGGACGACCCTTTTCTTTACGCTGTATGGATGGTGGGAGTTGAAATTGAGGTACTTTCCGGTGAATGTCGGTTTACGGTATACGGATGTCTTGAACCCATGCTCTGTTCGAAATATTAGTACATCCAGGAATGGGAGTGTGTTACTCTCATTCTCCTTTGGGAACTGTATCGAAAGTCTTATTGAGTTCACATGGTCCAGTAGAACCTGGACATCTTCCCGGTGTGGCCAGAGTATGAAGGTGTCATCTACGTACCTTAACCATATAGTAGGCTTTAGAGATATAGATTCTAATGCCATTTCTTCAAAGTATTCCATGTATATATTCGCCATTGCTGGTGATAATGGCGAGCCCATTGCTAAGCCCTAATCCTGTCGATATATGTGTGATCCCATTCCAAAGTGTGTTGTTTGTGTACAGAAAGTCAACATCTCCGTCAGATTATCTATTGGAATACTGGTCCGTTCTTCTAGGGAAGTGTCAGAGGTCAATCTGTCTCTGATTACTGAGAGTGCCTCCTCCGTGGGTACCTTGGTGAACAAACTCACCACGTCCAAGCTCACCATCTGGTTCGATAGGATGGGAGCATCTTTGATTACTTCCACGAAGCTTTAGAGTCATTGAAAAAAGAATGGAATCAGTTATCAAAATTTACTTTGAGAAAATTTTGCAACGAAGGACAAAATTTTTTACTGCAGTAATCAAGACTAATGGGGGATATTTTGACGAGAGCAAATGATTTTTTTTTTTTTTCAATTTTTCTCATTCTAAAATTTCTAATAAAAATCATGTCCGACTTTCTTTTTAACGATGTAACGGGTTTTTAACGATGGCCCGGGCTCAATTCTCGGTAGTGGATAGGCACTGCTGATCAATGCCAAATTTAAGACGAAACGGCGGTCCAGTGCTTTCTGCATTGTTTTGGTTTCTTCTGGACTCGATAAAGGACTTAATTATCACACACACACACACACACACACACACACACACACACACACACACACACACACATATATATATATATATATATATATATATATATATATATATATATATAATCAGATTTTTCGTGGTACAGAATATGAGTATTTCTTTAAAAGTATTAAGTATAATAACATTAGAAAGCATAATGAGAGATAAAAAAAAAAGTCAAAGGAGGGAAAAACAAACCGATTTCGCTTCCGCTCATCAAAGTTTCTTTTAACGGAAGAATTTAAAGTAAAATATAATAAATATGAGATATGAATTAGTCAATGATTCGTCAGATTTCATTCTTTCGTTTTCGAATCGGATGAAACCTTAAATGGCGAAATTAATATCAAATCTATTCTTAATCAAATCTATCTTCATGAAATTTTACCAATTGTCAAAATTTAAAACTTCATCGTGATTTCTATATCCTAATTCTGAAACATACACACAGGCACACACACACGCACGCACGCACGCACGCGTGCGCGCACGCACGCGTGCGCGCACGCGCGTGTGTGTTTGTGAGTGTGTGCAATAATCCGTTGGTAAATAATCACCAAAACGAGATATTACTCAGAATAGAAATAAAAAAATTATCTTATTCGGTGAGAATGCTAATATGAGTTTTCTTGTTGGTTTAAATAGCTATTCAAATAAGATAAATTTGTATTTCTTTTCCATGTAATATATATATATATATATATATATATATATATATATATATATATATATATTGTACATAGAAAAGAATATATATATATATATATATATATATATATTGCATAGAAAAGAAATCCAAATTTATCTCATTCGAATAGCTATTTCAACCAATATATATATATATATATATATATATATATATATATATATCCATATCCATATCTATATATATATATATATATATATCCATATATCCATATATATATATATATATATATATATATATATATATATATATATATGTATATAAATATATATATATATATATATATATATATGTATATAAATATATATATTACATAGAAAAGAAATACAAATTTACCTCATTCGAATAGCTATTTCAACCAATAAGAAGACTTATATTGGCATTCTCACCGAATGAGCTAAATTTTATATATATATATATATATATATATATATATATATATATATATATATATATATTCAATAAATCGATTAATGATCAATGAACATCTCATAACCGATTCCATAAAGTCCGGAACAGATTTTCGATAGATTTATCGATATCTGACCGTGACGGGAAACTCTGGATTCAATCAATGCGATTACATCAATGAAACCATTATTGAATATTGTAGCGATCGTTATCTATCGAGTGTAAATTTTAGCACGTTCTTCTTGGTCAATGTGTTGCGTCCCTTTGGAACGTTCGCGATCACAGATCTACATAATTCCGCGTCCCTTATAGCTCTTAATAACATTTGTCATCTTGCCTTCTCTTCCAAATCCTGCTCCGCCATCCATTCACTCAAACTCGCCATCTTGATTGTGTGTGGCTTTCCGCAGGCTCTCTTAACTTTAGTCTTTCCTCTGAGTATCAAATTTTTCAAGCCTTCTATCCTTTTTTGTACCCCTGAAATTTCAACTCTCTCTTGCTGATCTTAAGCATAAATATTTTTTTTTGCCATTGTCTCTAGAACCTCGTCGTTGCTCGCATGTTTGGTCAATGGTATTCTCAGAATGCTTCTGTAGAACCACAATTCAGTTGATTCAAGTCTCTTCTTCATCTGTGAGGAGATTGTCCTGTATTCACTGCCATTATAATACGACTGATATTACATAACAGTTCAGTACTCTTTTTTTGTTGTTTCTAAGGATACTTTCTAGTTCCTTAATACTTTGCTCAGCTTTTGGAAGACATCTTTCGCTATCCTTTTGCTCTTTTTCCTTCTCTGCTGATACTTTTCCCCAAAATCTAAGTTGTTGCGGCTTTTTGATTTCGGTCTTTCCAATCTCTAATTTACATGTCGTTCTGTTTGTCTTACTAACAACCATAAATGCAGTTTTCTTGCACTTAGTGTTTAGTCCTTTCTTCTCTCTTTCCTTCACTAACTTCTGTAGGAATTCTTATGGTCTCCTTTCTGTGTCTACTATCGATACTGTGTCACCTGCATATCTTATACTGTTACGATTGTAGCCGCCAATATTGAATCCTGGTAGGACTTTCAATTCTCTCAGAATGACTTTGTTTTATAGTCGTTACCAGCTCTCATCTAAGCATTGAGATCTTCGTCTTCTCTACGTATTCCCTTTCCCCCCCTTTGGTGGTGGTGGCGGAGATGGCTGTGAAGGCCCACCTAATACTGAAGAGTCGTCAACTGGAGTCACAGAGGAGTCTGGTTGAAGGAAGCGGCTCGGTTAGTCGGCACTCCTGACAGAATGTTGCAGGTCTTCTTCGTGTTAAATGTTGGACTCGAAAGTCTCGGTCCGCATATGGATGATCCTACGACAGGAGGGCCTTTTTGCAGCAACGGTTTCCTAAGTCTGATCGTCAATGTCAGGGATCTCTTCAAATGATCACTGAAGCGTCATTTCAGGCCACCGCGTAGTCTTTTGCCGCTGGCGAGTCCTCCAAACAGAAAGATGCGTGCTGTATAGGTTGAAAAGGTCTGGCGAGAGGACGCCTCCTTGTCTTACATCCATTTTTATTTTTCTATATTTATTGAACTCGTTTGCTATCTGTATGCAGTCGGTTTGTTGCCAGTACAGGTTCTGGGTTACTCTAATACCCCCCCCCACATATGTCAGGTTAAATTCTACTAAATTTGATCTATTTGCTGTATTTGAGGAGCATTATTATTATTATTATCATTATTAATTTAAATATTGAAATAAGGGTTACTATACTTTATGACTTTTAACAGACGCTGGTTTATACAAAATGAAAAAAATCAATATTTATAGCAATGAGAATATAGGGAAAAAACAGGAGGAAAAAAAAAGCCAATTGAAAGTATAACGATAAAATTCACTAACCAAATATCATAACGGAATTTATTCAATCGTAAAAAGTGATATCCGGGTATTGGTAATTGACACCCGGGTACTTGTTAGTGGATGACTGAGCAAGGTCATAGTTCGTATTTAGCTGGTAGGTAAGTGCCTGCTGTAGGGAGGGCCCGGAAGAGCGAATCAGTCTTAAGTGTCTCCGGCCAGACGATGTCTAAAATGACAGGTTCAAATCACAATGATGATACGGTGGATGGCTGGTGAGGGGGCGTCAAGGCGGAGTATCCAGATAAAGAAAGTCTAATGAGGGTCGACCTCGATCCCTACTCCGATCAGCAACGCCTTGACGGTAATGTGTAATGAAGAAAGTTTGAATTCTTTTCTTTCAATAGGTGTCAGTGGGACGACTTAATGAAAGAACTCTTATTGTTGGTATATATTTGCCAGCCAACAATGGCAAAACCGTCGGAGACATGATCATTGTTTTCGCATAGAATCCGGATATAGCCAACTGATACGGCACACGACTGAAGGTCGAATTTTATGGTCGGTCATCATATATATATATATATATATATATATATATATATATATATAACGATATATATTTTTATATATGAAGAAAGGTTTTGAGGAAATTATAAAACAAAATGGAAAAAGTTTATATATATATATTTGTGACGTTACGATATATCAGCATCTTTCTTTCATGCATATGTGTAGTCACAACAATTTATATATATATATATATATATATATATATATATATATATATATATATTAAGTTAGGAAGCATATATTTTGTATATAAAGAAATAATCATACATAGTCTCAATCAGCAATATTAATCGCTTTAATATTGCTGATTATTTCTCTGTGTGATTATTTCTTTATATATATATATATATATATATATATATATATATATATATATAATGTACAGTTGAAAGTACTAGCAGATTAAAAAATACCTTATACAGCTTGTAGTTTTAAAAAAACAAGGATCCTAACATTTATCGATTGGTTCGTAGGTTAATGCAACTTTAAAATTTTGTTTGCGAAGAGAATTTCGCCATTTTATATCATTAACTTTACTAATCTACTTTTTGTATCAATTATTCATTGTAATATAAATTGAACTGCACCTCATATTTGATATATCTATCTATCTATCTATCTATCTATCTATCTATCTATATATATATATATATATATATATTATAGAGAGAGAGAGAGAGAGAGAGAGCGTGTAGAGCAAAAATACTTTTACAATCATTGAAGCTAGTTCATCAAACCAAAGCATGGACAAAAATCCATATAAACATATGTTCATCATTATGTTTAAAGAAAGTTTACGGTAGATGGCGCTGTGTTGCCACGTGGACTAAGTTACATTTGTCATTCGTGTACATTTGTGGTCAGTCTGTCTTCAACGTTTAACGTGCCTAGTAACTGATTTGAACTGAGAAGTATTCCGTTTAGCAATGGCAGGATATTCATATCGTGCGTTGGCAGATATGGTTTTTACATACGGCCTGGCGAATGGACGCGAGGCTGCACGACTGTATCAGGTTGCGTTTCCAGACCGAATGCAGCCGAATCATGCAATCTTCGCTGTTGTTTATCGTCGCTGAAACAGGATCCATGGCACTACAGATTATCGATCGAGGAAGACCGGGATCCGCGCGCACGCCTGACCACGAAGAACACAGTCTACATGCTGTCAGGGACGATTCAGGTATCAGAACACGTCAAGTGACCCTAGAATATTGTACATCTCACAGTACCTCATGGAGGGTACTTCAAGAGCAGCTCCTGTATTTATATCATTTGTAAAGTGTGCAGGTCCTTTCGCCCACTGATCATTCACCACGAGAGAATATTTGCCAATGGTTTATTGCACAAATTGCTGACCCGTTGGTTTCCTCTTCACTTTTGTATAATGGTCAAGGCAACATTTGAAAGAGATGAAATAATAAGTATATTCAAGCATGTTTCATTGAATAATATTGACATATTATGTCTGTTTATTTTTATAATAATCCTTTCTTATTATATCTTCTTCAAGTTAAGTTGAATTTTATCAATCAATGCGCCTTAGTTCTTGATAACCCAATTATTTTCAATCTCCTCCGCAATCATCCTCAGGAGTGAAGACAAATTTAATGTGATCATTGTGATGATGACTTTTTTGTAACCACGCGTGAGCACACTATGTCATAATTATTTTAAAATTAATCGATTTAGCTACGATGTTTTTTTTTTTGGCAAACAAGCATCCATAATGTACGGGAGCTAACCAGAGATGGACATTGAACTCAGTCTCCTGAGACGACAATCTGTTTCATGTTTAGTTTTATTTCACTTGATATATTTAATAGCATATCAAATGTTTCATGGATCATTTAATGCCGAAATTTAAATTTTGGGGACTTTGAAGTAATAAAAAATATGTTATTCTGCTTTCACAATTGAATACATGGCATGTGATACTCAGCTTTTGTCCATATACATGTTTATGTGGACATGATTAATACAGGCAGTGACATATGTCTTTTATGTTGTAGTTTTGTTTTGTAATACAGTTTGATTTCTTTTAAAATAAGGTTGTAGGATATTATATGGATTAATATCCTAAAATAGTTCTTTCATGTTGGTTGATTGGTTGGTTGGTAGTATTTCAAACGGTTTCGGATGAAGGCATTACCAATTATTCGTATGGATTTTACATATTTCTTGATATGCCGTAGAGATTGGAGGTTAGCTCTTGTTTTAGATTACATCAGGGTTTTATCATAGAATGTCCCATATCATGTCTGGATATTATTAATTCACCTTTGCTTGTTTTCGGTTTGTGATGCCATTTTCCTATAGTCGGTTTTGGTGTCGTATAATTTGTTTGTTTTTTTGTTTTGTTTTTTTTTTTGGGGGGGGGGGCAGCCAGGCCATAGTTTCCGCCATTCTTCTTTGATAATGTGGTGTAGTTGATTTGTCAGTCTGTATAAAGGAACTAATAAATCTGTAGAAATTGATGTTTGGGGGGCGCTGCTGAATCGGCCTAATTGCTTGGTAATTTTACTATAAATAAGTATTGTTGGTAATGTTTTATTATAGAAATGTAATTTAATGCCAAAATCTAAATATTTTGAAGACAATTCTATGACTTCAACTAAACATATTATGAGCGTAATTCAATGCCTTCAACTATAGATAATGTGTATATTTGGTCATTTTGTTTTAAATATGTATAGTTGGTCATTTTACTATAAACATGTATTATTGTCTGATTTTGTTTAGCGGCACATCAATCCCCTATGGGCTTCTTAAGGTCGAAATCTAAATATTTTGAAGACCAGCGATTAAGAGGCGGTTCCATGTTTCTCAATATCTTCAATTCCCCGATCAGAAGCCTTGCTCCAGAATGTATTAGGTTGGTTAAAAAA
>OZ010610.1:64968448-65008448 GCA_963932145.1 Acanthosepion lycidas | reverse complement strand
TTTAATGTTTTTTTTTTTTTAGAATTTAACTTAGACTCATGATTTTTAGGACATAACTTTATTTCCTGTCATTTAGAATATGAGAACTTTTAGAACTAGGTTTCCTTCTTTTTAGAACTTAACTCGGTGTCCGTTTATATAAAACTTAACTCGGTTTCCGGTTATTTAGAACCTAAGTTTGTTTCCTGTTTATTCGATCTTATCTCGGTTTCCTCTTCTTTATAACTTACCTCGGTTTCCTCTTCTTTACAACTTACCTCGGTTTCCTGTTATTTAGTGCTTAACTTGGCCTTCTTTTTTATTCTCAACGGATAAATTTCCATTAACTGCCCTTGGACCCAGAAGATAGGTAAACCATATTGTAACTTCATAGTGAATTATATTATACATAATGCCCATAAGTTATTTCTACAATGAAACTTCCGTATCAGCCGCGGATGCTAACTGATATTGATTTTTTTTCATACTTTTTATCAAACGTTATATATAGTGGATACCTATATTGGAGTAGATGCTCTGTATATTTATTAAACAGTGTATTTATTTATTTTCGTCTACTGGCCTGAATATTCGAGAAACCTTATTTCAGATATAAATTCGCTCTCCGACAGGAATCGAATGTGCATCCCCGCCTGGCCAGATGGAAACCGTCGTTAGATCCAACGAGCTTTAACAGATTCAACCGAGAAGAAGCTTTGCCGTTCAAGAAATGTCTGAAGTGAACCTTGAAACGAAATGGGGCGTCTACACAAATATGGACATCTACTAAAACTAATGTTTAAGCCTGTAGGATTAATAAATTAAAAAAATCATTACTTTTTTTCAAAATATATATGATACTGCGAGTTGGAGGTGACTGTCGAATTTGGTCTCTTAGAAGCTGGAAACATCTCGCGCTTTCATTTGCAACGTTCATTCAAATTCAGGGATCAATAATATGCAATACTTATGATCATATCGCATAGAATTTCTTTTTTTTTTTTTAAGCATTACACCCCGAGAAAGGCGGGAAGCCACTAGGATGCAGGAGGTTGCAGAAGATTTGGAGCGAGTGCCGATAGGAGTGATAGAAGAAAGGATGAGGAGAAGGATAGTGGATAGATCAAGGTAACTGGAGATATCGATTGTCATTACATTTGAATAGTTGGAGATTATAGCTCTCAGGGAAACTGGAATGGGGAAGGGTGTTCCACAGGCGAGAGGTGCGAAGTATGAAGCTATTGGAGTAGAAAAGACGGCTACATTTAAAAATTTCTACAGTGTAAGGTTGAGAGCGGGATGCCAGTCTCGTAGGGCGCTTGAATTCATGGAGTCTGGGAACCAGTGAGAGCAGCTCATCGGAGCAATTACCATGAAAGTATTTGTAAAAAAGACAGAGAGAGGCAACGGCGCGTATGTGAGAGAATGATTGTAAACGAGATGCCAAATCAGGGCAAATTATATTACATATCCGTCTCTGGATCTTGTCAAGAACTCTGAGGTAAACAGAAGATGTCCCAGACCATATATGGCAGCAATACTCCATGCAAGGGCGAATGGTTGATTTGTATATTTGAAGTATCGATTCCGGGGAGAAAAATTTCCTGGCGCGGCCCAGGAAGCCAACTTTCCTCGCGGTGAACGATGCAATTGACTCAATGTATTTGTTCCATCTCAGGTCAGCAGTCAACGTGAGACCGAGCAGACGCAGAGAGTTGCTCTCAAGAAGTTGACTATCAGACATTCTAATGGGGGGGCAGGGAAGGATCTCTATGGTGATTAATAGAGACCTTACAATCACCGGTGTTAGGCAACATCGGGACATACCTAATTGGTTACCGTTTGGGAATACCAAGTGCTGTAAGTTTGGATGTGTAAGGTGGAGCGTATAAAGAGGTTACGGTTACATCACGTTGAAACACTGTAAGAGTTAAGCAAGGTCAAGCTTGGTGAACATCCAGATGGTTCATTGCTGTAAGCTTAGATGTGTATGTGATGTCATCGATAATAGCTTGGAATTGTTAATTTGACAGCCAAGTTCCAATTCCAGTCGGGTTCATTATATTCACTTACGACCGCCGAATCGACCGTGTGCCCACAGCCACACTACGTCGTCGCCTGAGTCTCCATCCTCTTCAACCCGTCCTGCTCCAGCGTCGTCTCCGATGGTTCGGACATGCAGCTCGACACCCGGAGGGAGAGCACATCCGCGATATACTTCTCCCTCCTTCTCTTCCTGGCTGGCGAAAACGTGTCGGCTGAGGACGTGGGCTAGCACACTCAAGGATGACTTAGCAGTACTCTCGGTCCCACAAGTAGTTGGTCTTAGACGATGGAATCACGATTGTCTCACCATTTCGTGTGACCTGGCTCAGGATCGGCGAGCGTCGACAACGATTGTCCGTGATGCTGTACTTGCTCGGGAGGAAGCCGGTTCAACCTGACCAGGGTGAAAACCGGTACAAGTCAAGTCAAGTCAAGATTCGCTTACGGGACTAAACCATTGGGAAAGGAATGAATCCATCTCTTCACCACCCAGCTATGGGTTAATTATAATTAGTAAGGCATGTATCACTAAATCATTATTATAGCCCCCCCCCCAGGGAAAATTATTACAATCTAAAAATGTTTTCCAGCATTAAATAACTTGAAAAAGTTTTATAAGCCCTAGAAAACGAATCAATCAAACAATCATTAACAGGTACACGAAAGAACAAAAGAAAGTGATTTAAAAGAGAACAAATTTTAAATAAATTAAAAGTTTAATAATATTTATTTAGCTTTCCAACATGGATCTTAAATCTAATGGGTATATTAAACCGTGCAATCTGTACAGATATGGACAATATATATATATATATATATATATATATATATATATATATATATATATATATAACGATTTGGCGTTTGTATACATCGCGTATATAATACGTTAAAACATTCCCTTTCTCTGCCGTGCGCCGATAGCTTAGAAGTAGAATCTCTGACTGATGCCAAATCGGTTGAGTTTTGATCCTGGCTTGAAGCAATCGGAAGGTTAGCCATACTGATGAGCTGTTATACAGCCAAACAGTCTTGTATATATATATATATATATATATATATATATATATATATATATATATATATATATATATATATATTAGGTTGGTGCAAAAATAATGACGTAATAATGTCGTTTTTTGACGTTAAAAAATACGTCAAAAAACGACATTATTACGTCATTATTTTTGCACAAACCTAATATATATATATATATATATAGGAATTGCACATAAATTGCTGGTGTTAATAAAAAGTGCTCGATGTTATACAACAGAGCTATTAAGTATATATTAATAAATATACATATTATCCCTCATTGGCAGAACGACTCAGAATTTCATGTAAAACGCGGTGTAATTCTCCTCCGTAAAACTAGTCCTCGTAATATAGACCGATTGTAAAAAGGACTTATATATTTTTTTAAGGATCCTGTTTTAAATATTACCACCGCCTCCAATGACAAAGTGATCAACTTTCTAGTTTTACCCTTCAACCTGAATAATGGTTACAATTTAACACATACAAAAGAACTATATAACCATTGATACATTAATCAAAATTCAAACCACCACCCCAAAATTCTAAATAATTTGCATAAATCAGGCCAAGTTAGATTATCCATCAACTCCAGCCATAAGGAAATGTTTGATAATGTTTAAGCTAAAATTATAAAAGCTTTGGCACTCAACATTCATAAAGTTAATTTAGAAATTAATTTGGAAAAAAAAACAAAGATGTTAAGAAAAAGCAGAAACACGACAGAATATTGTTCAATCCATCTTTTAACCGTAATGTCGAAACCAATGTCGGAAAGATTTTCTTAAAATGAAACCATAAGCATTTTAATCATTCACCAAGGTGAAGATTTTTTAATAAAGATTATGTTGAAATCATTTAGAACTACTTTAGTAACATTGATAGATTTATATTCCAGCAGAAAAACCTATTAAGTAAACACCTTTCCAACAAAGACGACGTAGTTTTTTCTAAAGAATAAGAACTATCCATGTATGCCCGATAATATTGTATATCAAGCGAGTATATGTTCCGGTAGCGATGTTAGATTTTGATTTCACTTCTACCATCACTGAATGACTTTGGCTAATATTAAATACAGAAACAGCACTGATCTCTCTAATTATTTATGACAATTCCCCTTCAATTAACTGAAATATATATAGCAAGGTCAAAATCGCAAAATGATGAAGGGAAAGTGATTATCTTAAAACACATAAGTAACCCGGAATTATTAAGCAAGAGAAATTAGTAGACGGTTTACATGTAGGCATAAAAATAAACATCTACTTAAACATGTAGATCCAGATTAATTTTTAATAGTATCACGGTTTAGTTTTTAGTGTATGTTATGGTTTATTATAATTTATTGTTAATAATTACTTTTTAATTTTAAATATTACTATTTTTTAAATATGGTTAAGTAACTAAATTATTGATTATGCACTATTCTAAAATAAAATAAAAATATAATTATAAATAAATACAAATATTTTTACGTTCAGATGCTAATCCTAGTTATTTTAATTGTCAAATATAATGCATAATATATTTCTAAAAAAAGATTTTAAGGAATGTTTAAATTTTTTGAAAAGTTTTTTTTTTTAAATGAATATAGACTTTTTCAAAGATATATATATATATATATTAACTGCACCAGCATTACGGCCAACAGTTTAATTTTCAAATTCAATTTAGATAACAGTCAGTCCGAACTCAGCACCTGGAAACTGCGTTTCGGATATGTATATTTATTACTATATATATATATATATATATATATATATATATATATATATATATATATATATATATATATATATATGCACGCAGCAAGGGTTCTATATCCGTGATAGAACTAATAGAGACACGGTGGAGTAATGGTTAGCGGCTTGAATTAAGGAATAGGAGAGCCGAGTTTTAATTTACATTTTACGTGCTCATACCCTTAGAAAAGGTATAAATCCTCCTTTTCTCTCTCCAGCTATGGATAAATAGCTAGCTAGACTGGGTTCTATAGCCTTGAGTGGCAACTGGTCTAGGATAACGACAACTCTGAATTCAAATCCCGCGGATAGTCGTTTGGGGTCCTTGTAGAAAGTAGTGCATCATGTCTCTGTATTCGGCTCTTCAAAAAGTGTGGATGGTTCTGCACAAAACCTTCACCGTTATAATGAAATCTCATGAACTGGTGTCGGGCTGTCGGTTCGTAGGAACTGATCTTCTTGACCCTCATACGTTGATTTCGACGGGAGAGTCGACTATATATATATGAATGAATATATATATATATATATATCCCTAATTCTATTGACAAAGTCATTAATTATTCGGATTACCAACTTGCTAAATAGCGAAAGTAATTCCTCAACCTCTGACTAAAGTGAAATATTTAAAAAAAAAATCAAAACGTCCAATCTACTAGAAATAATTCATCAACTCAAAAATCGTCCCTATGTGAAAATAATGTCGTTTATGAATTTTTATATCCTTTGGGAGATTGTATCTACAACACTAACAATCAACAAACAAGATGAAATTCTTACATTGCCCACAGGTGCACAAGACTTTCACGTAGGTTGACTTGTCATTTGTTAAAATGTAGTGCAATTCGCAAAACAAATGTTCCAATGACTCTGAGAACTATACTGTCGAGAGGTTTAATCTCCTGGTAGCGCCACACTTGGCGACAAGGTCGAAGACAAGAACGCAGACTGAGGGCAACCAACCTCAATGACCCACAACGGTTGAACAAGCGGTTGATGATTACAACATATCTCAACGGTTGAACCAGCAGATTAAGAGGGCTACGCATAACCGATATGCTACAGAAGGCGCCACACGTAATTATAACCTAGTTAGCGTCACTTGGTTGCAATTTCGTAACTCGATACTGCATATCTCATTCCGTATGAGCCAGAGAGAAAGGTAGTGAAATTAAGTGTGGGGTTCACTTCTTGGCAAGTTCAGGTCTACCTTAAACAAATTCATGCCTTTTGAAAATTCGTATTTTCTTCACCTCAGACCAATTCTTGTAATTCTTTCACCGGGCAAAAGCCTCATTAAATCTTGAACATCAAATGAATTAATGTGACCAGCACCAAAGTCATGGAAAAAACCAACAGTGAGAGCATCGAATCGGTGATTATTAAGAATAGTCTTCTATGGTGAGGGCATGTAGCAAGAATGGAAGAGTCAAGGTTTCCACGTTAATTCTTATTCAGTGAGATCACTTCAAGGAAAAGACCACGGGGTTGTCCTCTTCGAAGATACAAGGACCAACGGAAAACAACATTGAATGCTTCTGGGGTTTACCCTAAATCGTTTGAAATACAAGCAGAAAGTCCTACCAACTGGCGATGTTTCATCGCCATCAAAAGTCATCAAAATTGAAAAGGTGAAATCAAACAAACAGCGAATGCCGCCCTGGGTATGACGATAAACTACATTAGCGTCCAGAGTAAGATGATAAACTACGTCCAGCAGCAAGGAAACTGATCAGGATTGTTGGTGTTCCGAGATTCACCCTGACCTGGGGTGGTAGCACCTGTTAGGGTCCCAGCTATGGGCAAATAGTTAAACCCGAAACTGAGTTAAAAGGCATTATGAAAGTGTAAAAATAAGTTTTAATACCAGAAATACTTTGTAAAAAATTATTACCAGAAATGAATTTTTGAAGAAAAAAAATCTATTACCAGCAACATATTTTTGAAAAAAAATATTACCAGTAATACGTTTTTTGAAAAAAAATTACCAGCAATACATTTTTAATATAATATTACCAGCTATACATTTTTTGGGAAGAAAATATTACACGAAGTAGATTTTTGACAAAACAAAATATTACCAGGAAAAATAATTGTCGGCATTAAATAACCCATTGAGGTTGATATGCCGTAAAACAAAATAAACCAAACCAATGTAAACCAAAGAATACATATTCTATTCATACGAATCAATCCTAAAAATGTTGTCGGCATTAAATAACCCACGGAGGTTGATATGCCGTAAAACAAAATAAACCAAACCAATGTAAACTAAAGAATACATATTCTATTCATACGAATCAATCCTAAAAATATTGTCGGTATTAAATAACCCACTGAGGTTGATATGCCGTAAAACAAAATAAACCAAACCAATGTAAACCAAAGAATACATATTCTATTCATACGAATCAATCCTAAAAATGTTGTCGGCATTAAATAACCCACGGAATTGATATGCCGTAAAACAAAATAAACCAAACCAATGTAAACCAAAGAATACATATTCTATTCATACGAATCAATCCTAAAAATGTTGTCGGCATTAAATAACCCACTGAGGTTGATATGCCGTAAAACAAAATAAACCAAACCAATGTAAACCAAAGAATACATATTCTATTCATACGAATCAATCCTAAAAATGTTGTCGGCATTAAATAACCCACGGAATTGATATGCCGTAAAACAAAATAAACCAAACCAATGTAAACCAAAGAATACATATTCTATTCATACGAATCAATCCTAAAAATGTTGTCGGCATTAAATAACCCACTGAGGTTGATATGCCGTAAAACAAAATAAACCAAACCAATGTAAACCAAAGAATACATATTCTATTCATACGAATCATTCCTAAAAATGTTGTCGGCATTAAATAACCCACGGAATTGATATGCCGTAAAACAAAATAAACCAAACCAATGTAAACCAAAGAATACATATTCTATTCATACGAATCAATCCTAAAAATGTTGTCGGCATTAAATAACCCATTGAGGTTGATATGCCGTAAAACAAAACAAACCAAACAAACAAATCAAACATAGAATGGAATTACTATTTGACGATCACCAAAGTTCTTGAAAGTGCCAACAGTCAAAGCATCGAAGTGTTGATTATCAAATACTGTCTTCGATGGTCAGGACATGCAGCAAGAATGGAAGATTCGAGGAACCCACGTTGTTATATATATAGTGAGTTCAGTTCAGTGTTGCGGTCTTCGAAGATACATGGACCAACTCAAAACAACACTGAAAGACTAAATTTTTTGAAACACAAGCACAAGACCGTACCAACTGGCGATGTTCCAATATCTTTGGAAGCAACAACTTCTAAGCTAACAGAAAAGAAAAGGTAGAAGTCAAACAAGAAAGATAGGCTCGACAAAATTGACCTCGTCCTCCGCCAACATTACTATATAGCCAATGCCATTGTCACTTCCTTGCAAGCATTGGTCGACTTAGTCATCAGCGCAATCGCCATAAAGGAAGCGATCAGCAAATAAGATATTAAATTCTTGGATACGAGATGAAGCTGCCGCCGCCGAGGACGACGATGAGATGAATGTATGACAAATCAACAAAATACTATAAACATAGAACATATTTTAGTAGATAAAACCAACATTTTATCCGGGACGCAGTGCAAAGAAAAACTCAAAATTATGGAGGATATTTTAATAAAAGAGAAGTAGCCACCATTAAATAAGGAATCTTTCTCCATCATCATCATTATCATCATCATTATCATCATCATCATCAGTCCCTTAACAGCTTCAATCTTCAGTTGGGACATAATACCTGACCCTGATAATCAAATTGCCCTACTGACCAGCATATATAATAACTGGAGCCACCGTACAAAACACATGGCCTGAAGAATTCGTTCACGCAAGAAGTAATAAAATCTATTAGAAATTGTTCAGAAAATTCCTCAAACGATAATCCCACGAGAGCACGTATCAAAACATCTAATGTACTCCCGGCGTTATTAAGCTGAACCGTATTTGGATAAACGCCGCAAAGATGCCAAATGCCAGTGGGCATGGATGATCTTAAAAGCGCCCCAACATCTGGAAAACGAGATCTGGATCTAAAAAAAGTACTTCAATCTTGACAGGCCTAACCACTACAGCTTTGTCGCATAGTTTACGTCAAGAAACACCTTAAATGTTTGGGTGGAGGAGAAACTCTTGTCTGATTTGGCTTAACATTAGGGACTCTTTTGCCTGGTAACTGCAGTTTCCTTTTTTTTGGGCTGCGTTTTCTACTTATGTGAAATCATATTTTATTAGCGCTGAAATACTAAGAGATGCTTAAACACAGATTGGTACCAAAACTACCACTAAGTAAAGATCTAAAGAAACACCTCATTCAGTAACCTTGAGTGATACTTAAGCCTTGTATTGGATGAAGAAAATTAGACAAAGATAACAATCCATATTCCACAATTGTGGAGCTGAATCACGCTATCATGGCTGCTGGGAGACATTGCCTCAATCCTCAATCTATACACTCAAAATTAGCAAACCTAATGCAACCATAGGTTACTTAGATAATAAAAAATATGTACATTTAATATTTCTTATTTTTACGTCAATTGTTTCATTATTTACTCTATTTAGATGTGATCTATTATCATGATCTTTGTTTTGTTATTCCAGCGTTCGGCCGTTGTATTCTCAGGCCTTCATCAGTTGTATGCCTATCGGGTCCCTACATGGAATTTCGAAAGTAATCCTTTATTTAATCTAAGGTGGTAGAAAGTTCTCGCCCCACTGCCCATGTCTAGACTTTATTTAAATTTCGTGATAAAAGTGGAAGCTGATTGTCACCATGCTGCATTGCTTCCGATGTCCGTACTGTTTTATCCACAAATTGTCTCCGATGCTGAAAATGCAACTCCTATAAATAAAGAAAATTCACACACACACATATATATATATATATATATATATATATATATATATATATATATATATATATATATATATATTCATAAAGTAATAGATTTTTATTTATTAATCTGACATATTTGTATAGCATTGAACGTTATTTTCAATGGATACCCATATTTGAGTAGACGCTCTGTTTATTTCTTCAGCATGATATTTATTTTCATAACCAAACTGAATAAACGAGAAATCGAGAAAATTAAGAACCCTGGCAGGATTCGAACGTGCACGTCGGATCTAACGAAGGTTTCTCAGGCAAAAAGAGACGAAAGAGATCCGACAAAATAAAACTGGCAACTGCTCTTGAAAAGGACCTGCAATCAGTGGTTAATTGCAGCATAAAACGGCTTCAACGCCTCAAAACAAAACTATTTAATCACCACAGATAATCTTTTCTGTATGGCTGATGCTAATCTCCACGTGGGCACTCATTTTCTACTGAAGACGATTTATTGAATCAATTGCTTCGTCAACTGCTAGGAAAGTTGGTTCGTTGTATTGTGTCAGATAATTTCTCTTGTCCAAATCCATCTTGTACATGTATAAATCTATCATTGGGCCCTGCATTGAATACTGCTGAAATTCTTGACTTATGGCCACACCACACTGAAACACCGGTTCCTGTATGATCACCGAAGTTAAGCAACGTAAATACTGGTCAGTATCTAGATGGGTAACAGTTTGGAAATACCACGTGCTGTAAGCTTGGGTGTGTGCAGGGTTTAATGTATAACAGATCAGAATTGTTCATCGAGGAATATATATATATATATATATATATATATATATATATATAGGGTGCGGCTGGTATTTGAGGACAGATTGTATGGATTAGTAAAAAAAACTTGCTGAACAAATGAATATAATTATATTAGGTTACAAATAAGTAAACATGAAATTTAGCTAACTATTATTTAATTTTATTCAATAAAACCGACACTAGCATCAATAACTGTCTCTACACGATTTCGAAATCGGCTTATTGTCTTCCTAGAGACTTGTGGGATGAAGTCGAGTCTAGCTGGAATATGTAAGGCCTGCCGTTGTATATTTTGTCAATCCAGGGTTTGACAACTGTTTCTAGGACCTCAATGTAAATAGCAGCATTTACTCTAAGACCATGTGGATAAAAGTGTGATAGCATAACAGGTCCTTCATTGCTAACAACACCCAATACCATAACACTTGAAGCAAATTTTGTGCACATCACTCTTGGCACCTCAGAAGGATCTGAACAAAGCCATCTGTCATTTCTTCTTTTAAGTTTTTAATCTTGATCAAAATTTTCCTCATCTGAGAAAAACTAAATCACACCAACTACTGAAGGATTTTAAAGTTTGTTTAAAAGCCTTTTGGATCTGTTTAAACTGTTTTATTTTGTTTTTTCAGACATAAATTGACCTCTCTTCATCACGTAGGACTTGTATCGAATGTCTTCATCAACACTCCTTCTGATTGTTTTTTCAGATATATACAGCTTTTTGGCAATTGACCTCATTGACTGGCCTCAGTTTTCATCAACTGTCTGCTTGACTTCCTGAATAAATTCGGATATTCTCTCTTTATCAGAACGTGCAGAATGTCTTTTATGTTTTGATACAGACACTGGGGAACTGTCAGCGTCTTCTAATTCTTTTCGTATCTTGTAGACAAACGATCTTGCAACTCTGAGGAAACATGCAATATGATCAGCCTTTAATGCCGCAATCACAGCATGCCTTTTTATTTCATTTGTTATCAAAGGGTTTGTCATTTTTGATTTCTGAAAAATAAAAGTATTAGTAGTGGGAAGCAGTATTAATCTTAAATCTGTATGTCCTCAATTACCAGCCGCCGCACCCTGTGTATATATATATATATATGTGTGTGTGTGCGCGCGCGCGTGTGTTTGTGTTTGTGTGTGCGTGTGTGTTTGCGTGCGTGTGTGCGTGTGTGTATGTATGTGTGTGTCTGTCTGTGTGTGATTGTGAAGAGGTAGTGGATTTTTAATTATTTATTAATTCGACAGATTTCTATATTCTACGGACCTGAATATTCGAGGAATCTAATAAAAGAAAAAAAAATGTACTATCCCGTAAGTTTCGACCCTGCGTCCTCTGGCCACAGTTAAACAAACGTTAGATCCGATGTGCCTTGACTGATTCGAAAAAGCTTTGCCGTTCAAGCTAAATCTGAAGAGTGCCTTTAAGCGAAATCCTTCTCGTTATAGATTCCTCGAAATTAACATATCTGCTCAATTTTCTTGTAAGTTAAGTGATCTATTTATTAATACGACAGATTAAAAAAAAAAAACAGACAATGTGTGGGTGTCTTAAAATAACTTTTTGATTTATTTAAACATCTGCAAGTCTGTAAATTTGAAAATGATACCAAACTTATATTTGTAATGTGAATTAAACTAATCTTTTGAATAATTTTATGATAGAGTTCTTTCATATTCATAAAAAAGGAATATAGAGACATTATATATATATATATATATATATATATGTACATATATACACATATATATATAGACATATATATATATATGTATATATATATATATATATATATATATATATATATATATATATATGTACATATATACACATATATATATAGACATATATATATATATATACATATATATATATATATATATATATATATATATATATATATATATATATATATATATATATATATATATATATATATATATATATATATATAGATTCATTTCTGTAGTTTAGTGCTAGCAGCAAGCAGAAATATTTCTCCTCCCGATGATGGCCATTTCGGCCGAAACTAGTCGAGGAATCTAAATGGAATAATAATAAAAAAAAATAAATTTTTTCATTGTTCAATATATATATATATATATATATATATATATATATATATATATATATATGGTATAAGATGACAATTATGACAAGAATGAAATCGAAATGTTTTTGTTGTTATAGTTACAATACAAAATTCAAATTAAAAAAGAGAGACGCTTCTGCATAAGCATCTTTTTGCTTAATGTAAATTTCCTTTATACTAAGAGTCTCATTTTACCAATTTGTCTTGTCCACAGAATCTACAAATTAAACTATATATATATATATATATATATATATATATATATATATATATATATAAATTTTTATGTTGGAAGTGAATTCGTGATCGATTAAGTCCACCTCCACTACTCAGAACAGAACTAGCAAAGGAACATTTCATAGATGATTGCCACACATGCGTACACACAAACACATTTTTGTGTGTTTACTTATGTAATTATCTTATATATATTTACACGTGTATTCACTCGTTTATATACACGTATACTAGCTTGATTTTTTCCATGTGTATGTGTGTATAGATCAATCTCAATATATTTCATATTTATACGCAGTAAATGTACGTACGTATACGATTGAAGTCTAAAGCGTATTGAGACACAAAAGCATTTAAAAATTCTTACACCTACTTATGCATCTTCGAAGAATCCGCACTGATTCTGACATAGTAGATTATGCAAGAAAAAAAGTCTCTAGGATTTTCTCTTCCTCGTACACCTACCGTGATACGCACACCTATCCCCTTAACAAGAAAACAAAATAAAATACCCGACATTTTACCTGATCCCGATTCATTCGCTCAGATTTTGTTCCAAACTGTCAATCTGTTTTGGAATTATCGCTAACCCGTTGCGGGATTATCTGTAATCAGTCCTCGCATGGCTACGCATCAGCATCTAAACGCCGTCTAAGTGGCTGGTCGAGAGAGGGCGGCGACTTGATGCAGGCGGAATCGGCTGCTCGATTGGCTTCGATCTGAGACCGTCTTTGATTGGAGAAGCCAAGCGAAGAATTTCAGGCGTTTGATGTTTGCGATCTTGGCAAAGATTGGATTAGAGGATCCGGGATTTAACGAACACCGGCAACGCTCAATGAGACAATGAGACGGAGAAAGCAAGAGACGTAAACAAGAGAAATAAGCGCATACTGGTAGAAACATGGCTAAATACGTGATCGAATGAATAAGGAAGTCAATGCGGACGAGAGAATTTAATATTACCATATATATATATATATATATATATATATATATATATATATATATATATATATATATTAAAAACAAAGAGGATCTTATACATAACAATTTATCAAATACATTAGTCATACATAGAAATAAGTTCAGCCAAAACTTCGGTGTAAAGAATGCAACATTTATTAAAAGAGAAAGTAACTTATTTAGATGGAAAATTTTCGGGAGTACCGCTATCGAATTTTACTAAAATATAAATCTACACCCCAGATTTTTTTCAAACATATCCTTTCCTAAAAGACATACTCTTTTCACAAAGTAAAATACTTGAATATAAAAATAAAAAAATGAAAGAGAATGGTTAATTTCAAAACCGATTATTTAAAATCTATAAATAAATAAATTTCTCAAACCAAACTAAAATAAATAATAATTTCATTATGAAAAGATTCAACAACAACAATAACATAATTTATTGACGCATTATAAAACAAAATGTTTTAAATTTTATTGAAAATCGCACTAAAACTATTGAAAGGTATAATATTAGGTTGGTGCAAAACGTAATAATGTCGTTTTTTGACGTTAAAAAATACATTAAAAAACGACATTGATACGTCATTATTTTTGCACCAACCTAATATATTACCACATAATATAGGTAAATTGTTCAGTATAACTTCCCTTTGAAGCAAATGAAGGTCTTATTTGTTGGCTCAATGATTCAGTAATAATATGCGCGTGTCTTGCATATTTCCAAATACAATTTGTAAAGCTTTAGTAAACTATAAATTTTATAAGGCTTTCACTGATGAACTGAATTCCAAAGCTACAATTTTTCATCTAAACTTAATCTTTAAACTCGTTTTCTCAAAACATTAAATATTTTGAAAAAATATTTTATGCCATTATTTAGAATGTCAAACCCCAACTTTCAATTTGAGTGTAATATTCCACTGTTCAAAAGTCGACCTGCCCTAGTGCACACTTCTATCGTAAATTTCCAAATTTCAGGGACATTTAGCGATAAGGGGTGAAGTGGACATCCAAGAAAAAAACCAGTGCTAGAGATTATGATATCATTAAGCGTATGTATATATGATTCCCTAAAGTTCTTGTAAGAACATAAATGTTACTCTGATTTCAAATAGTACATATATCAGTTCTGTGACACTTTTCCGTCGTCTGAGATTTAAGTTTGGTTTGAAATCATTGAAATCGGCTCGTAAAACATGGCTGAGTGATGCTATGAAATCCAGGCATTTGGCATATGTTCAACAACATGAAACCTGGGCAGCTGAAGACTGAAGGAAAAATACTTTTTCAAATGAATCTACTCTAAAAAAAAATTTGCGCAATAAAAAAAATTAGAATATGGCACTCCTGCTCCAAAGAAGGAAACAAGGGGACGAAAGAAAAAGATTGATGATAGAACTGGCAGGGTAATCAAGAGAGAAGTTGCGAAGAATAGGGCTATAACTAGCCAAGAAATTGCGGCCAGTCTAAGCGAAGAGAAAGGCGTTAGTCTTGCTTCTTCATCAGTCCATCAGAACAAGGTTACAAATCTTGTTAGAAGAAGGCTACAAATCTTGTACACGAAGGTTTAAACTGCTAATAAGCAAAGCCAACAAAGCCAAGAGATTTGAATGGGCTCACTATTACAAACATTTCACCGTAGAAGACTGGAAGAATTTTCTCTTCGCCGATGAAACGAAAGTTGAGCTAAATTCAAAGGATAAGGTGAGTCACTTTTATCGAATAGCACTATATATATATATATATATATATATATATATATATATATATATATTAAGAAATGGACAAAGTCCGACAATTTATTTATTAAAGACATTTTTTATGTTTAACGTTCTTTTTTTTTTATAGATACAAGTATTTAAGTAAATGATCTGTTTATAATAAACAGTATTAAATAACATTTACCGGCCTGAATGTCCGAGAAATTTTCATAGAAAATATTCGTCCTATGACAGAATTCGAACCTGCATCCTATACGGAACCGCCATTTAGCCCGGCGTGCCTAACCGATTCGGCCACAAAGGATCGTTCGGTTGGCAAGGTCACGTCCGTCAACAAGACCCTCATATACACCGACGAGATGTGATTCCCACAGCAAAACGTGGAGGAAACCAAGTTCATCCTCGAGGGGACGGAGACGTACGCGAACGTCAAGCATCAAAACTAACGGCTGCTACGACGGACACCATGCATCACGACCAGCAACAGCGAGCCGTGGAAAGTGGTGATGCACGAAAAAGAAGTAATCTGTAACCGCATGTACCACTACACAACGACCAGACAGATGCCGAAACTCAAGATCTGGGGACCCACAGAACTCAATCCCCTAATGTGGCTAACGGTCTGGAAAAAGCAGGTCTCGAAATTCGCAAACAACGAATACCAAGACCTACTGACATACTGACAACGAACCTAAGCTGTCAATGACTCTCGTATACGACGAGTTCGACGCAGTCTCGCCGAAAAAAAGACGTTGGATCGACAGAGTAAAAAGAAGTCTACGCGACGAACTAGAAAGAGACGTCCGGCCACAATCCCCAGGTTGCAGATACGACGAGAACCAACCGGCTCAAGCGTGCGCTACGCATCAGTACTCCATGGTGGACTGTATGGCGACCTACAGCAACTACTACGATCGCAAAGTGGCGGACAACAACAGAACAACGACGAACACACCAAAAAAAAAGAAACAAAAAAAAACGCAAGATCCACATGCCTCAGACGCAAACACACACTATCAGCACCAGTGACGAAGAATTGCTGGCTACAGACTTATAAACAATTACTACACGCTCATTATAGACAGGTAAATTAATGCTAGTTTAGATAAAAGAAATATACTCGAATGCTACGAAGAATTCGACATATAAGAAAGGGGAAAACTGGCCTTTTTTACAAACTTTTGAACTTTGCTTTGTTTTTTAATGGTCATTTCAATTTGGCCGACCATATATTCTTTTCTTTCAAAGCTAAGCTGTAAACAAGATAGCGGAATAAATTTTTTTTTATCAAAGCTAAGCTGGTTTCCGTTTGTTTCTTTCTTTTCTCTTTCTCTCTACTAACAAATATCAAACCACCTACTAAATTGGAATTTTTCAAAATTCGATGCCAGTACCTGTTAAAAAATTCCAGTTTAGTAAGAGGTTCCGCAACAGATAAAGAAAAAAATAAAAAAAATAAATAAAGACCTGTGAAACCTCGCCTGTGGAGAGTTATAAAGTTGAGCGCTGACGCGCGTACATAATCAACAACAAAACCTTCGAAACTTCGACTTTGCTAACTATAAAAGTTCAGCGCGCATGCGCGTAATACAAACAGGATGTAAGCTTCACACACGCAATAACTTTCTTCACAGGCGAAGGTATGAGAGAAAACTTAGTCGGGGCAAATTTGATCGAAGGTAGTTTTACTTTATTATATTTTATTATAAGACTACTAAAACGAAGTTA
Source organism: Acanthosepion lycidas (assembly GCA_963932145.1). Classification (NCBI taxonomy): domain Eukaryota; kingdom Metazoa; phylum Mollusca; class Cephalopoda; order Sepiida; family Sepiidae; genus Acanthosepion; species Acanthosepion lycidas. The sequence goes on along the minus strand of OZ010610.1, from coordinate 64,991,169 downwards.
TACAAAGCTTTGATTTGGCACCTCCTATATATGTATGTATTTATGTGCAGAAAATATTAGATAAGGCCTTTCTTCAGATGTCCTGCTCTATAATAGACTCTTTTCTTAAGCCTCCTTAGTTTCATCAGTATTTTAAAATCATGTCTCTTGTACACCATCTACTGATTTTCTAAGCGCTGCTTAGATGTGGCACAAGGCCGGAAGCATGGAACACCCAGTGAAGATCGAACCCACTACTCAGTCGTAATATGTTCTAGCGAGTCAAGCTTGCTAACCATTACACCACGCCGAGGTGCTCCTCTTGTGTACCATATATGATACAAGGACGCGGAATATCCCATGTCCTTCTCATCACATATGATGCTCGAGACAGGGAAAGGGTTAAATGACATAGATTAATAAGACAGAAAATGTTAAACAGAGTTAAATTCTAAGGAGACTTGTCACACATAGAAAGATCGCTAAAGAGAGATGCTTGTTGTGTTTAAACATTTAATACATTAAAAATATTAGTTTGTTGCAAAAAATAATGTCGTTTTCTCACATACGTTACTATGTGAGAAAACGACATTATTTTTGCACCAACCTAATATTTTAGCTTTCTTTCATTGACTTCTTGTTGAAGATGTTCAATACTCAATTTTCAGTCTAAATATTTTTCCTCCTGCTTTAGCGAAAGATAACTTATCCGCCGCTTATAAATTTCTTTCCCACAAAATCAGCATTGCAATCCTTTTATTGTTTTATCGCTATTTCTATCTTAAATGTTTAATTGAATTCCATTATTGAATTCTATCCGTTCCATTGACAGTGCAGGTGGTGTAATGGAAATCTGGTAGGAATTAAAAAAACGGAGAGCCGAGTTCAAATTCCAGTCGAGTTCGTTACACTCGCTTAACCGCTATTAACCTTGGGAAATGTATGAATCTATCTCCTCCGTGAATTTTATTTCTAATATTCACCCAAGTTCCAAGTCCTACGCCACGTAGAGGGTTACTATGTGGAGTTATATAAGCGTAGTAAAGGACAAGAGTTAGGAGTATAAAGCCGATGTAGACTTTTAAGATGAAACGGAACACTAATTCTAAACAGAAAACAAGGGATAAATCTCTATTCCTTTTGAAAAGACCGGGGGAGAGGAGAGTGAACCTGACGATAGGCGAGACTATCTACCACCATTGGTTGAGGACCGAAGAAAATGAAATAAATAGTGAATAAAATATCAGAGTACTGGTGCGGGATTAAAACCTGCATATCAAAAATATTAAATGAAGAAACCCAATCCTAGACAGGAAACAAAGGATAAGCTACTACTCCTGTTCAAACGATTTGCGAACAAAACTATCAACTCCTATTTAGGAGTTGATCGTTGTAAATGGATAGCAAATAAAATTCAATTCAGAGGCAGACCTTAGGAATAAAAAGCTGATTCAGATTTAGAAGAAACCGGATGACCTGTCCTAAACAGGAAACAATAGATAAACCGCTACTCCTGTTCAAAAGACAGGAGAGGAGTGTGAACCAGTCGATAATCGAACCTACCTATTCCTATTGGGTTAGAAAATAAGGAAGACGTATTTCTAAATGACGATTAACATTATGTTTTATTTCAATATTGACTTGTAAAAATAACTTTAAAAAGTATTTATGGATTATTGTTTAGTTTTGATGAAATAACTTCTTCATTTCTGTATCAGTATTTAATAGATATTTCATAGTTAATTGACTATATAAAATAGTCAATTAACTATGAAATATCTATTAAATACGGATTAAGTAATAAGATATATATCCAGAAAAATCATTATTCTAAAATATATTGTTCGTGCAATATTCACTCACAAATAATTAGAATTTTTCTTGCAAAGCAAAATATGGCTTCAAATAAGCCATAACTTGTTGATGAGCAATAAAAGAAAATCAGTTTTCCATCAGTTCATGTCTTTCCAGCGAGGTAACATCATGCCACTTCCACAGAGTAACCTTCAATTCCTCTGTGTACCAAATGTAAGAATGAAGTTCCCCACGGAGATGGTTTTTTGTTTCCCTATAATTGCCACTTTGTAGAACATTTCCTAATTAGGGCAAATCTTGATCTCTTCCAGTCAATTCCTAAATTTTATCTCCCATCTCTATTCACATAATCTTCACTTCTTACTATCCTTCTCATACGTCATTAGCATGTTGGCTGTAATCATCTATCCCGATGGGCTCTTGAGCCTCGTATCCAATCAAATTCAATTCTTAATTATCTTCATTATTAACAAGATATTCTACATTTTTGATTTATTCACGTTATTCGAAATACTGTCGGCATTTTGGTTATTATTGCTAACATGTTCCAAGAAAGTATCCTCAGAACTTTAAGGCTTTACATTATTTTGAATTATATGTGATATATGGTAATTATAGGGATATTTTGTGTATTATAGGGAAATTTTTGTATTACAGGGACATTTTTGTATTATAGGAACAGTTTTATAATGATCAAGATGAGAATAACCGTTCGAATTACTGACATATTCATTTAAAATATCAAAATATAAAATTATCATTTTTTCTTTTTCTCTCTTTTTCTTTATTTGTTTTTTTTTTCTATTTTCTTTCATTCATTCTTTGCTTTCTTTTCCACTTTTTAAAATATTTCTTTGTTTTTTTTTTGTTTCTTGTTTATTTTTCTATTTTTCTTTGTTGCTTTCTTTTTCTTTTTTTCATTCATTCATTCGTTCTTTTCTGTTTCTTTTTCTCATTTCTCCTTTGGTTTCATTTTCTTGATTATTGTTTTTATTTTCTATTTGTTTTCTTCCTTCTCGCCTTTCTTTCTTTCTTTCGTTCTTTTCTTTATCTTGCTTTCTCTTTCTCTTTTTTCTTTCCTTTTTGTCAAATCTTTCTTTTTATTTTTGTTTCTCTCTTTCTTCTTAGTTCCTTTTACGTCTTTCTCTTTAAACCATTATGTCATTATTACGTCATTATTTTTGCACCAACTTAATAGATAGATAGATAGATAGATAGATAGATAGATAGATAGATAGATAGATAGATTATTGGGTACAAGCTAAAACCGACGCCGAATTATTTTATTCTATATTTCCTTTTCCTGCCTTTCTTTTTTCCATTTTTATTTATTTATTTTTTTTTACAAAAATTTTCTATTATTTTCTTTCTCCCCTATGAGTTGTCTTTTTCCTTTACTCAGCATCTCTTGTCTTTTCAGCTTACCCACATTTTGCCTGCCTCCACTATTTTCACTTAAAAAATTCAAAATTCTCCATTTTATTAATGGGGACGGGGGTTTAGTGTGCTAGATGGCAATTGATTTTAACTTCCTTCTCGCATGACCCATTTCAAGTTTTTCTTCTGTCCGTTCAGTTTCACTTGATTCTGAAAATCATTCCGTCATCATAAAATTGATAAGTTCTTTTTCTTATTCTCCATCATTTTCATACTCTTCTCTTTTTCACAATTCTGTCGCCTCCCACAACAAGAATAATAATAATAATAATGATAAAAATAATCATTATTATTATAATTATAATAATAATAGTCTTCTTCCTCCACATCATTCTCCTGTTCTTACTCTTTTTCTCCCTCCTCCTTTTTCTTTCTCCTACTCTTCTTCGCCACCTGCTCCGCTTCTTCTTCTTCTTCTTCTTCTTCTTCTTCTTCTTCTTCTTCTTCTTCTACTTATTATTATTATTATTATTATTATTATTATTAGTTTCTCCTTCTTCATCAAGAATTAAGAGCTACAAGGGACAGGAAGATGTGGAGAGCCACGAAACGGCATATGAAAGAAGATTTGCATTGTTCTATTGCTTGCAGTTCCTTTCCATATTTCATTTTTCAATGTTTTATCATTTTCTTTTCATATAATTTTATTTTTTTATTTATTTCATTTTATCTTTTTATATCTTTTTCTCTTTCTCTTTCTCTTTCTCTTGTTTTTCTTTCTTTCATTTTTCTTTCTTTCTTTTTTCTTTTTACATTTTAAATTTATTTCTTGTTTCAATTGTTTCTGAAAATTATTCCGAAATCACAACATTGTTCCTTCTTCTTCTTCTTCTTCTTCTTCTTCTTCTTCTTCTTCTTCTTCTTCTTCTTCTTCTTCTTCTTCTCATCCGCTTCCCCCTTTTACTTCTTCTTCTTCTTCTTCTTCTTCTTCTTCTTCTTCTTCTTCTCATCCGCTTCCTCCTCCTCCTCTTCGTCTTCTTCTCATCCGCTTCTTCCTCTTACTACTACTACTACTTCTTCTTCTCATCCTGTACCTCTTCATCTTCCTCTGCCTTAGTCATCTCCTTTTCCCCCCCTCCGCTATTTAACCTCTATTTTTGAGGGGAGCACAAACGACTTAATCAAGCCTAATGTTGTATTACTCATCAATTATTTTGACATCACTTGTCATCGTATCGAAAAGTGACATTCCCTGGCACAGGTCGAAGAATATTGAAAGACCCCAAAAAAGCTAATGATCATCTTGATATTTGTCGTGAATATGAAGCTGGAAAAGAAGCATAGGCATGGTTGGAGATGACAGTCATGGTTGGAAACTGGGTTGGGGATATGGTTTAAGCATCGAGTGATGCCAGTGGTCAGATGGTGGTGTGATCTGCTGGTGTCTGAATCACTGTGATTTTATTGAAGATGTACGCGACACTGATGTGACAAGAGGAATAATCATGGTGACGCTTCAGACACGCCCTTTGTATCAAACGCCAGTGGATATGAGCGAATAAAAGGAGGTGGATCTCAATGCCAAGGAATCAATTCTCTTCTCGTCAAGAAGGAGTTACTTTCTCACGACGTGACTGCGCGAGAAGATAAAGTTTCGATGTTTTTTGCCGTCAATTTTACTTTGTTCTCTCGAGACAAATAAAGCAAATATGAAGAAAACTGCATTGTTTATTTTTAATCATATATCGGGACTTTTATCTTTACAGCCACGAATTTTAAGGGAAAAGTTAGAATATCGATAATCAATGAACTATATATTAAATGATATCACAATCATTACCTCATGCGATAAAAGCCGGCCTCCTACTACTAATATAAAATAAAGCAATATCAAATAGAAGGTAATATATGAAATTTATCGATAAAAATCAAATCGATGTAAAAACAACCATTATAAAAAGTCAATATGAAAAAGGCTGCGTTCAAATAAAATTGATATAAATTAATATAAAATAAAATCGATATATGGAACAATCACTCTGAAAGAAAATCGATATGAAAACAATAGGTATGAAGTAAAATCGATAAGAAATTAAATGCTAGCAAAGAAGCATCTGTAATATCATTGGCCCTGACCTAGCATCTCGGCTTCTGTCACTTTCCTACTGCACTATAGTAGCTTTTCTATGCCTTTTCTACTAAATGCTTTCATGGTAATTGTTTTGATGAACTTTCGACTTGTCTACTGAGAATTTATAATTTATAAGTCTTGGGTTAACCGTTATCTCTCTGACATAAATCTTTAAATGCGTTTCTTGTATTTTCCTTGATCTCTACCTCACCTATAAATATAGCATACCTTAAAACTATATTTTTTATCATATATATATATATATATATATATATATATATATATAATTCTCAAAATGTGTGCGTGTGCTTGTGTGTGTGTGTGTACGTTTGTGATCGGATGTTATTTATTCGTTTCCACATTTTTCACCCGGTTTCGATGGGATTTTTTTTTGTTTGATAGATAATTGTTAAGTGCCAGTTTTGAGTCCAAATTCGCTGGAAAAATTACAACTTTGTAGGTGAAAAGTTGAAAAATCTGATTTTTTACGATCAAAGGTAAAATTTAATGTCTGTAAAAAACAGCGTAAAATCAATTTAAAGACAAAAGATTATTAAAATAAAAACAAAATTATATTATAATAAAAATTATTGTATATTATTATTATGAAGATCCGTAGAAGAGATTCCTTCCTTTTATGATAAAGAACGCAAAAACAGCCCTTTTCAGGGTCACCGCCTATTCAAATTTTTAACCCCTATTTTGGGGGGCGTGCCTTAGTTGCACGCAATTGTTGTTACTAATATTGATTTTTGGGTGGGCTGCTTCAACTGAACGTCAAAAATTCCCAGTAAGGAAACACCTCAAAAATTCCCAGTAATGAAACATATATATATATGTCTGACGATCGCAAAGAGCGTAAAACCCAGTGCCACAAACTCACATCAATCCAACTATATATATATATATATATATATATATATATATATATACATATATATACATATATATATATATATATATATACATATATATATATATATATATATATATATACATATATATATATACATATATATATATATATATATATATATATATATATATATATATATATATATATATATATATTTAGAGAGAGAGAGAGAGAGAGTGAGAGTGAGTGACTGAAATGTAACTCTCTATTTTATGTATGTTGGACTCTCACATCTACCTATAATTCTTAGAAGATTACTTTTCAATTAAACTGCATATAATTTTTTTAAACGTTCATCGGAAATAATATGAACTGCTCCACTGTTATGATAGTTCGATACATATATAAAAAATTAAATTATAAAACGGTCATTCTTAACTCAGCACTTGAAGAATGGGTCGTATCTGAAACAACCGTTTAGGAAATATGTGTATTTATTATGCATATATAATTCTCTGTTATTTTACGTCGAGCACTATTTTATTAACACCCTCACTATATATATATATATATATATATATATATATATATATATATATATATATATTCCAAATAGTGTATATTCTTGTATTGGTGCCATATCCAAGCTCGCCCAGTCCTCATTTGCCTCTGTTTCATTTGTTTAACGGTATATCGACTTCTTATGGGTCATTTAATTCCAAAATTGTATTTTCCTGGGAGCTGGGAAGTAATAAAAATAAGATATATGTTATTCTGCTATCGCAGTTGAATACATGGTAGATAATACTCAACTTTTGTACCTATACATGATTAGGTGGACATAATTACTAGAGGAGGTGTGTATTTTATGTTTTAATTTTGTTGAAGTTAGATTTTGGAATACGAGTTGATTTCTTTAAGAAATTGTAGAATTATGGTTTAATGTCATGAAAAAGTTCTTTCTGTTTCTTGTTCAGTTGATTGTTTAGTGCTATCAAACTCTATGGGTCTTTTAATGTCAAAATCTAAATATTTTGAACACAATTTTATGGCTTCAATTAAATAAATCTAGAATGCAATTGTATGCTTACAAATATAGATAAAATGTACTGTTACTAATTCTGTTATAAAATATCATTTTGCTTTAAATATTGTATTTATAATTTTACTATAAATATGTATTTTTGGTAATTTTACTATAAACATATATTTTGGGTAATTCTTTTGTCCATATATCTGAGATGAGGTACTGTAACTATTTACATTGTTCGGACTGCTGTCCTCATCTTTATTGTCATATTCAGGACCTTTCAGCCGTTGTAAGGTCCTGTCATGGTTCAGATGATATTACGTGATTTGATTAAGCAAGATATTCGTCCAGAGATACTGTAGACCTTGGGTTTGGGGAGAAGCCCAGTATGATAAACCTTTTGAGTTATTTAAAAATACAGCCCGAGTTTTGTCGTTCTTATTTAAAGTTTATTTGTTTAATGGCATATCAACACCGTCATAATGCAGAAATTTAATTTTCTTGAGAGTTTTGAAGTAATCAAAAGTAATAAAAATAAGATATATGTTATTCTGCTTTCACAATTGAATACATGGTAGATAATACGCAGCTTTTGTGTATATTCACATGGCGTGTGGACATGATTACTAGAGGTGTTGGTAAATGTTGCAGTTTTCTTGATGTTATGTTTTAGAATACAGTTTGATACCTTTAAGATATTATAGGACATTATATTGATTAATATCAGGAAAAAGTTCTTTCATGTTGGTTGTTTAGTTGATTGTTTAGTGGTATATCAACATCTCCATGAGTCATTTAATGCCGAAATTTAAATATTTTGAATCCAATATTATAAAGATAAAATGCATTGTTCGTAATTTCACTATGAATAGGTATTGGTAGTAATTTCTTATATAGAAATGTATTGCTGGTATTTTTTTCTATAAAATGTTTGGTGGTTCACTATTTGCCCTACCTGGTTCTACTACCCCGACTGGATGGATCTGGAAAAAACAACAATTAAGAGGTTGTTCGACGTTCCTCGGAACCTCTGAAATCCCGATCGGTGGCCTTGCTTCCGGCTGTAATCTATTGTCATACGCATGACTAGCAATTAAGTGGTAGTCCCACGCTCATAAAAACCTCCAATCTCCGATCACAGGCCTTGCTACCTGATGTAGTTTATCAACATACCCCGGACAACACAAGCCTGTGTTGATAGAGTTCAAAAGCGTCTGCGCGGCCTTGTGGATGATGAATTATTTTCCACCCTACAAACCTTTTCTTACAGAAGAATCTATTGCTTTACTATTGCTATTTTCATGATACGCGTTCAACTGGGACCCGCCATGCCACATACACAAGGATGAATCATCCCCATTCCCTTCATATTCCATTAGTAAGGATAAAGTTCCACTCGGTCTGCTTCTTGCTAAGAATTGGTGCTTACCTAAAAAAAGTAATGCCTTGAGATACGAGGTTAATTCGTTCCAAGACCGAGATCGTAACTGAAAAAAACTTGTATCTCAAAACAATTTTCGCATTGAAATTTATGGCAATGTTTCCGATCCGTTCTAGGTCCCTAAAAATCACCCTCATTATTTTAAAACTCACCCCTATTTTTGTATTTCTTACAAGCAAAAACGTGTGAATAAACAATCGAATATTTTTCTCGATCGATCATTTCTGCTCACGAAACATATCTTAACATGAACAATGGCAACATATTATGAAATAGATTAAGTCCAACACTTATTTAATATATGTCGGTGTGTGTTTATAATTCGGACTTTGCTAGCCAGACACGTCAGATCAAATGATGGTTCCCATAAGGGTAACAGGTTCGATTCCAGTCGGAGATGAAATTTCTCGAACATTCAGTCCGGTAAGTGTACCTAATACCGCTTAATTAAAAGAAAACGGAGCATTTACTTAAATAATTATATCTATAAAAATAACGTTTAAAAAATTATATTAAATAATTGTCGGACTTAATCCATTTCATAATATAGTAAAATATATAAATAAATAAAAATATTCGTTATAAAGTGACATATGGTCGGAAAGTAGGGAATTCCGGTAATGGGTTTGAACAATCATTTCGCATTCTAGAGAAAAAAGTCTCAGAGAAAGGAGCCCTATATCATAGGAGTCTCGAGAGTGTCACAGTTAGATTAATAGATGTAGAACGGAGACAAACATCTTTGTTGGTTGAAGAGAAGATCTGGTCCGTTAGTATGTCATGAGAGAAGATTGATATCTAAAGTGTTACTAACTAACCCCAAGACAGTGCCAGAAATAGAGAAACCTGTTTGTGGAAAGCAATGCATACTGTCTTTCTTACTATGGCGATATCTCGTGACGACCGAATTCGAGACTTTAGTCGACGGGCGAAATCTTTCTTCACATTGTTTTCCCTTCCTGTTTTTTTTTTTTTTTTTTTTTTTGCGGGGGTGGGGATTGGATAAGGGCACACCGGAAATTCCTCAGGTTTGTTCAAGCTGGAGCTAACAAAAATCGAACCACAAACTAGAACAGAATATAACCGGTCTTTGTGAAAACCGCTTAATTCATACAGCCATATATTTAAACATGTAATAATCAAATTGTGTTTCACCAGGAAGTCCACCGTGAATAATGAAACAAACACTTGACTTCAAAAGATAAACTTCTATTTTCCATACTCCGTGTCCCTTCAGGACGTGGATGATCATGGCTCTCCACAACTCCCTTACTATACCTCCCAGTCATTGTTCTGACATCTGTTTTCAAAAGCTCGTTAAGTAGGTTATCCGCTGTCTTACTCTCCCTTCCATTTAGTGTTTCCTGTGAGGGTTATATTCCCAAGCCCTCTTTCCTCATTATGCATCCCAGAAATTTCAGCTGCCTCTTTTTTTTATTTTAAGAATACGTGTTTCTGTTTTCGTCGGTGCTTGCATATTCTGTCCATATTCTCAGCATCCTTCTGTAGAACCCCATCTCGATTCCCTTGTCTCTTCATCTGTGAGAAAACTGACCTACGTTTTCTTCCATATAGGATTATTGACGATACATAGCAGTTCATCATTATTTTCTTTGTTTCAAACAAGCTTTTACTTTTTTCGCCAATTTAAGTTTCGAGTTAATTAACTACAGCAAATTGCCTTACGCGTAAAAGAGTTTGTGAATTTAGTGACGTAGTGGCTGTGAGTTCAATCCCTGGGTTTGGCATTTTGTATTTGCACTCAGGGTAAACGGACATGAGTGATAAGTGAGCAGTCTTAAAAAGAATAAGTACGAAACGATATTCCTAGAAATGAGCATAATCTACCTTCGATGATTAAATAAAGGGTTCAGTTCAGAATTCCTGTAGGTTACGCAGATCGATACGCACATGAGGGATGCCGAGAGCATAATGGACGAAATGTTGTGATAGATACAAAAAATATGAGGAGAATAGACTGAATATAAAAAAGTGTAAATTAAAAATCTTAATTACATTTATTTTTCCATCTATATCTTAGTGTCCTTTCTATTTATGACTAGCAATTTTAGTTTCTATTAAAGACTGACCTTAAAGCGCAAGGCAGAAAATGAAGCACGGATTTGTGGATAATTTCTTCAGATAAACAGATAACTTGCAGTAACTCGGTCAAATGCCGACTGCTAAGATGGCGGTGGAGCATGCACAAGTGAAATAAAAAAATATTTCAAAAGGCAAATAAACGTGTAGGGATTCGTATTGGTGACGCGTTAACAAACACAACGAACGACACAAGAAAAAATTTAGAGGCGGAACACGTTTAAATACACTATTAGCATCATTTTCGAAGTTGTAATCTATAAATCCTAATACTAGGGAGCGATTCCTTTCCCTACTCTCGCCCTAGTTCAGAACCTTTACAAGAACGTCCGCCAATGATAATGTTTAAATCACCCTAAATAAACCCCTTTAATAATAATAATAATTATTATTATCATTATTATTATTATTATTATTATTATTATTATTAGTATTATTATCTGCTGCGCACGGACAATCTGCGCGTCTGTCAGTCCAGTTTGTCAGCCAGCAGTACACTCTAAATGCCTACCAAACCCCATTCACCTTTGCTATTGTATTCCAGGGCGTCCGACATCGTCATCTCCTCCTTCTTCATTTGTCTACTCGAAACAGGGATCTCACGCAGAAAAACCAACCCAACTACATGGCTAAATTCCAATTGATTGGATTCGTCTCTGGTTACCAAATTTACATTCTTAATACCCACTGGCTACCCCGATCTCCGCCCAAACACATTCACGTTCACGCGCATAGAACCTGTCAGTCACTCACCCAAAATTGGTCCTCATTTTTTTCTTCTGCGATTTATTTCCTTTCTTTTTTCATTTATTTGAGACAAGAATAAAATAGCGTTAAATAACGTTACTACCGCGTGACTTCGTTAGCGCGAAATAGAAGCTCTCGCGAGTCAGTTAGAGTAAAAGGGGAGGTAATTCTTTGGGAAGAGAAGGCGTTACAATTCGTTACCAATAAACGAGTGATCTTTATTGAAAGACAAGGAAAGGGAAAAGGAAAATCGGTGAGATAACTTGTGCAACAGAAGTTTGTATGCTTATGTTTCACTATGAGTGTATGGTATCGGCTGTGATTTTCTCTTCCCGGCGGGCTTAATTCATGTGACAAGTGAGTAGATCGTGGGCAATTTTAAGACGAAAACGAAAAATTATAAATATTAGTCCAATCATAGGTCCCTTATTTACTTCATTGTGTCTCAGGTGATTTGACACAGGGCGAAAGTATTGGAAACCCAGTGAGGATACAATTCACTACTCAGTCGTAACTGTTCTAGCGGAGACAAGCTTGCTAACCATTACATCACGTCGAGGTGCCCTAATAATTTTCTGAGCGTAGCTTATATGCGACACAATTAAAGACGGCAGATACGGTAAGATTTTTATTTAATTTTTCTTGTGTTCGTACAAGTGTTTGCTTTTTTGGACACAGAGTGTGTAGAAAGTGTCCAAGTGTTCTGCATCTACAAGCGGCTGGATTATGGCTAAAAGAATGGACGACGGCGCTCGGAAATGCATTTGGATATTTGGACATTTTCTACAGACTTTGTGTCCAGAAAAGTAAACACTTCTACGAACACAAGAAAAAGTAAATACAAGCTTAATCGCAATACCTTTCAGCCGTCTTTAACGAAAGTGATATATATATATATATATATATATATATATATATATATATATATATATATATATATAGATAGATAGATAGATAGATAGGGTGATTGAAAAGTAACTCCACATTTAAAATCCTCATAATTTATTTATTAACTATAATCTGTACAAGACAATGATATGAAAGGAAAGTGTTTAGCAAGAGATTTTCTTTAAAATTCTATATGTGCACCAGATTTTGATAGCATCTTCTCGAGCCGCCCAGTAATAGCGTTAACTGATTTCACTAGGAACTCTTGTGGTATGGAAGATATAACTTATTGTATTCACCCTTCAAGTTCTTCGAAAGTCTTGGTTTGGCACAGCAGGCTTGCTCTTTTAAACAACCACAAAAAAGTCACTGGGTGTTAAGTCAAGACTCCTAGCTGGCCACTCATACACAAAACAGAGGGTTACTTTTCAATCAGCCTGTATATAGGAAAGCGTCATCTCTTGAGTCTCCGGATGATTATTTCATGTGCTTTTGACTTTCTTTATTGCATTCTATTAGAATTCAATTTTTCCTTTATCGCTCTCCTTCTTCTTAAGACATATTAGACAAAATATCTGACAGTATAAAAACGTCTCTCTCTCTCTCTCTCTCTCTCTTTTTCATTCCTCTGGGAAAATATTTTATTTGCTGATTTTAATGTCCATCATGTCAAGTGGCTTAACGCTACTGATGCCATTATTTAGGATATCAATTCTACCGTTTAGAAGTCTCTCAGTCAGTTGTCTCTTACATCCATTACTCTACTGCGCTTACATAATTGTGTATTTTAGCAGAATTTCCACTTTTATACATGTTTCGTTTGGGGTTTTTGTTGATTTCTTTTAAATATAAAAAAATATCAAAATATATTAAATATCAAAATTTAAAAAATATCAAATATTTTTAGTATTATTAAAAATAAATCAATAAAACCCCTAGAATAAAATGAAAAATATCATTATCCTCGCTCGATAATGGAAAAAATTTAAAGTTCCAAAACAGAAATTCCCGTGTCGCGATGTAAAATATTTTTTAAATGCAAATAGGAATACAGTGGCCGAAGAAATGTTTTTAGCCATGAGAAATAAGTTACATCCACATTATTTACATTATGCGGACTATTGTCCTCATCTTTGTCGCCATATTTGTCACAACGTTTCGGCCGTTGTACGCTTTTGCCTTCTTCAGATGGTTGGAATTTCGAACTGAACCCTTTATTTCGATCCCTGGGGTAGACTGTTCTAGTTCCACGTGCCATGTTTGATGGATGTCAGTTATCAGTTATCTCCTGCTAATTTTCCCTCTGAAAGTTCTCCACTGCCTTAACCGGGTATTGAACTCACACTCTTTGGGTCTGTCACTGGATCTAACCAACGCCTTTATCCACTGTCCTTGAGGACACATGGCACATCCATCAAACATGGCACATAATACCTCATGTACATAATACCTCATCTCAGAAATATAGACAAGTTACATCCAATTTCAAAATTTAATTACGTAATCCCTATTCAACATATATAAACAGTTTTTGGAACTAGTATAGAGTAGGTCCTTCATTTGCTAGTTTCAGTGCTTGTATTCGATTTTCTTGGATTTGATCAAGTTATCAACAATCGTCTGATTCATATTTTGCCACTCCTTTAGCAATATTTCTTTAAAGGTTACCACTGACGTGATTTTGGTTGCACGCTCTCGGAGTTTTCGGTGAAGGTGCTCCCAAACGTGCTCTATTGGATTATATCAGGAGTTTAGGTTACCCATGGCAGTGACTTGATTCCTTGCGATTCCTTGCAGGCCTTTGCTACTTTTCTCGTATGAAATAGCGCTCCATATTCTTAAAAAAAGTAGACATTCTTGTCAATCTGATTGGTCTCAAATAGTGGGAGTAGACCTTTCTCTAATATTTGACAGTATTTTGGGCCATTCAACCACTCATCAACAAGAAGCAGCTCAGATTCCCCTCCAAACCAGACAGCACCCCACACCATTACTCCAATCCCACCATGTTTCACGGTCGCCTGCAGACATTCAGCGTTCCAAATTTCATTCTGATTTCTCCAAACATAAACCAGTCTCGAATTAGAATATTGGCAAAATGTACTTTCATTTCTCCAAATTACCGACTGCCAAATTTCATAATCTTTGCTCTCGAATTCTCTCGCCCAGTCCATACGCCTGTTCCTGTTAACCTATGAAATCAAGGGCTTCTTTCTTGCAACTCTTCTTTTATAGCCTAGCCCTTTCAGAGTCTTTCTCACCGCATATGGCGACATTTCCATGCTTTTGGCGACATATTTGACGCTCTGAAGACGGTTTCTGATGACTTTCCTATTCAGCGCCCTTTTCGTTCATTCAGACACGATGCTTGGTCTTCATGAACATTGTTTCACACGACAATGGCCTTCTTCATTAAAAATTCTTGACAATATTATTAACCGTTTAATGATTAACCTGGAAAAAAACATGGCAATTTCTCTATTTGACTTACCAGACGAATGCCATCCTATTATTTGCCCTCGTTGAAATACACTAATTTCCTTACTTCCACGAACTTTCATTGCAAAATATAAGTCAACTATCGTTCATAGATGAGAGTAGCTTGATACTAACACGGTATTGTCTGAAAAAAAGGAAGAGACGTTATTAAACAAGGAAAAATTGCTGTAATCAAGGTCGGCTAAACACTTATCATAGCCCACTGTAGGAAATCTAGAGCATTGATCAACGATCGTGGAATTCAATATCTTGTTCAGAACGGCGATTGTTTTATTGAGAGTTTCTTTCTTTTTATGTCATGTCCTTTCAGGACGTTGGCGATCATGGCCCTCCACCTCCGTCCATACTTTGCAGCTCTCAACAAATTCCTTCCCTCTGCTTCCTCCCCCAGACCACCTCCTGTCATCTAATTGCTTAAGTCTGCAAGGTATATCTCGCGTTGTTTTTCCTTCTCTCCCCTTCCCTCTATTCACCAAGTGAGTATCAGATTCTCTAGGCTCTCCTTCCTCATTATGTGTCCATGAAACTTCAGCTGGTCCAGTGAGTTTAGCTGAATTTAATATAGCTTCCTTATTGTATGGCAAACGAAAAAACGTTTTTGCGAGGACGGAAAAATATTTGGCATTTGCTTATAAAGAGTTGCAACAGTACTTTTATTTATCTATTTATTTTTGTGTTTAAGACAAGGTCGATGTAATATTTTGAACTGCATAATTAGGATAAGTAATTAGTGACATGTATATATATGGTAATGTTTTGCTGGGTATCAGAAAAGGAAGAAGGAAATAAAGAAAAAAGAAACAACGAAACAAACAAAAAACAAACAAGAACAAGAGAATGATTGAAAAAAACGACATAAAATACAAATGGAAAAGAAAGAAAGAAAGAAAGAAACAAAGAAAGAAAGAAAGAAAATCCTAGAAAAATATAAGCCTTGAAAAAAAATTGCGTAAACAAGAAATAGACGTGAAAGAAAGAAATAAAGAAAGAACGGAAGAAAGAAACAAAAGGAAGAAAGAAAGAAAGTAAGAAAGAAAGGAAAGAAAAAGAAAGGCAGTTAGAAAACAGGAAGGAAGGAAGAAACGAAGAAAGAAAAGAAAGAAAAAAGAAAAGGACGAAAAAGAAAGAAAGGAAAAAGGAAGGAAGGGAGAAAAAAAGAAAAAAGGGAAGAAAGAAAGGAATAAAAAAGAAAAGAAGTAAAGGAACGAAAAAGAAAGAAAGAAAGAAAGAAAGAAAGAAAGAAAGAAAGATTGTAAAAAAAAGAAGTAGGAAATAAAGAAACGAACGCAGAAAAATCAATTAAAAGAAACAGTTTTGAAAGAAACTTCCCACGTATGAAATGTGCGCGATAGATAGAATGAAAGAAAGAAAGAAAGAAAGGAAAAAGGAAGGAAGGGAGAAAAAATAAAAAAGGGAAGAAAGAAAGGAATGAAAAAGAAAAGAAGTAAACGAACGAAAAAGTAATGAAGGAAAGAAGAAAGAAAGAAAGAAAGAAAGAAAGAAAGAAAGAAAGAAAGAAAGATTGTAAAAAAAGGAAGTAGGAAATAAAGAAACGAACGCAGAAAAAACAATTAAAAGAAACAGTTTTGAAAGAAACTTCCCACGTATGAAATGTGCGGGATAGAAAGAAAGAAAGAAAGATAGATAGATAGATATAAAGAAAGAAAGAAAGAAAGAAAGAAAGAAAGAAAGAAAGAAAGAAAAAAAAAGAAAAAGTCGAATGAAATGAAATTAAACCAACGTTACTCTAAAGAATTAAAATTACCACAAAATCAAAGAAACTACGAACAAGGCACCTAGGAACAGACAAAGAATAAATAATAATAAAAATGCTATAAATAAAGAAAGAAAGAAAAAGGAATGAAGAAATAAATAAAGAAGAAAATAAGAAGGAAAGAAAAGAAGAGAGTAAAAAGTTAGAGAATAAATGTACTAGAATGGATTGTTATTAAATATATTGAAATGAAATAAATCGAATAAAGATGATGTCAAAGTGCGTAGTAATCATGAAATTAACAAGAAAGAAAAAAGATCAAATAAGTCAAGAGAACTAAAAATGAATTAAAAAGTATAAAAAAAGAGTGGGACATAAAAAAAAAGAAGGGAGTAATGAATAGCAGAAAAAAAAGAAAGATGAAAATTATACGACAGAAATAGAGAATGAAAGAGAGAAAACTCAAAAGAGAAAAATATGAAAGAAAAAAGAAAGGAAGATAGAAAGAGAGTGAGGAAAATATGTGAAAGAAAGGAAAACATTGTTTCATTCCTTTTGTTCTAAAAGTAATGAAAATATAAATGGGAATAAAGAAAGAATATGATAAATTATGAGAAAGAAAGAAAAGAATTCTAAAAATATCTGGTATTTTTCTCTGTAACTTTGTAAGAGAAAATATTGACTTTGAGAAAACAAACGAAGAGAAATTGGAGTAAAATTAACAGAAGAAAACGGAATCATACGAACAAAAGAGAAAGAGAGAATAGGAAGAATGAAACGAAAGATTAAGCTGAAGAATAATGGAATCGATTAATAATAATAAAAAAAAGAATGACAAATTATAAAAAAAAATCTTATCTTTGAATGAATGAATGAAACAAAGAGAAAAAGAAAAGAACAACATCAGAATAAAAGATAAAAAGAAAGAAAGAAAGAAAAAGAGTAAAACTTTTGAAAGAAGAAAAAAAATAAGGAACAACTTTAGAATAAAAGAAAGACGTTTTAGAAATAAATAAATAAATAAATAAATAAATAAATAAATAAGAAAAAATGAAAAAGGAAGAAAATGTGTTAAATACGTAAAAATAGAATGAATGAAAGAACAATCTTATAAAAAGAAGAAGAAAGAAACATCTTAGAAAGAAAAAAGAAAGAAAAAGCGTAAAATTTCTTAGAATGGACGCAAGAAGTAAAGAATGAAAGGAAGAAAAGAGAAACATTTTAGAAATAAAGATAGATAGATAGATAGATAGATAGATAGATAGATAAATACATAGATAGATAGATAGATAAATAGATAGATAGATAGATAAATACATAGATAGATAGATAGATAGATAGATAGATAGATAGATAGATAGATAGGAAGGGACTCAGATAGATAAGGTAGATATGAATATACCGAGATAGATAGATAGATAGATAGATAGATAGATAGATAGATAGATAGGAAGGGACTCAGATAGATAGATAGATAGATAGATATTAGGTTGGTGCAAAAATAATGTCGTTTTCTCACATAGTAACATATGTGAGAAAACGACATTATTTTTTAACCAACCTAATAGATAGATAGATTTTGTTTGTTTGTTTGTTTGTTTGGGTTTTATGGCATATCAACCACTGTGGGTTATTTAATGCCAAATCCAGTTTATATGAATTTTAAATGCCTTTTTTGTATGGAATAAAAAAATGTATAGCTGGCAACATTATTCTTTACAAAAAATGTATAGCTGGCAACATTATTTTTCCGAAAACATTATCCGAGACCTTGCTGTTGGATGTAGTTTATCGCCGTACCCAGGACGCGGATGTAGTTTACCGTCATACCCAGGACGTTAGATAGATAGATAGATAGATAGATAGATAGATAGATAGATAGATAGATAGATAGATAGATAGATAGGTAATGAGAATCTTTAGAAAGAAAACCAAAATAAATTAAATTTAAGAAAGAACAGAAAGAAAAATACAAAAAATAATAATAGTTTGAAAAAAGAAAAAATGACTAAAAACCGAAGAAAAGAGAGAAATGGTTAGAAAGAAATAAAGAAAGAAAGAAAGAATGAATGAATGAATGAATGAAAGAAAGAGGCTCATAGAAGATAAGAAAGAAAGAAAGAAAGAAAGAAAGAAAGAAAGAAAAAGGCTCATAAGAGATAAGAAAGAAAGAAAAAGGCTCATAGGAGATAAGAAAGAAAGAAATAATTAAAGAAAGAAAGTAACAAAGAAAGAAAGAAAGAAAGAAAGAAAGAAAGAAAGAAAGAAAGAATGAATGAATGAATGAAAGAAAGAGGCTCATAGAAGATAAGAAAGAAAGAAAGAAAGAAAGAAAGAAAGAAAGAAAGAAAGAAAAAGGCTCATAGGAGATAAGAAAGAAAGAAATAATTAAAGAAAGAAAGTAACAAAGAAAGAAAGAAAGAAAGAAAAACAGAAATTACTCGACCCATAGTTTAGTGCAAAAAAGATTTGGTAACGGCAGCAGTGTCAAAGTTGATGGCAACACCAGTCAAAGTTGTTTTTAGCTCGACGGCATTCACCGAGTCTCTTCCGATCCCCCCCACCACCACCACACACCATTTGAAAGGTTTACACCCGCTGAGTAGCATTAATGCCATAAGGAAGAGTGCAGTTTGTCACAGATGGTGATGGGTTGGTCCCAACTTAATCTCTGGATGTGAGAAGTGATGTCACCCCCTGAGGGGTACATGTGACCATCGTCACCCGTGGGGACTCACAAAATGGCGGTCACCTGCTGTTTCTGCCTATTGTTGCCACGTCAGTCGCGCTAATCACGAAGCGCGCCAATTCTTTGGAAATAGCACAACGATTATTGACTTATAGTTGCAAATTTGTTTTGTTTTTGTTTGAGGATGGATGGATATGAAGGTATTGGTTTCGCTTTCTTTTTTTTCTCTCTTTTTTTATATTTGTTTTCCTCTCTTAATTATTTGGGAGTTACTTTTCAGGAATAAAAGGTCGCTTTGTTTTTGGCGGGTACTTACGTCTTTCTAGTTTCGAGCGCATATCATAATCACTCTGTATGCTTCTTCTTTTCTTTCCTTTTCCTTTCCTTCTTTCTCTTCATTATTCGCTTTTCTTATTTTCTCAAATGTCATTAACCCTTGTTACTTTTCATTTCCTAATTCTTTCTTTTTCTTTCTTTCTTTCTTTCTTTCTTTCTTTCTTAAATGTTTCTATTTTCCTCCCTTTCGTTTTAATGTCGTAATTTACTTACGTTGTGTCTTACTTTTCCTGTTTTTCTTTTCCTCTCTTTCTTTCTTTCTTTCTTTCTTTCTTTCTTTCTTTCTTTCTTTCTTTCTTTCTTTCTTTCTTTCTTTCTTTCTTAGATGTTTCTATTTTCCTCCCTTTCGTTTTAATGTCGCAATTTACTTACGTTGTGTCTTACTTTTCCTGTTTTTCTTTTCCTCTCTCTCTTTCTTTCTTTTTTCTTTCTTTCTTTCTTTCTTTCTTTCTTTCTTTCTTTCTTTCTTTCTTTCTTTCTTTCTTTCTTTCTATTTTCCCCCCTTTCGTTTTAATGTCGTAATTTACTTACGTTGTGTCTTTCTTTTCCTGTTTTTCTTTTCCTCTCTTTCTTTCTTTCTTTCTTTCTTTCTTTCTTTCTTTCTTTCTTTCTTAGATGTTTCTATTTTCCTCCCTTTCGTTTTAATGTCGCAATTTACTTACGTTGTGTCTTTCTTTTCCTGTTTTTCTTTTCCTCTCTTTCTTTCTTTATTTCTTTCTTTCTTTCTTTCTTTCTTTGTTTCTTTCTTTCTTAGATGTTTCGTTTTTTTCTTCCTTTGAATATAAAATTGTTCTTAACTTTACTTCTGCTGTCTTTCATTCATCCTAAGATGTTTTATAGATTTTTTTTTTCATATTCATTTATGATTTGATTTTTCTTTCGCTCCTTCCTTCTTTGTTTTTTATTTTTTTCTTTCGTCCATCTTTCTTTTTTTCCTTTCATTCTTTTTTCTTTCTTTTTTCATTCATTCATTCTAAGATGTTTTATAATTATTCATTCTTTCTTTGTTCTTTCTTTCTTTATTTCTTACATTTTCATTTTCATTTCTAATTTACTTTTTCTTTCATTAATTCTTTCTTTCTTTCTTTCTTTCTTTCTTTCTTTCTTTGTTCCTTAGTATTTCATATCATTTATTTCTTTCCCCCCCTTTCATACTCGCATTAGTCCCTAATCGCTTTCTCCTTTTCCTGTTAAACGTTTACGTTTCTTTTACTTTCTGTCTATATCTTTGTCTTCTTTTTCTACTTTTGCAAATTTGATTATAACTGATTTCTTTCTTGTTTTCATTCTAAGCTCTTTCTTTATTTCCTTCCTTTCATTTTAAGATTCTTCTTTACTTTTCTTTCTTTATCATTCAACCATTCAAACAATTTTTACACCTTTTCCTTCTTTCTTTTTTCTTTTTTCCTGTGCATTATTCTTCATTTTATTTCTATTTTCTTTTAAATTTTAGAGATTTTTCCCTTTCCTTTCTCTTTTAATTTCTCCGTTTTTTATTTATTCTTAAATAGTTTTTTTTCTGTTTTTTTTAATCATTACGTGTTTTCTTTTCTTTTTTTTTCATTTATAAGGTGTTTCCTAATTTTAAGTTATAGGCTGTCTCCTTCTCTCTATATCGTTTTTAAAATTTCTTCAATGTTTCCTTCATTTGTATTCCTTTCTATATTTCCTTCTTCATTAAAAAATAAACACAGATAATAAAAATTAAGAATCTAAAAATATCGAGAGGATTTACTTGTTTTTCTTTGAGCAACAGACCAGTTCTATAATCTATGCTGGAGACAAGTCTTCGAGTCAATATCAAAAAAGGTGTTTCACTGTTCTTCCTATGGTTCTGTCTGTGGGTTCCATTATACGAAACAAAGAAAACATTATCACCTAAAGAAGTTGAAACAAATAAGTTGCAAACTTATAAGTTATTTTATTTGCAAAAGCTTGGCGCACAGACCGCTGCATGTAGACCAGCGCGTATATGGAGACGAAGTAATTAAGGCTTCATAGTCAGTTGAAGGTTTATGCCTTAAGCGATCGTCCTGACTTTTCATGAAACGAGAAACTGACACGAAAATGCAGGGTTGATTCTTACATCTATCTATCTATCTATCTATCTATCTATCTATCTATCTATCTATCTATCTAAATAACTAATCTCTGTCTGTTTCTATCTATGTAACTAATTTCTGTCTGTTTCTATCTATCTATCTATCTATCTATCTATCTATCTATCTATCTATCTATATATATATATATATATATATATATATATATATATATATATATATATAACTAAATAATCTCCGTCTCTTTCTTTCTTTCTTTCTTTCTTTCTATCTATCTATCCATCTATCTATCTATCTATCTATCTATCTATCTCCGCCCCCGTTCTTTCTTTCTTTCTTTCTTTCTTTCTTTCTTTCTTTCTTTCTTTCTTTCTTTCTAATTAACTAAATATTCTCCGTCTATTTCTTTCTATCTATCTATCTATCTATCTATCTATCTATCTATCTAATCTCCGTCTCTTTCTTTCTTTCTTTCTTTCTTTATTTATTTATTTAATTATTTATTTATTTCTATTATCTAACAAACAAACTAATTTCCGTCTCTTTCTTTCTTTCTTTCTTTCTTTCTTTCTATCTATCTATCTATCTATCTATCTAATTTCCGTCTGTTTCTTTCTATCTATCTATCTATCTATCTATCTATCTATCTATCTATCTATCTATCTATCTCTATACTTAATTTAATATGATGGCACAGCAGAAAGTCTACCAGGAAACAAAAAGGAAACTTAAATAGAAAAAATACTAAGAGCAAAAATCAAATAAATATATACACAGAAAAAAATAAACTGAGGAGAAAAGAAAAAACACAGTTCCCAAACCTAAACAGTTAAGAAATGACAGTATTATTTTGATTTCTGCTTAATTTACACGACAGTTTATTCATCGCACCCTTTATTCCTAGCTATGTTCGCTTAGCAATCAGCTACATTGACACAGTATGCCTACTTAATGACCTCCCGAAATTGATGAGGGACCGTGATGGTTGGCGTAATAGACTCATTAATGTCCGAGCTAACTCGACCGAATAATATACTAAATGATAAGTTACTAAACAGA
>OZ010610.1:64958448-64963448 GCA_963932145.1 Acanthosepion lycidas | reverse complement strand
TTCAGCGAAGCATAGATCCATCAATCTCTTATCTCAAATAACAACTTAAAAGAGACTGTTTGACCAACACAAGGAATGTTAAAAGATTCATGCTAAAAAGATAAAAAAACAAATGAAAACTACAGACAAAAGTTCATTTTCTCCAGCAAGACATTAATTTCTGTAGTTTACTGCTACCAGCAAGCAGAAATATTTCTCCTTGGCCTAAACTAGTCGAGGAATCTAAATGAAATAATAATAATAATAAAAAAAAAACGAAAGAATATTAATCTACAACCCAGTGTGTCAGAAGATTTTAATATTTTTTTATTGTTTAATATATATATATATATATATATATATATATATATATATATATATTATTATTATTATTATTATTATTATTATTATTATTATTATGTTGTCCTAGAAATTCCGTTGCTCACATGTGCGTTAGATTGTAATCTCAGTATGCTTTTGTAGTACCAAATTTCTCTTGCCTCAAGTCTGCTCTTCCTCTGTGATGAGATTAGCCATCATTCATTCCCATATAGGAGGAATGATATTACGTAACATTTCAGCACCCTTTTCATTGTTTCTAACGAAATTTTTCTGTTTCTTAATACATAACTTATCTTTTGGAAGTCATTTTTCGCTATCAAAATACACCTTCGGCTTTGAATGTCGACTTCCTGTTTTCTGGGAAATCAATTCCCAGATATTTAGATTGTTGTACTTGTTCGATTTTAGTATTTCCGATTTCGAATCGGCTTGGTTAGATTCCTGTTGCTAATGAGCAGGCATTCTGCCTTCTTGCAATTGAGTTTGTGGCCGCCAATATTGTATATATATATATATATATATATATATATATTTGTGTAATCCTTCTTTAATGCACGTTTCATTGAATACGACAATGTTGCTTTAATTTAGTTTTTATACAATTTCTCGTGTGAACTCATTTTTTTTTCTTTTAAGATGATCAATTGTATAAAATCTGTCCGAATGTTTTTTTTTTCGAGCGCTTTTGGCTATACTTTCAGCCATTTTCAAGGATGAAATATTTTAACTGTTAAATAAGAAATAGTTTGTTGCATGTATGTATTTATGTAATGTTTTCATTTTTTATTTATCTTTTTCAAAACACAGTCAAGATATAGATTTCAATGAAACATGCATATATATATATATATATATATATATATATATATATATATATATATATATCATTAAATAATATAGACAAGTTTTGTCTATTTATTTTAAGTAAGTTCCTTTCATATTGTCTGATAAGCTTAATAACATTATCATTGAAAAACGAAAGGAAATCACCATATTGATACACGCTTAAATCCAATCTAAGCTTTCGGCTGACATAAGCCATTATCAAAGATGACAATTACTTTTCAATATATCAGCCAATACACGGATGAAAGAATAATGATAGCCTGTTTTTGTTGCATGAAAAATTTCAAAGGAACTTACTTAAAATAAATAGACAAAACTTGCCTATATTATTTAATGAAACATGCATTAATTAAAAATTGCTGCCTAAATATACACAATATATATATAAATATATATACATGTTATACGTTTTTGCACCAAACGCGCACGTAAAACCGTAAATAAACCGATCTGGTGAATATACACTCGGCGGTCTGACTTCATTACCCTGGCTAACTAGGTGTTTATTCCCCAGGTTAGCTCTGCATCTGATACGGGTAAGATACTGTTTGGCAAGAACTCACATAACAAAATCATCTTTAAGTGTAAGCAATAGCAGAAAAATCAATTTGCCTAGTTTTATATATATTTCGTTTAGGCTCTTCAACAGCCTCATAAACCCGGCAGTTTGATTGAAACCTCGACTGTAATATTTCTTAATGAATAACCCTATTGAATATTCCGAGTTGATAAAACCGACGATATCTGGCCATCTGTGCATATCAACCTGACTGAACTGTTCACTTCAGACAACACTGTCTATGGATATGTTGAACTATGTGTACACTCTGCTTGTATTCATTTTGTGGATGTCTTTAGCATTAAGTAATGACTGGCTTTCAGAAAGCCTTTGAGCTGAGGTGAGAAATGCATGTCGTGCCTCTCTGAGTGGATGAATTAGTTGATTCGTCATTCAATCGCATTAACTTTGTCAGAGTTATTACCCATGATTATTCGGTGGTTGTTGATAGCGTTTCCGTGACTATCATGGTCACTTTAATTTTGCCTTTCTCCTTTGAGCGTACACGTCCCTTTTCCCGCCTTGCATTTCTTGTCTCTCTACTTTTGCATTTTATTCGGATTTCTTATTCGTTCGTTCGTTCGTTCCTTTTTTTTTTTTTTTTTTTTTTTTCTTCATCAATTTTTTGCTTGTTCTCGACAGACATATTAGGTTGGTGCAAAAATAATGTCGTTTTCTCACATGTGTTACTATTTGAGAAAACGACATTGTTTTTGCACCAACCTAATAATTTCATGTTCACATCTTTGCTTAATTGATACTTATATTTTTTTCTTTTCTTCTTCCATCTAAAATTCTTTTTCCTTCTCCCACTTCTGCTTCCTCACACATTTCTTCCTCCTCCTCTTCCCCCTCCTCCTCCTCCTCTTTTTCTTCTTCTTCTTTTTCTTCTTCTTCTTGTTTATCTACTTCTTGTTCTTACACTTCTTCGACTTCTTCTTCTTCTTCTTCTTCTTCGTCGTCGTCTTCTTTATATTCTCTTTCTCCTACTTCTTCTAGCTCACACCCTTTCTTCTTCTTCTTCTTCTTCTTCTTCTTCTTCTTCTTCTTCTTCTTCTTCTCTCAACTCCTGCCATTCCCCCTCTTCTTGCTTATCTTATTCTTCTTCCTCTTCTTCCGTCTTATTTTTTTCTTCCTTCTCCCACATCTTCTTCATCCTACTCTTCTTCTTCCTCCTCCTTTTCCAACTCTTCCACTTCTGCCTTATCTTCTTCTTCGTCCTCATCTTATTCTCCTTCTTCTTCTTCCATTTAAAAATCTTCTTCCTTCTTCTACTTCTTCTTCCTCCTACTCTTCTTCTTCTTCTTCTTCTTTTTCTTCTTCTTCTTTTTCTTCTTCTTCTTCCGGCTAAAATTCTTCTTCTTTCCCCCCTTTTTCTTCTTCTTTCCCCCCTTCTTCTCACCCCCCCATCTTATTCCACCTCCTTTACCTCATCTTCTTCCTCATCTTCTCCTTCCTATTCTTCTCCTTTCTCTTCCTTGTTTTTCATCTAACCCCCTTTTCCTTCTCTTCCGTTTCTTCTTCCTGCTACTTTTCTTCTTTTTTTCTTCTTCTTCTCCTCTTCTTTTTCTTCGCCCTCTTCTTTTTCTTGAAATAACATTTAATTTCCCTTGCTGTATTCCCAATAATATAGGCTTACGAACATATCACGTTGAAACACCGGTTCCCGTGTGATCCCCGAAGTTTTGCAACATCGAGCGTGTTCAGACTGCTTGGGGATAACAGTTGCTGTAATTTTGGATGTGCGGCTGGTTTAATGGACAATGGTTTGGAATTGAAAATTGGAGTTGAGTTTCAATACCAATCGTGTTTGTTATATTCACTTACGAACAAATACACTTTGCAAAGTTATGAATCCACCTCTTCTCCCTTAGATATAGGTTAATTAGTAGAAATTGTATCAGTAAATCATTATCATCTCCAAAAAAACAATACCTAAAATATCGTGTTTCATCTCGTTCTTTATTACTCTCTATCTTTATTTACTTCCCCTCCTCCTATTACTCATCCCCTTCCTCTTGTCCTACTTCTTCTTCTAATTATTATTATTATTATTATTATTATTATTATTATTATTTCCTTTGATTTCTGTTATATTCTCATTTTTTCCGGGTCCCAACCAGAGACCTAAGGTCATAAATGGCACCATCTCTTTTTCTACTGAGCAATTTAAAACACACACACACACACATATTTTACAGAGATAAAGCCTTTCATAAGGTGTAGGCTGTACTCGTGAGAACAATCTTTTGTATTTCTTTAAGGCATGGGCTTCCAGGAATCCCTTCAATGAGTCTATTCCAACCAATCCGAGGGCTCCAACTACAACAGATATTTTTCATGTTCTTATGTGCCACATTTTTAAGATTTCGATTTCAAGGTCCTTGTATTTTGACAGCTTTTTGAAGATCTTCAAAGATGCATTGCAGTCTGCAGGGACTGCCATATCAATAAAGAGACATTTTTTAACTTCTACGGAAACTGAAAGAAATTTATATGGACACCCGCCAGACTCGATTACGAAGATAGGACCTTTTACAATTTTATGGGACTACACAATACACACTGACAGAACAATCAAAGCTCATCGCACAGACATCGCTATTACAGTCCGCAAACAAAAAAATTGCCTCCTCCTCCTCCTCCTCCTCCTCCTTCTTCTTCTTCTTCTTCTTCTTATTATTATTATTATTATTATTATTATTATTATTATTATTTACCTTGATTTCTGTTATATGCACATTTCCACATAGATCACAACGAGAGACATAGTCAGAAATGGTTTCATGACATTTTCCATTAACCATTTTTGTAAAAATACAAACGAAACTCCCTAAGATCACACACTTTTTACATAAATAAATCTCTTTCTAATGCGTGTGCTGTACTTGTTAATACAGTTTTGGGTATTTCTTTAAGGCTACCAGAGATCTCTTCTCTACCGTAAATCTTTTCTGCTCAAAGCATTCGTGGGTAAGCTTAGATAGGTTATTTGCATCTTTCCTCTGGCCCGTCTGTTTTCAATATGCCCAGTGAGTGTCAAATTCTCCAAGGCGTCTTTCCTCTTTTTGTCTATCGGATCCTTTTTTTCTAATCAAATCCAGGGTTCCACCTACACCTAGAATTATTGATGCGACAAATGACACATTTTTGAGACATCCTCTTCTAGATCCTTCTAATTTGATAGATTTTTTTTTTTAAATCGTCAAAGATACATTGCCATGTCAGTAAGAAAATACATTCTGTTTTCGTGGTCTTTGATTACGATGCCTGG
>OZ010610.1:64863448-64953448 GCA_963932145.1 Acanthosepion lycidas | reverse complement strand
AACGTCCAACCGCTGTGTCGTTCTACCTATGTAGTCGCATCCACAACTACATTTGAAATGATAAATAACAGAGTTAATATGGTGGGGGGGGCGTAGAACGTCTTTACACATAGATGAAAGTACGGACTTAGTTTGAAAGACAACACGAACATTGGCTGCAAAATAACACTGATGTGAACTCCATGAAATACGCTTGGCGAAGGATTCACTAATGCTACCCAACCACGGCAAACGAAGATAGACCGAACATTTACCCACTGAAGCAGGTTTAATTTTGTTAAACCTGGCAGTTTCATCTCGAATAAATGAGTGAACAATGTTCAACGGATAACCATTGTTCACAAAAATCTCAGTTAAGCGACTGATTTCATGTTTCAAAGTGTCATCCGAACAAATCATTAGGGCCCTATGTGTCAGGGTCCTAATCAAATTAATCTTTTGTCGTTTAGGACAAAAGGAGTCCCATCGAGTATATAATCCAGTAAATGTAGACTTCCTGTAAACTGATGTGATAAACGAGGAAGGAGTTCTTTGAACAAGAACATCTAAGAAGGGCAATGAACCATTGAACTCCTTATCTACTGTGAATTTAAGGGCAGGATGAACACTGTTGAGTAGGGAAAAAAATTGATCCACTTCCGATTCGTGGCTGAACACACAAAAAGTGTCATCCACATACCGAAAGTAAACCTTGGGTCGGGCAGAACTTAACATAAGGCTTTCTTCATAAAAACCCACAAAGATATTAGCCAACACGGGACCCAAGGGGGAACCCATCGCTACACCATCGATCTGACGATACATGATATTGTCGAAACTAAAATCGACGAACATGGTGGCAAATTTCATGAGTTCAACGAACACTTCTTCAGGTATATTAGGAGGAGTCAAATTACTACGATATAACATATCGCTGCAAATATCAATAGTCTCCGATAAAGGCACACACGTGAAGAGGCTGCAGATGTCAAATGAACACATAAATCCATCTGTGGCATCCCAATTCCGAATAAATTTAGAAAAAAGAAAACGAATCTTTAATACAAAAGGAACTGTAATGCTGCAACACTGGTTGCAACAATATAGCAAGCCACTTTGCAACTTTATGCTGTGAAGACCCAATCATCGATAAAATGGGTCTCAACGGGACATCCTTCTTATGAATCTTGGGTAATCCATAAAGACGGGGACGAATAGAGCCAAGCGGTCTCAATTGCTCCGCCATTTCAGATGAAAGAACACCACTTTTTACCCACTTGACAAGACGTTTCTGAAATCGAATTTCAGAAGTCAACGTAGAATCGTGAGTATCACTGGAACCAAGGCGTTGAAACTTGGAAGGATCATTCAATATACTTAACATTTTGTTAATGTAATCATGGCGGTCCATAAGGACAACACCCGATCCTTTATCCGGTTTCGTAATAACCAAAGAATGGTTATTCTTAAGGGATTTAATAACCTTATGGTGTTCACTTCTCCATTTCGATTCAGAGAAATAAATAGGAGAACTAGCATAAGAATGAGCCAAATCATTCAATTTAGCTCGAAAGTCGCTGGATTTATCACAAGACACAGGTTGAAGCTTCGAGAGTTGAGCATAAAATACTTCAAATTCAGAAAAAATATTCTCCCTACTAATAGAAGTAACAGGAATGCTAAAATCTAGACCATGGGCCAAGATAGCAAGCTCAATCTCTGAGGGAGATTAAGACGACAAATTAACTACATTTTTTGTAGCATTTGGTTCAACCATACAGCCAAATTTTTTGGAGATAAGATGTTTTAACTTATCTTGAAAACAGCTAGACATCTTAGAATAACACCGTGCAGATATTGAACCAACATAACGGGCAAAGCGGATCCTATCAAAATATGATAAATAATTCCCTGCCTCACGCAAATAATTCCCTGTTCACTCAGTTATTCGAGATGAAACTGCCAGGTTTAACAAAATTAAACCTGCTTCAGTGGGTAAATGTTCAGTCTATCTTCGTTTGCCGTGGTTGGGTAGCATTAGTGAATCCTTCGCCAAGCGTATTTCATGGAGTTCACATCAGTGTTATTTTGCAGCCAATGTTCGTGTTGTTTTTCAAACTAAGTCCGTACTTTCATCTATGTGTAAAGACGTTCTACCCCCCCACCATATTAACTCTGTTATTTATCATTTCAAATGTAGTTGTGGATGCGACTACATAGGTAGAACGACACAGCGGTTGGACGTTAGAATTAAACAGCACGTATCTGCTATAATACTGAATAAAAAATTTTCTTTGGGTGATACCATTCGTAACACGTATGGGTCTTCGATTGCGGATCACTTTATAAAGAATCCTACTTGTGCGTTGAATTTCAGTGTGAACTGGTTTTCAGTTTTGGCCAGTTCGCACTCGCTATTCCATCTTAAGGTGTTAGAGACGCTTTACATCAGGTTCAGGCAACCTACTCTTTGTAAACAAAGAGATTGTTTGCTTGGACTTGCTGTGCTGCGTTTCTAGCATCTTAGTTGGTATAACTTTTATAAGTGGCATTTAAGACCCGCTAGTGATTTACAAAGGATATATATATATATATATAATTATTTATTTAAAAATATGATTCCAACACGCTACATAAGAGCTCTCATGTTTCAATATATATATATATATATATATATATATATATATATATATATATATATATATATAAAATAAAAGAACAACTAGGAAACGTATCACAATCTAACATGTTTCACCTTCATTAAGGCTTCTTCAGAGATTGACAATAGAAATGAAAAGATAAAAATTCGAAATATTCGTAAGATGGAGATTAGACGAGTAAACGTTAATTTTGACATCGTCGCTTAATAAATCCTGAAATCTCATGACTTATATGAAATAGTTAGAAAAAGAATCAACGATATCCTTTTCGCCATTTCTATCTTCTATTTTGTGATATATTGAATATTACCCCGATCTTTCTACCCGTCAATGCTTCTAAATGATCCTCATATATTTTTTTTCCTGCTACTATTTTTACTTGTTTGTCGATATAAGAAATTTCCTTTTATTTTTATTTTCCTCTGTTCTATTTCTTCAATAACCTGTTAAACATTTCATTGCCCAAACGCAAGATGCTGTCACTTATGGAAGTGTGCTTCCTAACCACGCTCGCTGTTATATCGCCGCAGATTGATGTAGTTATTAACAAACAGAAATTACTTCCGTTAACTCTCCTCCCTCCCTTAAAGAAATGGCTTTGTTTGCGTCTTCATTTATTTATCCTGTGTAATTCTTATAATCGATACGCTTCTATCTTGACAGTCTAAATCTCAAAAGCCCGCGAGCGAAACGTGATAAAAAGCTGTTTTTTTTTTATTTTGTTTCTTCTTTTCTTTTTTTTTTTAGCTTAATAGCTGACAATTTCTTTCTTGCCGTTTTGTTATTTCTCTATTTACTTATTCTTTCTTTCTTTCTTTCTTTCTTTCTTTCTTTCTTTCTTTCTTTCTTTCGTTCGTTCTTTCTCTTTCTTTCTTTCTTTCTTTCTTATTTCTTTCTTTCGGTCTTTCCTTTTCTTTTTTCTCTTTCTTTGTGCCTTTCTTTCGTCCTTTCATTCTCTTTCTCTCTTTATTTCTTTCTTTCTTATTTTTCTTTTGTTCTTTTTTCTTTCGTTCTTTCTTTCTTTCTCTTTCATTCTTCCTTTCTTTCTTTCTCTTTTTATCTTAATTTTTGTTGTCGTCTTTCATCGTCTTTATTTGGTTTCTCTTATTTTTCCATCTCGTTTTATTATACTTTCTTTTTTAGTTTGTTTTGTATTTTTCTTCTTCCTCTTTCTTTTCTCTGTTTTCTTCTTTCTTTCATTCCTTGATTTTCTTTTGTTTCCTTTAGATTTTCTTTTGCTTAATTTATTTTTTCCTTTTTCTTTATTTTTTCCTTTATTTTTTTCTTTCTCTTTCTTTCTTTATTCTTTTTTACCTTTCATTTTCTATATTTATTCTTTCTTTCCTTTCTTTCTTTTACTTTTTTCTTTTCTTTTTTCTTTTTATTTCTATGTAGTTTTATCTGCGTCGCTTATTCTTTCCTTCGTTTTTTATTTTGCTTTCATTCATTATTTTATTACATTATTCTTTTTTTGTTTCTATCTTTCTTTTTTCTCCTTTGTTGTTTTTTTCTTTTTTTCCTTTTTTCTTTATTCGATATATAATTCTTTCTTTCTTTGTTTTATAATTACTCATCTTTTTCATTCTTCTCTTTTCCCTTCCTTACACATATTTTTTTTCTTTTTTCGTTCGTTCTTTCCTTCCTCTCTTGCTAAAAGCTTCATTGTCTCTGATATATCTTTACTCTGCCTTTTCTCACAATCACAATGGAATGCTACATAATTTTTGGCGGTAATGTCAAGGTGTCAATTTTCCTTCCTGCCTTCCTTCCTGCCTTCTTTCCTTCCTTCCTTCCTTCCTTCATTCATTCATTTCTTTCTTTCTCTTTTAATTTCTCATCTTTTCATTATTCATGGTTTTCTTCCTTACTCTGATAGTTTGTGTGTGTGTGTGTGTGTGTGTGTAAATGGGTTCTAATGCAGCTGTTATTGGATAGGTGTAAAGTAAGGCGTCTGGATAGCTATGTAGTAGTGTTACCGATGTAATTATTTATTAGTTTGGTGGGATCAGGTACACACTTCTTTAAGGATCATTTGAATTCTTAAATAATGTTGCTTCTTTGATTTTGCAGGTGTGTTAATTTTTATGATAAGGTTAGCTGCTTTTTAATTATCTGTAATGGATAATTTAATTTTCTTCTTCGAGTCCACAGTTGTAACGTATTTCTTTATGATATTTCTAAAGGAGGATTCATCTTGCTTATAGATCCGCTTTTGTAGAAGTTGATGTTGTCTTTTGTTTTGTTTTTTTGTGTGTGTGTTCGGTATCGTTATTATTTGAAAAGAAATAGTCTAATCTGGTGATCGATGAGGTAGTTAGGAAAACCATTGTTGCCTGTTTTGCATTATTCAGTTCTTTAAGGAAAAATAGTTTATTTTTATTTATGCATGCCTGTCTTTATTTTTTACCCACGAACTAAGTAAAAAAATAAACCTTAGACGTTCTCGTAGAATACAGTAACAACACGTTCACCACCTCATTATATAAAAACCACTAATAGAAACTCTTGCCATCTTAATTTTAATAGTGAATGCCCAATTAGATATAGAACAGCAGTTATAAAAATTTCCTAAATTATAATATTATAATACAACCTCTCGTCTATTTTTCCTTGATGCAGAGCCGTGATAGACTCATGAATGTCCGAGCTAGGTTAACTGAAAAAAAAAATAGAATATTCGAATATCCTTCCCAAATATGTCACGTAACGAGCAGTTTCAACACTTCTTTGTGGTGTACTTTATCAAATACAGGTGCACACCCTTCTGCATTTGTATTACTCCTTTTTTGTCTACCTAAATTGTTTTTTAAACAAAATGGTTAATTTGATGTATCGTTATTTGATAAAGTATTCGGTAAAACATGGCCATTCATATGTTATATTCGGAAGATGAGACAGACGAGAATTTTTCAACGAACTTTGTTTTTTTTTTATATATAAAACTAAATCAAATATCGCATGACGTCGAAGGAAATATTTTTTTTACATGTATTTTTTTATATACTCAGATTTAATATATTGTTTTTTAAATAACCACACTTTCACAAATATTGATCCAAGCTGTTTCTGAAAACCTACGTTATTTTCTTTTCTCACTCATGCATTCTGATGATGACTCCTGCGAGTCGAAAGGTTGGGACATAATATGAAGTTTGAGCAATTGTAAGAAACAAACAAACTACATTTACAAACGACGTGATATAGGAATTTATTAAAATGGATGTCGAATTTAAAATTGGAAAATAAAAGACTGAAACTAAAAGTCTTTATTATCAAATAATTTTAAAAAAAATGTCAAAACAATACACTGAGTATATTGAAACTCATATTTCTTTCAAGTTTTTAATCGCTTTGAAAAACATAAAAACAAGAATGAGAAAAACATAGACTCAAATAATATTATTGAACAATGCTTCATATAAAGATGCTTCTTATTTTTCAATCTATCTATATATATGTATATGCAACAATAATGATAACATTCGTTTCTTTTTTCAGGTAACCTCTGCGTAACCATGCTTATTAATTACTTATGGGAACGTTTTTCTTTTTAGCTCCTGATGCATTTTATCTTTTACAATCATAAGAAATGTGCAGTGATGCAAAATAAGTAACATAACTGTCCAACCATTAGAATTAACAAAGTTCGCAATAAAAAGAAAAAGGAACGGAACAACAATGAAATAATATCAAGCAAACAATATACGCAAAGTAAATTAACAGGTAAGAACGCAAAAAGTTCACAAATTAAGAATTGGTGTCGACAAACAAAAGCTAGTTCAGACAAGCGAACGTACCATGCTGTCTTCTAGACAAGGCAGATCTAGACAAAGGTTATTTGCTTTAGCCTCTCCACAAGACAGGATGTGGCACAAGTACATTTTTTTAAGTGGGCGATCCCGATCCTGTAGGCTTGGGCAAAGATTCCTCGTAGACCCCACATACATGGGGTGGGGCTTTTCTACCTCCCCAGACATGACTCTACCCTTCAGCATAGCCTTGTCTGGGTTCCTCTCTGCCCGAAGGCAGAGAGTTCGATGTCAGTCGCGAACCGAAGAATTCAGAAGATTTGGACTGCGTCATGTCAAACTGCAAATCAGCCTATTTTATTGGTTAAGAAAAAATATCCAAGCATACATTTGTGTGATTTGTCTATAAAAAGGGGAGGGCCAAGTGTTCTGCAGCCATTTCTATGCCGATTGACATGGAGTGTTTTGTAGGTTTTCTGTGAATGTGTAGTATTGTGGTATCTGTAGGATTGAATGGTGATAGATGAGTTATTTTGGTAAATACGTAATTTGTAATGAATGAATGGGTCGTGAATCTGATTATCTAGGTATACTTTACTTACTGTTGACCAAACTTACCCCACTTCTCCTTTGGCCTTGTACCACAATTTTTGTAAAAAGAAGAAGCAAATACTCATTGCTATGCCGACTGAGTTTCTTGATTCTACCTATCGGCAGAACACAGAAGCCACTCTTATTTTTATGGGATGGACGGGTCTTACTAATATTTGTTATTTTTAATTTGAATATTTTGTCAGTTAGTTTCGGAGATCATCTACTCTTCGCTCCTCATTTCATGCTCATATATTTTTATAAGAAAAAAAGAAAAATAGAAAAGACATCTAAACTTTGATATTTTTATGCCATGCGGTGTATTATGGGATTTGTAGGATTGAATGGAGATGAATGAGTTCCTGGAGTGAATAAGTCAATTGTAATGAATGAATGGCTCGTGAATCTTATTACCTAGATCTAGGATAGTTACTGTTGACCAGATTTACAACATTTCTACTTTGGAATTTATGCCGCAATTGTTCTTTTATGGGCAATAAATCAACATTCTTATGCTCATAAGCAAATTCGTTTCACTTTTCAGGTTACCTCCGCGTAAAAATGGCTATGAATCACTAATAAGTATTACTGACTTTTAGTTACTGATGCATTTTATGTGCTACAATCTTAAAAAAAACATTTGTTTCAGGCCCCAGCCGTTTAAACATGGCTATTAATCTGTGATAGCAATGATTTGCTTTTAGTTCCTGATACATGTTATATGCTACGACCATGAGAAAATTTGTTTCTCTTTTCAGATTACCTTTGCGTGAACATGTCTCTTAATTAGTGAAGGAATGATTTGCTTTTCGTTCCTGATGTATTTCGTATGCTATAAGCGTAAGAGTCTCTGTTTCTCTTTTCAGGTTTTTTCTGCGTAAACATTGATATTTTTATGCGATAGTGCCGCGTTGACTTTTTAAAATATTCAGTGAAAGGCGTTCTTTCCTCATGTTCTTTTCTTCATCCTTATCTATTGATTACGATTATTTTTTTTATTATTTCTGATAAAAGCATCATCATATTCTTCAGGATAAAATGGGACCAAGAAAAGGAAAAAATAATCAGTTTCATAGTAATGAAAAAGAAAAACTCTTTCACTCGATCGATGTCCCCACCATAGTCGCATTTGCAACATTATTATTCATAATAATAACACAAAAATAGACGAAGTGAAGGCAATATATCTTGAGATAAAACCGTTTCTATTTTATGATTATTAATAATAATAATATAAAATAGACAATAAAGGCAATATATCTTGAGATAAAACCGTTTCTCTTTTAGGATTATTATTATTATTATTATTATTATTATTATGAAGAAAGAGAAGAATAAAAACATGAAAAATTATGATAATTGCAAGGACAATGAAAACACCATAAACGCTAGATAGAATGTGCGCAGAAACGGAAAAGTCACACTTGGCGCATGCGAAGTGTCGCTTGTTGACGTAATCACTTCCTTTTGCTTACAGAAACTGGTAAAACACTTATTTCGTTTTGTTTCCAAAAATGGGTGCCGATTTTGAAGAGGCACCGGAAAGACGGTCAAAATGCTTACTATCCTCTATTGATTTGTTTTTATTATGTTGTTGTATTTTGCCTCTTATTTTTCTTCTACTCCTCCTCCTCCTCCTCCTCCTCCTCTTCGGCTTTCTTATTCTTTTTCTTCTTCTTCTTCTTCTTCCTATTGCTTATTGGGGTTTTCTTTCAGCGCAATGTTCTTAACCCGACGCTCTAAATCTTTGCCGCCCCTTCTTCTAAACGTTTTTTACTTCTTCCACTCTTTGTATTCTTTCGCCGTAATATCCGCCTCAAGGTACGTTGCTTCATTGCATGGTGGCTTTATCTTTTCCCCACACCCAATACTCAGAATGCATTAAAGACCTCGAAAATGTGAGGATAATAACTCTCAACGAATGAGTGAAGATGAAGACACACAAACACTTTGTCTATAACTGACATTAACACATCAAATATAATAGAATTTTATGAAGCTCTTCGGAATGTTTCATTGCATTCTGCGGAAAAGTAACATATATATATATATATATATAAAATTTTCATAATATATATATATATATATAATTTTTATAATATATATATATATATATATATATATATATATATATATATACGTTAAATATTAAATATTAAAAAAGAATTTTCCCCCATCCAACGCTTTATCCAAAATCTTTAATAGGAATACAGTCAAATTTAGTTAAGTTGTATGCCCAATATGACTAATTGGATTAAAAAATATAATATTAAAAAAGACTAAAGAATACCATTCCCCTCTAAATGTAACTGCAGAAATAAGACGCCCTGTCCACTTAAGGAAAGTGTCAGCATGAATGCGTAGTTTACAAAGTGGAATTATGAAGAAATAAAACTAGTAATAGTGATGAGAACAAAAAAATTCTACTAAAGGAACTTTAAAAAAAGATACTATAATCACATAAGCAGTTTCAAACGCGAATGTTATAGGCATAGTACCATCCTTTCTAAACACATATGGAATATAAAAAGGAAGGCATCCTCTTGATTTTAAAATGGGAGATAATAAAGAAATGTTATAGATATAAAGCCGGCAACAGGCATTGACTCCTATGCATGGAGGAGAAACTAGCCATAGCTACTTTTACTAAATCTGATATGTTACTTAACCAAAGATGAGAAATCCTTAACAGGTGTAAACATAAGAAATCATGGTTGCTGGAATAAAAGAATAGTAATTATTTTAATTTAATATTTTTTTAACGTCAACTGGTTTTATGCTAATTTTAGGTTTTAGTGTTTGTTTTTATCAATAAATATATTCAAATATATTCCATTGTCAAATCCTCTTCAGCCATTGCACCCTGAATATCCATTTAGGTGAAACCTAGGCAAGTATTTTCTGGCTCACTAGGTTTTTACATATATATATATATATATATATATATATATATATATATATATATAGATAGATAGATAGATGTAGACAGGGTGAAGATAGGAATCGATATTTTATCGTGTCCGTCATTTTACCGTGGTTTCAAGATCGCACTGAAGTCTGAAAGTGACAGTCACCATGCAGTGTTGATTCATATGTCCGCATTGTCTATATCTACAAACACGCTCATTTTCTATTCTCTTATAAATACACACACACATACACACACACATACACACACACACACACACACATCAGGTCATCCCATAAATTCTGTCCGAATTTTAACTTTTTGTTCTAATGAACGAAATTTAAAGAGTATTTTATAATGTATAATGCAGCTGAACATTATTTTTATGTTTAGATGCATTTAAACTTAACACATTTTATTTTAGAGAACAATAAAATTAAATTTTGTTTGAAAAAAACCCTGATAACATGGAAGTACCCAAGAATGATTTGAGGCACATAATGCTTTATGTGTTCAAGAAAGGAAACTCAGCAGGCGAAGCGGCTAGAAACATTCACTCAGTTTATGGAGAGAAATGTGTGAATGAAAGAACTTGCAGAAGATGGTTTGCAAAAATTAGAGGTGGAGATTTCACCCTTGGAAGATGAAGATCGAACCAGACGTCCAGTTGAGTTTGATG
Source organism: Acanthosepion lycidas (assembly GCA_963932145.1). Lineage (NCBI taxonomy): Eukaryota > Metazoa > Mollusca > Cephalopoda > Sepiida > Sepiidae > Acanthosepion > Acanthosepion lycidas. Next base: position 64,942,882 of record OZ010610.1, on the reverse strand, counting down.
AAAAGCTTCTTGAAGCAGCCCTTGAAGAAAATCCTGCTTTATCAGTTGAGGAATTGGCAGTGGTTCTCAGTTCAAACCATACAACTGTTCATCGTCATCTTCAACAACTTGGAAAAGTTCCTAAACTTGAAAAATGGGTGCCTCATGAATTGTTTGAAAACAACCTCAAATCCCGAGTTGACATCTGCTCTTCTCTCCATTCTCGCCAACTTGTTTCACCTTTTTTGGATAGACTTGTGACTGGCGACGAAAACTGGATCTTTTATCGAAATGTTAAACGTCGTAGACAGTGGCTTGGTAAAGGGGAAGGACCCCAACCACAGCCAAGAAGGGAACTTCAGGGACGAAAGGTTCTTCTTTCAATCTGGTGGGATCACCAAGGAATAATCCACTTTGAATTCTTACCACCTAATGTAACAATTAATGCTCAAATATACTGTCAGCAATTAGAGCGTTTGAACCAATCTTTAAGGGAAAAACGACCTGTTCTAGTGAATCGAAAAGAGGCCATGTTTCATCAGGACAATGCGCGACCCTACACAGCAAGAATCACGTCACAAAAGATCGAAGAACTTGGTTGGGAGAAAATTCCTCATCCACCTTATTCTCCCGATCTTGCTCCTTCAGACTACCATTTGTTTCGTAGCTTACAGAATAATTTGGAAGAAACAGCTTTTGTAACACGGGAAGAGGTTAAAACTGACATTTGTGAGTTATTCGCATCAAAGCCAAAAGAATTTTACAGTAATGGAATTAGTAAACTTGTTAATAGATGGAAGGAAATCATAGATAATCAGGGAAAATGCATTGTTCATTGAATCTGTAATTAAATGTATCATTTGGTCACTTGTTTTCTTTATTCAAAATTCGGACAGAACTAATCGGATGACCTGATATATATATATATATATATATATATATATATATATATATATATATATATATATATATATATATATATATATATATATTACAATTTTTATACCCACTAATTTAAAATTAAAAGTTAATTTTTCCATACAAGAAAATGCAATAACATCTTAATGGAAGTAACTTATCGGTCAATTTTAACGAACTTCTCCCCATATATATATATATATATATATATATATATATATATACAGACAGACAGACACACACAACACACACGCGCACGCACATATATATATATATATATATATATATATATATGTGTGTGTGTGTCTGACGATCGCAAAGAGCGTAAAACCCAGTGTCATAAACTCACATCAATACAACTATATATATATATATACATATATATATATATATATAATATTAGTGGTAAATATACACATACATATGCCAAATATATAAACATATATACATATATACATATATATTTGTATTTCCAAGAGGATAGAATCCAGATAGAACTCAATGTCCAGGACAGTGTAAGGATATAATAAAAAGGCTTAAACACTAATATTCTATGGTCATAATTTATTCCACTGGAATTCATGATCCCTCTCTATAGCTCTAACATTCGTCCCACACTGTCATACATACACTCTCATTAAATTTTATTTTTTATTCCCGGAGTTGCTTTTTCTGTTTTCTTTTTGAATTTGTAGATCTGATGAATTGGATCGTATTTACGATTCCAATGGAATAAATTATGACCATGCAATATTAGTGTTTAAGCCTTTTTATTATATATATATATATATATATATATATATATATATATATATATATATTCAACCTTTGGAAGTAAAGTCTGATGATCCAGATCCCTTTAAAAGAGCTGTGGTGAATTAAAGTGGTCTGTTTTTTTTCAAATATATTTGCTCTGAATTTACATTGAGCTCTCCGGATGTCATCCTCCTTGGGTCTACCCATACAGATTACCTAGATTTGCATAATATATATATATAAATATATATATATATATATATATATATATATATATATATAAAGAGACAAGAGGAAAAACTATACTTACGTAACGTATTTCGTCCTCTGATACACTAAGCAATTTCTAAAGGCACGCAGCCGCAAATAACATAAATATTGTAGAATATATATTGTAGAACCAGTATATTGATCTTGACTTGTATAAAAATACGTATGCTGTTGGCACACTGAATGAGGGACTTTATCAACTCAATGCTTTATCTCCTGTACAAATACTTTCTATATGAGAATATATATATGTATATATATATGTGTGTGTGTGTGTGTGTGCGACAAAGTTTCGTTAAATTTTACCGGCTAGGTCCGACTACCATTTACATCTTTTAGAATTAACTTAAAGCGCCCGGTGCTAACACTCAATCGACAGTTTTTACACTCACTAAATCTGAAAAAGAAACCTAAAAGAAACCTACAAGAAAAATACAAAATGTACTTGAAAATACAATAAAACTATAAACGAATTAATTTGTCAGTCATTTTGAGTCATAACTAGAATACCCGGTTCAGGTTATAAAACACTGAAGTTGTCTGTTTGAAGAAAGTTGAAATAAAAACACTTGCAGTATAAAGAACAGGAGTTTTTAAATCTTATTCGCTTGAACTATTTTTAAAATCAGATTAACTTAAAAATACTTTTTAAAATATTGTTTGTTTAAAGACAGCTGAAATATATATAATTAATCTATAAAGAAGTGGACGAAACAGCAAAGCAGCATCTCTTTTTGCCTGTCTTTAACTTAAAATATTTTATTTAAAAATTGTCTGTTTGAAAAACGTCAAGATAAAAATACTTAATGTACAAAGAACTCGTAAATCATTATGCACTGGGCGGACGCAACAGTCAAACACGCTTGCAATCACAGACTTTTACTATTAGATAGATAGATAGAGAGAGAGAGAGAGAGAGAGAGAGAGAGAGAGAGAGAGAGAGATATGAATCGACTGTGACAGCTAGCTACCTTGCTAGCTAAATAGATAGATAAGTTGTGATAGATACTAAAATACTGAGATAGATAGATAGATAGATAGATAGATAGATAGATAGATAGATAGATAGATAGATAGATCATTCTTAAAATAAATCAACAATGTTTTAGGGCAATTTTTAACATCAAATTGAGATTTTTTTTATAAACTTGAATATTTTTAATATATTGAACATTATGGATGAAAAATAGAGAATTTTATTTTGTGCTTGTTCGAGACTTTGCAGGACGAAAGAAAAATGGTGCCAGAAACTTCCTTCCTTTAGTAGTGAGTCGAGCTTAGTTGAATTTTTAACATGTAAATGTTGGTAGGAAAAAAAGCAAATGTTGATAAGTTACCGAGTGACAGAGCACTGATTGGGACCTCCAATCAAGGCTTGCACCCTCCAGTCGAAAGACTGGTCGGTAGTATGACACCGGCCATATATATATATATATATATATATATATATATATATATATATGTGTATGTGTGTGTCTTTGTATGTGTGTGTTCTCTGTGTGTGTGAGTGCGTGTGTGTGTTTCTCTGTGTGTGTGTGCGTGTGTGTGCGTGGATGTGGCTGTCTATGTGGCTGTCTGTCTGTGTGTCGGTGTATACTTAAGTTATTATATTAATCTGGACAATTCTACTACTAATAAAATCATTTATCTATCTAAATGCTAATTCAACCACCCATCTCTTTAAATGCTAAGATATTTGTTTAAATACAAATATTTACAGACCTTACCTATAAACACATCGTATATAAGAATACTAAGCAAGACGGATCAGCATAATTGTTAATTATCCCATTAGCCAAACTCATCGATCGTCTTTCTCTACGTCCACAGATTTATTCATTTTCAGTTTTATGCTTGAAACTCAGGAGATATTTGTGATTTGTCAATGCGAGTCAGTCTATTGCATGTTCACAATCTGATACACATCCAGGCGATCGAATAAAATCCAGAAGCCAGATTAAAACAGGCGCGAAAATGTGATGGGGAGCTGAAAAATCTACCAGTCGACTCACTTTATAACATTACTCTTAAAGTTTGATCATGTCAAAACTGAAAATGAAAATATTGTCGTGATAAAAAATTACGAGAAATTGCGCCCCATTAAGCAATCCGATAATTCCTTTATATATATATATATATATATATATATATATAATATTTTTTTGTTTAAAAATATGTTTCCTTCGCTACATAAGAGTTCTCATGTTTCAAAAACGAGAGCCGAAACCATCCAAATAATTATTAAAATTAAGTTGAATTTTTAATTTTAATTTTAATAATTATTTGGATGGTTTCGGCTCTCGTTTTTGAAACAAGCGAACTCTTGTGTAGCGAAGGAATTATATTTTTAAACAACAAAATATTATAATAAATCTCTACTTCTGTATGGAGCACTGTCTTCTTAAAAATAAAAACAAAAATACTAAGGAACTCCAGATTATGCACCCAACGTGTTCTTTTCTATTTTCTGCATACCTGCGCACTTATATATATATATATATATATATATATATATATATATATATATATATATATATATATATATATGTTTTTTATATGTTATTTTTATAGATATAAATATTTAAGTAAATGCTATGTTTATGTTAAACAGTATTAACAACATATACCGGCTTGAATGTTCGAGAAATTTCATAGACGGTATGTATCCTCCGATAGGAATCGAATCTGTTCGATCCTCACTGGGTGCCTCCTACTTTCGCCCTTTTGCCACTTCTAAGTTACGCTTGGAAAATCACTATAACATGATGTGCTATACCATTTAGCTACAGAGGAAGCGCCTGGTTGTCAAGGTCAAATTACTGTATGACGGTTCAGTGGAGGATTCAATTTCGATTTCTGTCAGAAAGTATACGCCGTTTTCATTAAGTTTGCGTTGTTTTCCCTTGCCCTTCTATCTTCAATCCATCCTGAGAGTATCAGATTTTCCAAGCCCCATTTTCTCATTATGTATCCTAGATATTTCAGCTGGCTTTTCCTGGTGATAAATATAAGTTCACATTTTGTTTCTATTTTCTCTCTAAAACTTCCTTGTTGTTCACATGTTCGGTTCATTGTATCCTCAGCATACTTCTATAGAACCACATTTCTTTTTTATTTCAAGTCTTTTATTCATCTTTGAGGAGATTGTCCAGCATTCACGGCCATATAGAACCACAGATATCTCTTAACAGTTCAGTCCTCTTTTCTTTGTTTCTAAGGATATTTTTCTGATTCTTAATACTTTGCTTAGGTTTTGGAAGGCAATTTTGGCTGTCCCAATGCGCCTTCGGATTTTAGTGTCCTACTTTCCGTCCACTGCCGAAACACTTCCCAAACATTTAAATTTCTGCACTTGTTTGATTTTAGTATCCCCGATTTGCAATTTGCATTTTGCCCTCACACTTTTGCAAACTACAATGCAATCTGTCTTTTTGCAGTTGATCTTTTAGTCCTTTCCTCTCGCTTTCCTTCGCTAACTTCTGCAGATTTCCGTGTGTGCAATCAACACTGTCTAATCTGCTTATCTTATATAGTTAAGATTGTGTCTGTCAATAATTATCACAGAATTTCCTCACTGTATCGGTTGAATAAGTCTGGTGAGAAGACACATCCTTGTCTTACACTCCTTTTTTTTAATTATGTAAATCCGATCAGTTGAATAAATACTCTGAATTTAATACCGTAAAGAAGGGAAAGTCACTCACCTATCATTACAAAGAATTAACAGATATTTTAAAAATAAATAAACATATGTGGAGAGCCGTGACCGTTTATATCCTGACGCTTTATGGTAGGCTTCTGATCTTCCTAGGATTTCTGCTTCTCTCAAAATCACTTCATTGTATAGCTATCAAGGAAAAAGTTAGGTTTTTATTTTGCAACAGGTATTTATAGACAGAAGTAAAAGTCGTTAGTTTTTTTTATAATTCGTAAATGTAAGAACGCACATGAATACTCTTAAAGGAAACTGAAAGTCAAGTAAAAGGTAATGTTGTTAATTTTTAATTTTGTAATGTAATTTTAATTTATATTATTTTAGTTTGAGATTAAATTATGTATTATATATTACAAATAATATAAGGTTTGGAGTTTAACCGTTTTCTTATAATTTTAAAATATATTTAATCGTTGGTGAAGGTAGTTTTCGTTTGGTCTTTAATAATATGCTTTTTTTTTTCTAGATATTTTTTTTTTAATTTATATCTGAAATTTTTTCACACATACACATACACAGACTCGTACTCACATACATATATCCATATCTAGCCTAAGGGTGAGTGACTCCGGCTGATGTCAAATCGATCGTGTTTCGATACCGATTTGAAGCAATTACATGTCTAGCCACATTGATGAGCTGTGATACAGCAAAACTGTTTGTCTGTGGAAGACTATGTATATATATATATATATATATATATATATATATATATATATGATTGTGTATCTGGGTAGCAATCCCTCTTTTATACAAGTTTAATTAAAGATGACTAACATCAAGATATTGGGATTAATTTTATCAAAATCTTCAAGTGTTCGAATTATTTTTTTTTTTTTGTGGATATAAAATCTGTAAAATTTTTCCGAATGTTCTCTATGTCTGAGCGTTTTCGGCAATTCTTTTAGACATTATCAAGATTTTTTTTCATTTTTAAATGAATGTATACATTTTTAAATGGTCGGCTCCATTTAAATCTGTAGTAAGCACCTGACTCCTAATGCAATCATCTTCCTTTTCTTCCAGAACAGCCCGAAAATGGAGTACTGTTGCTATATTTTGGCGGGAGCTTCCCGGTCGTCACTTTCCAGACAAAAGCGTCTCGGAGTGCTTGTAGATGAGAAATTATTTTCCACCCACCCAAACTCTCTCTCTCTCTCTCTCGCAGGTGGTGTGTGACAAGCCTCTCACTGCTCTATCGCTACTTTCATGGAAAGTGCTCGGTCGAGCTGCATTACTTGTTTCCGCCAGTTCTATAGCTCACGTCCAGGAAGCAAATGATCGATTGCCCCCTCCGTATTCCATGGATAAGAAGTAAGTTTCAACCGAAAAGCTTCTTCCCGCGAGCCACTACTCTGTGGAACCGACTCCCAAGATGATGTTTCCCAGATCACTACAAACTTAACCTGTTCAGATTTAGAGTTAACAGCTGAAATATCTATCTATTACAGTCTGTTCATTATATAGATAGATAGATAGATAGATAGATAGATAGATAGATAGATAGATCTTCCTATCTTCATAAACTCTCTTATTGTGACCTCTTGTACAGTCTTCACCCCACTGTAAATATATATATATATATATATATATATATATATATATATATATATATATATATATATATATATATATATATCTTTTTTATTACCAATACTTCCATTATACATGTGGGTGAGGATATATATATATATATATATATATATATATATATATATATATATATATATATATATATATATATGTATGTATGATGTTTGTGGTATTTAAACCAGTTGGAATATGCAGTGCAAACCAACTAAGTTTATAGCTGGAAAATTGAAATGTAAGATTTTCTTTGAAATTTTTATTAATTGTATTGTTCTGTGTGATTTGTTATTATATTCATACATTAAGCTCTCTATAAGGGATTTTACCGGAATATTTATTTCTGAGGAACACCTCGGGATTATTCATATAACCAATATATATATATATATATATATATATATATATATATATATATATATATAAATTATAACGTAAGTATGTTATAACATCACTACAAAAATAACCATTTTGTTTCAACACTTCTGGTGTCTTGTCAAATGATGTTGATTTTAGATTCAAAAGTTTTTATAGAGTTCAAAACCAACTACTACCACAACTAGGCGAAATATTTTTACGTAAGATGTAATGACCAATCAAATTACAAGTATATGATATTACAAATAACACAACAACGCATCCTAGATGCAATTTATTAATGCTTTAAAATTAATATTTGGTTATATAGGAAATCAAGATAACTAATTAATCTCTAAATTATTATGTAATTAAAAAATAAAAGTTTCGAATATTAAACTCTAAATATAACCATACATCAAGTTCAGAATCTTACAAAATTATTCAAAGAAAAATAAGGAGAAAATATGCCGAAATTTTCATGTATTGTCCTTAGTAATGTTAAGTTTTCCGTCCGAATATGAGCGGAAGTAAGAGGTGCAATATATGGCTACAAAATTAGTTACTTTGACAGGGCTGTGATGTGGTGGATGAAGGTGAAAGGTTTAGTGGTAAAAAGATATATATATATATATATATATATATATATATATATATATATATATATAATAAAAAGTCTTAAACACTAATATTAGTGTTTAAGCCTTTTTATTATATCCTTACTCTGTCCTGGACATTGAGTTCTACCTGGATTCTATCCTCTTGGAATTTTTTATTCAAAAAATATACATGTGTGTATATGCACCTGTGGATTTTGCATAGATATGTATATTTACCACTAATATTATCTCTCTCTCTCTCTCTCTCTCTCTCTCTCTCTCTCTCCCTCTCTCTATCTATCTATCTATATATATATATATTTAGAACTGCTCATGATTAAACATAATAGACATTCGTTGTCTGCTATATTTATTAATATATGTTTGGAAAGAAAATAAATATGAAAAGTGGAGTCATTAAGAATATTTATTTAGAGTAACATTACAGGTTTCACAGTTTCAAGAAATTCTGGTATTTTTACTTTTGTAAATGTAAAAGAATATATGTCAGGGAGACATCACGTGATCTAAAAGCCCGTATCTACGAACATAAAACAGATTTAAGTTTGGACAACCATTCAAACTCTCTCGTAATACACAGGCACAAGACTGGTCATAAGAATTTTTATCTTACTAATGCCACCCTAATTAAAAAAAAAAAAAACATATTCTTTATGGAGAAAGCACTTCGATGGTCGATTAATAACAATATTACCAACTCATATTACCACGTCAAAAGCATTGCATCACATCGTCAGCCATTATTCAATCTATTGTTAAAGTATGTAACGGATGTTTATCTAACAGAAACGGTATGTATGTAAAATCTTTCCAAAATAAACATGGAAAAAATACAAACAAACACAGTGTATACTAGACCTACTCACACAGAATTACAAATATAATTTAACATTTGAATCCCACATAGAAAAAATAGAATATTTATAAACATATACATAAAGAAGTCCTTCGATAGAGTGTGGCATGGCGGTTTATAGCAGGTCCTGAGGAATTTCGCCAAACCAGTGAGGCGACGTACATGACCCTCCAGTAGTGCGTTCCTCCTCAAACGTCAAGTGAATGACTATTATCAGTTGGCGTCCGTCAGGGTTGTTTTCTTCCCCAAACATTGTCCAATCACTTTCTTGATAACATCGTGCAAGAAACCCTCAAAGTCTCAGTTCACTATATCCATAGAATGGCGAATCATTAACAATTTAAGCTTTTCTGATGACATTGAGTTTCCGGCGTCAGTAACTCTGAATTGCAGGGTCTCACCAACAGACTGATAGACAGAGGGATCATATGGAATGGAAGTGAATACTGAGAAGAGTGAAGTCCTGGTCAACATCCCAACCAAGGGGACGCCTTTAAATACCTTGGCAGTATCCTCACCTATGAGGGACGCACTACAAGGCCAGACTGGCTATGGCAACATCGGCAATGGCAAAACTCGGTAAGATTTGGATGAGCAAAACCATCATCTTTCCAGCCAAGATGAATCCCTACAAGCCCATAGTGTTGTCCATACTGCTCTATGGATGTGAAATCTGGACTCTGATAGCAGAATTCACGAAGAGAGACAAAACATTTGAAACGAAAGGTTTCAGAATTCTTCTCGAGATCTCCTGGAGAGAACACAAGACCAATGATTTTGTAAAGGACCAAGTAACACAGCTGGCCGTGAACAGGAGAAAGCTGTTTGACTTGGACATGTTAAACGCCACAATACACTTCCCAAGACGGTTCTTCACGGTGCCTGGAAGAGGATAGATGTAGGGGAAGGCAATCCAAAATTTGGATGGACAGCATCAAAGAATGGACAAGGATGGACACTTCGACACTGTTTCGTCAGAAAGTTGAAGATCAAATGTAGATCAGATATGGATAGGAATTTAAAAGAAAATGATAAAATGAAATAAAATTAAAGTAGGAAACAAATCAAACAAATCTAACATGTTTCGATTTATTAAGGCTTCGTCAGAGATTGAGAATAGACATATAAAAGCAAACAGACAGAATACTTGAATATTATCATTTTTAGTCATTCCCATTGGTCAAACCTGCGTCATGTGTATAAACGCAATAGATTATATATAAATATGTATTTATTAAAGACATTTTTATGTTTAACGTTCTTTTTTATAGATACAAATATTTAAGTAAATGCTCTGTTTATAATAAACAGTATTAAATAACATTTACCGGCCTGAATGTCCGAGAAATTTTCATAGAAAATATTCGTCCTTGGACAGGATTCGAACCTGCATCCTATACGGAAAATGGTGGCCGAGCGGTCAAGGCACGTCAGCGTAAATGACGGTTCCGTATAGGATGCAGGTTCGAATCCTGTCCCAGGACGAATATTTTCTGTGAAAATTTCTCGGACATTCAGGCCGGTAAATGTTATTTAATACTGTTTATTATAAACAGAGCATTTACTTAAATATTTGTATCTATAAAAAAGAACGTTAAACATAAAAATGTCTTTAATAAATAAATTGTCGGACTTTGTCCATTTCGTAATATATATAAATATGTGTGAGGAACATTTAGGACGTTAAAGTATGTGATAGTGTAGGTAAAGAAACGCTTGTGTGTCTAGATGTATGTGGGACGGTAACGTTAATTCATATAAGTTTATATGTGAGGAATGTCTACAGATGTCACCCACGTATTTTGCCGCTGAAATCTAAAGATATGTTGCAACTTTATTTTTATATTTGGCTGGATTTTTATTAGGTTGGTGCAAAAATATTTTCGTTTTCTAACATATGTTACTATGTGAGAAAACGAAATTAATTTTGCACCAACCTAATATATACTCTTGCATAGTATGTGTGTTGGGGGGAAAGTTTGTGGTCGTTTGAATAGACATCTCTATATTTTTTACATCGTGAAATTGTCATCTACTGACCTGGATTTTCAAGAGGTTTAATAAATAAAGTAAGTAGACTGGTAGACTACAATAACACTACGATAATAAGCAGAGATGCCTTACCAAACACATATATCCAGAAAATATAGCTTTTATAGTTATGAGATATAAGGTTCGATTTAAAAAATGAAAAAAAAAGTTAACGTAACGGATACCAAAATAGACGAATTATATTAAAAAGATATATGCATTTCTGGAAAAGGGTAACTGAAATTTGCTTTGTCAAGAAGTTCGTTAGTGGAGGAGCAATCTGGAAACACCCTGGGCTGTAGGATGTTCGCCCTTACATAAGGCAAGTTCAAATTTTCTTCGTTAAATACTCCCGAAATGCAGAACGGTAGAGAACAATTACACAGTTTGTTTTTTTTAAGCATTTCACCCCAAGCAAGGCGGGAAGCCACTAGGACGCAAGGGGTTACAGAAAATTTAGAGCAAGATCAGATAGGAGTGATAGAAGAGGGTAGTGGATAGATCAAGGCAACTGGAGATGTCGATTGACATTACACTTGAATAGCTGGAGATTATAGCTAACATGGAAACAGGAATAGGGAAGGGAGTTCCACAGGCGAGAGATGCGAGACATGAAGCTATTGGAGTAGAAGAGACGGCTACATTTAGGAGTTTCGACAGTGAAGATGTGAGAGCGTGATGCCAGCCTCGTATGGCGCTTGAACTCATGACGTCTGGGAACCAGCGAATGCAGCTCCTCGGAGCAATTTCCATGGAAGTATTTGTATAACAGACAGAGGGAGGCGACGGAGCGTTTGTGAGAAAGTGACTGTAGACGAGACGACAGAGCAGGGCCAACTACATTGCATATCCGCCTCTGGAGCCTATCAAGAACCCTGAGGCAAACAGAAGGGGCACCAGACCATATATGGCAGCAATACTCCATGCAAGGGCGAATTGTTGATTTGTAGATCTGGAGGATCGACTCCGGGGAGAAAACTTCCTGGCGCGGCTCAGGGAGCCAACTTTCCTTGCGGTGGACGAAGCAATTGACTCTATTTTTGACAAATAGAATAAATCTATTAAGTGTATCGATTAAATAAATCGTTTATAGGAACCCTCTATAAATATTTACCAATTAATCTATCTGGAAAGATATCAGATATTTTGAATATTTCGACAATAATTTACAGAAACTTGAGATAACTTAAAACAAACAGAGAACACTTTAGCCAACCGACAATTTCCTTAAACGACATTATATAAAGTGTGACATATTTAAACGTCATATTCACATCTCGTGCGGGTGTTTTTGACAAAACATAGTCTCACCCAAATCTCACTCCAATCGAGATGTGATATCTGAGAATATCATCGCACGGACAAGATTACCAGTGAACACTTCGACGTGGTGTAATGGTTAACAAGCTTAACATGTTAGATCAGTTACGACTGAATAATGAGTTCAATTCTCACTATATGTTCCATCTACACCTTCAGCCATGTGCCATATCTAAGCTATGCTTAGAAATTCATTTGAGTCATTTCGTGGCGGTACAATCGTTAACAGGCTTGAATCGCTAGATCAGTTACGACTGAAAAATGAGTTCGATAATCACAGGGCACCCTATAATTTCGGTTTCGTGCCACACCTAAGGTACGCTTAGAAAATCTCTATGGGCGAGATTACGGAGAACGTAGCATCGCAGCTGATGCCATAGAACGAATCTGCAGGCTGTTGAAGAATAGTGAAGAAAAAATAATGATGGAAGTAAATACGAGTCATATATTAATAATAATGTGTTACTGCTGTGACCATGTAATGGTCAAAAAATAACAAAACAAGAAGTTTCAGATAAATAGTGTATTGACAATAAATACACGACTTGGCAGTGTGTGTCGTATGACCAGAGTTCAGTCTATATCACTTTTACCAGGAGGGTTACCTTTCCTACTAACTTTATAGTAAGTGGAAGAGTCCACCATAGCCTCATTACGGGGGAGCACGCCACAACAGTTACAATGCTTCATCTAATAAAAAATGACATGAAAGTAAATACTAAAATTGTTAATGATCTACAATTCTTTATAAAAAAAAAAAAAATAATAATAATGAATAATTTAATATATTAGGTTGGTGCAAAAATAATGACGTAATAATGTCGTTTTTTGACGTTAAAAAATACGTCAAAAAACGACATTAATCCGTCCTTATTTTTGCACCAACCTAATATAAACAATTTTAGGGAAAACTATGACAAATTAGAAAAAGTTTTCATTTGATGTTTTTGGTCCCTTAGGACTTCATCGGACTAAATTTGTTTATGTTGATGCAACTAAGCATGCGCAAAAAAGAGCAGGGAGACTGAGAAATTAAAAATTCTAAACAAAATCTCAAAAGAAAAAAAAACTATAAGAATATTAAAAAAATCGAATAGAATATTTCTAAAATTTTCATTACCCGTCATATTCTACTAAACAATTGATAAGCAGAAAGATTGATATCTAAATCGTATATACATACATACATACACATATATATATATATATATAATTTATGGCGTTCCGAACTTAAGATTTAATCTACCATGTTTCATTTTTATTAAATCTTGAGCTCGGAACGCCATAAATTATACTCAGTCCATAATTTATACTAACGACAAAAATTGTACTAACGCTGCTTAAAAAGTGAAATACCTGCTTAACCAACGAAAAAACATACAAAAATACCAAAATATTTTTCTACATATCTCATTCTCTAAGTGTAACTTAATCAAAAGTGAAATATGTTAGATTGATAAACGTTTCGTATTTGTTCTTTATGTTATCATTATATTGTATTTCATTCCATCGACTCAGAGTTTCATGGTTACACAATTCATCAAGCACAAATGATAAATGAACTATTTAATGTTCACACTAATATATATATATATATATATATATATATATATATATATATATATTCCATTATTCTTCTATTATTACAATGTGTGATATTTAATAAGAAAAGTGGTAAAAAAACATGAACTACAAGACAAAGAAACTAAATGAAATTGGTTAGCGTATATGCCCAAAAATACATTAAAAAAACAAATTAAATTTAAATTCATAATTTTCTTTGTCCCCTCTCCCTCGTGCGAATGTGTAGTCGCATCAAAGAAAATAACACCACTTCAAGCCGTCAAATTTCCACGCGTCCTAATGAAACGCGAAGATAAATATTTACATGATTTACTTTATTCGGACTGCTGTCCTCATCTTTATTGCCATATTCAAGACGTTGTATACTTTGGCCTTCTTCAGGTAATTGGAATTTCGAAGCGAACCCTTTATTTCGTCCACGGGGGTAGATTCTTCGAGCTTTACGTACCATAACCCTTACGGATGTCTTAGTTTTCTCTTTTCGACTCAGTTCTCCAAGTATTTGTTGACCACTGCAGTAGCCAAGTATGGAAGACACAATACTTTGGGTCACGTCACTGGATCCAACCAAAGCTTTTATCCACTAATAAAGGGTTCTGTCCAAAATTCCAATAACTTGAAGAAGGCCGGAGCGTACAACGATCGAAACGCCGTGAAAATAGCAACGTAAACAATTTCAATACCACATCTCAGAAATAAAGTAGTAATAATCACTATATTAAATAACGAGGCTGACGTCGGCATCAAGCTGAAACATTGGTTCCCGTATGATCAGCAAAGTTAAGCAACGATCAGTATCAAGATGGGTAACCGCTTAAGAATACCACGCGCTATAAGCTTGGATGTGCGAGTGGTGTAATGGATAAGGGATCGCAATTCTTAATCAGAAAGCCGAGTTTCAATTCCAGTTGGATTCGTTATATTTACTTAGGCGCAAATACTCTTGGTAAAGGCATGAAACCACTTCTTCTCTACCTGCATAATTAGCGAGACTTGTATCACTAAAACATTATTATCTCAAAAATAGAAAATAAAAAATAATAAAATTGCGTAGATTCTAGCATGGAGGTGTTGATATGCCGCAAAAAAGGCAAACAATCAACTATGAAAATGACGAAGATTAAATAGTTACTAGCCACGAATTACTAATTATGATCGAAGAATATTTACCTAAAAATACACAAAATACAAATAATACCTCTGTTAAATTTTTATATTTTTCACTTCTCAATAGGCTCCTTTAGTAGAGTCGGCAAATACAAAAAGATGGCTGATATAAACCAACCATAAAAAACACAATATTTCCAGGCAACGGAGGCTGAGAGGTTAATTTGGCGGTTTTCTTATTTTAGAATATTCTAGCGTTGAGATAATATTCTAATGGGCAAATTAAATTATAATGCGATGGATGAGAAGTAAGGAGTGTCGATGCTGGCCGTTTTGCAGGCCGTTTTGTTGGTTTTGTCGCTCCTGAATAGCAAATATTTGTGAAATCGGCTGTAGCCTTATTACGGGGAAAATAGCTCCCAGTTCCATACGAACCGATTTATTTCGGCAACTGTAAATTGGAGCCTGTAAGTTTTCTAACAGAGATCGGAAAAGTGCGAAACTGAAATCTGAAAACGCATTGGGATAACGAAAAATACATTCCAAAAGCTAAGCAGAGTAGATAGATAGATAGATAGATAGATAGATAGATAGATAGATAGATAGATAGCTAATGAACAGAATGAGATAGATAGATAGATAGATAGATAGATAGATAGATAAATAATGAACAGAATGAGATAGATAGATAGATAGATAGATAGATAGAGATAGATAATGAACAGAATGTGATAGATAGATAGATAGATAGATAGATAGATAGATAGATAATGAACAGAATGAGATAGATAGATAGATAGATAGATAGATAGATAGATAATGAAAAGATTGAGGAAGAAAGAAAGAAAGAAAGAAAGAAAGAAAGAAAGAAAGAAAGAAAGAAAGAAAGAAAGAGACAGAAAAATTTCATGAGAAGCAAAGAAAAGATTGCTGGACAGAGTCCATCTATATGTCAGTGAATGAAGAAATGACTTGAACCAAAGAAATATGTCTCTACAAAAAGACACCAAGTATACCATGGACTGAACATGTGACCGAATGGGAACAAAAAGAAAGAAGAAATTTCTAGGGTATATAATGAGGATACTCGCAGGAAGGATTGAGGGTAAGAGGGTAAGCAACGCGTAACATACTTTTATGAGCTTGGGGAAATTGATGATTTAACAGAGCTTAGGAAAAATAACTGAAATATAAAATTTATTAAGAGCTACAGATGAAAGATATTGTAGAGAGCTATGGCCGCCTACGTCTTGAGAGGAAACTACAAAACGAAGAAGAAATTACTGCTATGTCATTCACGCATAGTCACCATATTAGTCTTGAGATTTTAACAGCATTTTCTGATAATTCTATTCTTTTATCCTTTTCCTATTTATTGATTGTAATTAATATTATTTATTGATGAAGACGTATTTTCAAATTTATAAGAAAAAGGTTTCGAGTCGTAACGTTATTTTCCTTGTTTTTACTATTGGTTCAGATTAGGAAGAGTTAATTATTTCGTCATTATTTATCCTTCTAAATATCTTTAACAGCAATAATAATAAAAATCAAAAAATAATTAATTCAAGAGAATTAAATTATTTTATGATTAAATCATAATTACTAATCTGCATTTTTTTACCAATAATCTTACAAAACGAGGAACGAAAACTTGTTTCCTCTTACAAGAAATGAGATTTATCATGGCAAATTATTTTTTTTTATTTCTGTTTTGTTTTGTTTATTTTGGTTTATTTTCTGACAATATATGTCATACCTTCATTTTTACTTGTAATTTACTATAAAATCTATTGTTGGTCATTTTGCTATAAAAATGTATTTTATTCAATTTTTTCATAAAACTTTATTGCTAGCAATTTCACTGCAAAATGTATTGTTGGTAATTCTAATATAAAATCTATTGTTGGTCATTTTGCTATAAAAATGTATTTTATTCAATTTTTTCATAAAACTTTATTGCTAGCAATTTCACTGCAAAATGTATTGTTGGTAATTCTAATATAAAATCTATTGTTGGTCATTTTGCTATAAAAATGTATTTTATTCAATGTTTTCATAAAACTTTATTGCTAGCAATTTCACTGCAAAATGTATTGTTGGTAATTCTAATATAAAATCTGTTGTTGGTCATTTTGCTACAAAAACGTATTGCTGGTATCTCTATCTATAAAAGGCAGGATGTGTGTGTATGTGTGTGTGTGAGACGAATGCATGGCCGCTATTTTCGACAGATTTGCACCAAAATTTACATGCACATGCTCCAAGTTAGCGGGAAGGCCAAGACCGACTTTTCATTTCCTAATTCCCATCGATAGTAGAAATAATCGATTTTTTTCAAGCTTCTACGGCAGTTTTCATGTAGTTTGCGGCCATTTTCTACTGGCCAGAGTGAGAGCCTATAGCTGGCTGCCACGAATAGGCAGGAAGATTCTATTGGCCAGCGTGAGAGCCAACAGCTGACTGACACGAATGCTAGTTAACATTCGTTCATGCAAAAAAAAATAATAATCGATAGCACAATTTGTCACAAGTGGGAAATATTTAAATCTGCATGGCGCTTTACTCCAATTGGCTCATTCGCTTGATTAAACTCAACGTTGATTCTGAAGAACTGGGTTGGGTGTGAAAAAGTATTTGTTGTTAACATTCTTTTTTCATTCGTTTTTTCCAGTTACGAGTCCATTTTAAAGATCGTTTTGTGTTCATTTTATTTAGTTCTTTTTTCGTAACAGATTTAATGTTTAGTATAGAGCTTAGAAAAAATTCGCAGTGTCAGATAGGCAAGAAGTAAGGCATGTAGCAACAACAGCACGGCAAAAGGGCACTCCTTTAAAGACAAGGAAGGGCAAAAATATTCGAAGTCAAGTGATAGCGATTGCTGCATGAGTCATACGATTTTTGAATCAAGCACGGGCAACGCCGGGCCATGCTGCTAGTTCCTACTATAAAATTATATTTTTATACTTTCCTAGTGATTTAATTTTTGATCAGCGGTTCACTATTATTGGTCATTTTACTGTAAATAGGTATTATTAATCATTTTATAAAATGTGTTGTTCGTAATTATATCATAAAATGCATTGGTGGCCATTTTGCTATAAAATATGTTAACGCTTATTTTAGTTTAAATATATTGTTGGTAATTTTACGATAAAAATGTACGGAAACTTCGTTTTTTTCTTATGAACTAGTCTAAGTCATTTTACAAAACTTCAACGTAGAAAACCTTTAAAATTAACAATCCATACAAAACGCATATAGAAAAACGCGTTGAAATGTCAATTTTCAGAACACACACATATATATATATATATATATATATATATATATATATTTATGTTTGAACGTACCTGAGAACCATACCACGGGTTGACTCAAGCGTTGTGAACACTTAGGGGCCGTTGATATATGTGCTAGCACGAAGTCACGATATCACAAGTCATTGTGACCGAGGGTTTGACTGTGCTAGCCTTGTTTAGATTGTTGATCACACTAGATAACACGGTCTCTCCCAGAAACTGTAACTAAGGTCTGCTCAACATAGTTGCAGTATAAACCACAAATGCGCCTGTGCGAGAGTCTGCAATAGGGTTATCCTCGAATACGAGTGGCCATCTTTTATATATATATATATATATATATATATATATATATATATATATATATATATATATTATCTTCAACGTGAAACATAATGCTTGTCAAATATTTCAGAACCCATCCAGAAAATCACAAAAATCGAGATATATTACTCTACCTATCACATTTATAGTTGAAAAGAATTAATATAAAATTTGTTACACTACTTCCTAAACAAGGAGTGACTTAATTAATACAATGAAAATAATCAAAAATTGAAGGAGGAATGATTGTCACCAATAATATCTTGGAGAAACATCGAAGAATTGAAATAAAAGATTATATGATGACAAAAAAGATATTTTACAAAACAACACACCCAGAAGAGATATTTTTTACAAAACAGCACATTCAGTGTGTGTTTATATATATATATATATATATATATATATATATATATTAGGTTTGGTGCAAAAATAATGTCGTTTTCTCACATAGTAGCATATGTGAGAAAACGACATTATTTTTGCACCAACCTAATATATATATATATATATATATATATATATATATATATATATATATATATATATATATATATATATATTAGTCATCGGTGAAACGAATTCGCGTATTTAAAGGTTATTGTACAATGCCACGATCTCTTGCTGCAATCCAGTTATCTACCACTGAATGAAATTTTATATGGACTTTGCTGATAGCGTACCTGTTATCGGGGTTTAAAAGTGAATAGGAGAAACTTATTCAAGTTTCGATACGGTCTGTCTTCTTCACGAAGAAGAAAGGCACAAATCCATCTCTACCCACTTAACTATTTGTTAAATAGCAGAGTTTATTAGACATTCTTGACTTTTTTTTTTTTTTTTTTTTTTGGCAACCAGTCTAGGACAAAGAATATTATTAATTACAAACGGTGGTGAAGACAACGAAAAATCACTCCGGCTGGTTTTTTCAAGGAATCGTGGCAATTAACAGATAATTAGGAAAATATGTTTTGCGAGTTGGAAAGGAACTTCTGTAACGCCACTTACCAGTAAGACGTAGATGGTCATGATTCTCCACAGCGAGAGTTTTCCTTTCTTTTGACAGGTTGCGTCACAAAGCTATAGTCTCAAGTCAGCCCTGATATTTAATCCCTATCTCGTTGTGGGGAGGTGAAAAGGGTTCATGTTCTTACAGACATTAGTGTGAAACTGCATGCAACAGACTCTCCCGGAATTACAACTCGGCTAGCGGATGCCACTTTCCACGCTGTTACCTACTACACTACACGGATATACATGAATTAATTGATTGATTTGCTTTTTACGGCTTATCGACCTTTTTCCATGTTATTTAGAGCTAAAAAATATATATATATTTGTTTAAATTGTAAGAATTTTTTTGAGAAAAATAATGATTTACTGATACAGATTCTAATTATTAATTCATAGTTAAAAAAGTACGTTGATTCATACCTTTTCCAATGTATCTGCACGTAAGTAAATATAACAAACCCGACTATAACTAGAATTTGACTCCCAGATTTCTTATTCCGAGCCCTTATCGATTAAACCAGCCGGTCTTCTAAACTTACAGCTTCAGGTATTACCAAGCAGCCACCCATCTAGCTACTGAATATGCTTAACGTTGTTAAACATTGCTGATCGTACAAAAACCGGTATTGCAACGTAATATGGCCGTTAGCGCGTATATTTTTGATGATATATTTATAAAATATTTTTTTTTAAATCGATGATACAGGGTTGGCGAGAAAGTAGTGAATGCATTCGTGTGCGCTCTTGCAAACCACTTTCCTATAGCTATCTTGTAACTATCCAGGCAGCAGTGCTAAAAATCTGTTACTCTCATAGTCAACCTTGACAGTTGCCAATCAATCAGTCAGCTATCACACAGGACCAAATATCCCCATGCTTTCACCCATACACAAACCGTCAACTAACTTACCCAATCAAGCATCGTGTCTGAATGCTCACTAAGAACAACCCCGACCCTCATTTTCAACCCACTTGCCTTCGTCCGACAATTCTTTGCTTCTCTTTCCTTCACATCTTAGAAGCGACAATATTTGTAAAGTTTGTTCTCTAAGCCGGTACTCATGAATATAAACTCTATAGCCTCCGGTTACAAACACTGCACTGTCGTCTCTTTATCGGCCTTGTTCTACGCTTCTCGTCTTCTCCCTAACGCCGTGCATTGCCTTGGGCAATTTTTGTGGGGTTGGCGTTGAAGCGACCACCATAAATTGCCCTACAAGTCTAAATGATATTTTCCCCGAATTAACGGCGATCCATCGATAAGCATCTTGATGTGGTTGTGTCGAAACAATTCCAAAGACCTCTAGTGACTGCTAACAGACAGACATTCGGTTTTTGGTTACCTGAAAGAAATAGGCTTGTCTGCCTGCGGAAGGGTTCAACATTGTCGTTTACCTCGTGTCATGTTATTAGAGATGTTTGATAAAAACGCCCCCGACAAGGAGGAATGAAAGGGGAAGTAAAAGAGAGGAAACATTATTTTCTTTCTTTTTTATGCCCGAAGCCATTTTTCATTGGTCAGTTCTCTTCTGCATATGAAGGAAAAGCGAGAGCCTAACCAACTATTTTAACCCACAATATTTTCCTTATTATCCAATTGGCATCTTGCCGTGGTGTAATGGTTAATAAGCTGGTACGGTTAACCGTTGCTCGTGAGTTTGAGTCTCACTGTGTTCCCCATAACGCTTAATACCGAAACTAAGCTAAATTTACTAGAAAGAAAGAACTTGTTGGTATTAAGTAATGGTTAACAAGCTTACCTTTTTAACGGAGTTTGATATTAAATTGGTGTCACAAACAGTTGTCCTTGTGCCAGTACTAACCTCTGTTTAGTAAATAACAAATGCTCTTCATCCTGGGCTAATTGTTTATGAGTTTTTATTCCAGAATATATCTTATGAGTTCGATCCACACTGGGTGCTCTATAGTTGTTTTTTTTTTTTTTTTTTCCAAATCTATGATAAAGTTTGTAGATAAAAATGGCTCGAACTAATTTAAAGTTTAGTTGGCTAATTTGGTTCGAATCTACGTGGGAGGTATGCATTTGATCTTCAATCGAGGGCAAAAACGTGAGGCTTGGTGCCAAGCTTAGTAAATAAAGTGTGCTTTAACGCAGAGTAATGGTTAACAAGCTTGTCGTATTCGTGAGTTCGATTCTTATTCTGTATGTACGCCATACTTTTTCTTTTAGGCGTTCTAAAACTCAACAAAATGGTCTTATTGAAAATGTCTGGAAGTGTTGCAGTGTTTTCAGAAAAGCATCGCTTTACTTTTGAAAGCGCCACTGCGTCCCGAGTAGGTTTGGACGATTTTTTAGTATCTACAAAGGATTGTTAAAAAAACAACGCATGTCCACCCCCCATGAATCACACAAGAGGAAAAAATTGACCTTCGATTTCGAGTCGAACAGATATATATTAGTATATGTGGCAGATGTATATTATTTTCTGGCCTTTGAAATACTCAAAATATATTCTCATACAAATCAATGATATTTGTTTCCTTGTGTTACGGTATTCCGTATAGTTGGGAAAAGCGGAGTATTGTAGGGTACCTAGACATACTGGATTTAAGCGCAGTACCTGATTGGCAGCAAAGTCTCATCAATTTATAGTTGAAATGGCTAAATGTAAACGGAAGTTCTATGCTAATAAATTCCTCTATTCTTCAAGAGGAATTCTGGCTTCTTGAGTCCCAGCCAAATTTGATCTTAAAAATTTGAAATGCAATGTCAATCGTAATCTACTGACTTATTGTCATTCAATAGTATTTTTCTCATATTCTCTAACACTCAGTTAACACTTGCTTGTTAATGACTTTATTGCCTTGCTTGGGGTGAAATGATTAAAAAATAAAATAAAATTATTGTTTCATGCAAAAAAATTCTTTTTTTTTACAGATTATCAACGCTCTCGACTTTATTTGAAGTCTAAACAGATTTTAGATTGTAAGAAAAATTCTTTTTTGTGTAAGTGAATATTGCATTAATAATGTTGTTATTTTCAAAACCTACTATTTAATCCATGGTTGGTGGCACGGAGATGGATTCATAGCTTTTCCATGGGTACTTATGCATGTACCAAACCTGACTGTAATTCGAACTCGACTCTCTGATTCCGAGGCGCTATCCATTACACCAACGGCATAACAAAAGACAGCCTGAGAAACCTAAAGATATGTCGTAGCAAAAGGGCGGAGAGATTTTTTTTTTATTTTCCCTCGGATATATATGGAGATTTTTTAAGAGCACAAGGTCGAACTTATGGGCCATGCAGTGAGGATCCAGTTGACTACTCAGTCGTAATAGATCCAGCGGAGAGAAGCTTGTTAACCATTACATCACGTCGAAGTGCTATAATGATTTTCTAAGCGTAGACCGAAAGTATGGGGATTAGTTAGGATTCAATTCACTACTCAGTCGGAATTCATCTAGCGGAGACAAGCTTGCTAACCATTACACCACGTCGAGGTACGCAACCCCCCATATATGTTTGTTCTTTAATGACAAAAATCATTTTGTAAAAAAAAAAGACAAAAATATTGTTTCGCCAACTAAAGTCTTGCTTAAAATATTTTCCTAAAATAAAAAAAATAAAAATGTATTCAGCCGTTATTTTTATTTTTACAAAAAATAAAATCCAAGATTTTGAAGTTGGATTGTTTGTTTTGTTTGTTTAACGACATATCAACTCCTTCATGGGTCATTTAATGCCGAAATTTTATTTTCTTGGGAGCTTTGAAGTAATATAAATATGATATACGTTATTCTGCTTTCACAGTTGAATACATGGTAGATAATACTCAGCTTTTGTGGATATACACGTTTGGGTGGACATGATTATTAGAGTCAGTGATATGTGTGTTTATGTTGTAGATTTGTTGAAGTTATATTTTGGAATACAGTTTGATTTCTTTAAGAAATTGTAGCATATTATGTGGATTAATGTCAAATAAAGTTATTTCATATTGGCTGCTTAGTTAATTTCATTTAGCGGCATATCAACCTCTATGGTTTATTTAATGCCAAAATATAAATATTTTGAATCCAATTTTATGGCCTCAACTACAGACAAAATGTATTGTTGGTAATTCTACTGTAACATATATACTGTTTGTTATTTTTTTATATGTAATGTTGGTAATTTTTATATAATAATGTATTACTGGTATTTTTAGTATAAAAATTGATTTTTATACTTTCATAGTGATTTGTTTTTGTTTTTGTTTGGGGGTTCACTATTCGCCCATAGCTGGGACTGCCACTTCAGGTAGAGGGGATGGTCTGAGAAAAACCGAAATTAAAGGTGGTTCCAAACTCCTCAAAACGTAAACCTCCCGATCAGAAAACGTGCTGCCAGGTGTAGTTTATCGTCATACCCAGGATAAACATTTTTAAGTCACCATCAGGCTAAATAGAAAAAATTACTAAGTTTAGTAATTTTTTAAACGATGTATCAACTCTATTTTTAAAAAAATAATGTATGATGAATGCTTTTATTTCGATTTGACGTCGTAGTCCTGTGACGTAAACAAAAGATGGTGTGACGTAAGCAAAGAGTGTTGCGACATAAACTAAAAGTGTTGTGATTTATATATATATATATATATATATATATATATATATATATATATATATATATGTATATGTATATATATATATATATATATATATATTTCAATTAAAAGGTGCAAATATAATTTATAAATTCATGAATAATTCATACAAAAAACAAATATAGAGGTTAATGATTTAAATGGCGAGTATGCATCGTCGCAAACTATATAAATAAGATAAATCAACCCCGAACCTGTATATGAATGATATGATCCCCGTTTATAAATTCCAGTTGCATAAGGTCTTTTTCATTTTTACAAGCTTTCGTCTGTTCCTACAGACATCATCAGGTATGGAAGTAGATCTTGTTCTTGTTTTTACTTCTCAGTAATAAGAGGAAAACGAAAATAGAGATGTAATCCGAAAAAACACATTTCTCATAGCATTTTTTCGGATTACATCTCTAAAGCTTGTAAAAACTAAAAAAGACATTATGCAACTGGAATTTATAAACAGGGATCATATCATTCATATACAGGTTCGGGGATAGTGTAACTTATTGAAATTGTTTGCGAAGATGTATTCACTCCAGTTAAATCATTAACCTCTATATTTGTTTTTGTATGAATGATTCATGTAATTATCAGTTGAACAGCACCTATAATTGAAATTAAAATAACTGATCCAACGTGCAACTTTCGGATAAGTGTGACATTTCTGTAATTATTGAACAATATAGTTCATGCCACATTGACGGAAAACTTACCAGTACAAAAGAATTATCTTATTACTATATTTGTACAAAAACGCACAACCTTAAAATTTAAAATTCAAACTCAGCGTTGCGACCGAATGTTCCAAAAGAATAACACATTCCTCATAGCATGTTTTCGGATTACATCTCTATTTTCGTTGTCCTCTTATTACCGAGAAGTAAAAAAACAAGAACAAATCTATTTCCATACCTTAGGATGTCTGTAGGAACAGACGAAAGCTTGTAAAAATTGAAAAAACCTTATGCAACTGGAATTTATAAACAGGGATCATATCATTCATATACAGGTTCGGGGTTAGTGCAACTTATTGAAATTGTTTGCGAAGATGTATTCTCGCCATTTAAATCATTAACCTCGATATTTGTTTTTTTTTTTTTGTGTGAATGATTCATGTAATTATAAATTGAACTGCACCTATAATCGAAATTATATATATATATATATATATATATATATATATATATATATATATATATATATATATATATATATATAAGAATGTGATTAAAGTTATAATTGTTTTTTTTTTATTTATGGATGGTTGTTCTATTTTGGATTACTATTTTATTTGTTTTTCTTATGAAATGAAGATCAGATTATTTCTGATGGAATTTCTTCCTTGTCTGAGAAGGATTATTCATCACTTAGAAAAGTCGATCATTAAAATTAATCCACACAAAATGTCTGTCGGTTTTCATAGTATTCGCCTTAAAAAATTTTGCTACCTATATACGCAGAATTTTCAATTATCTTTATAAGTTAGAATATATCTCCATTCGCAGTGAAATAAAGGAAGGAAATTTATCTATATTTACAGTAAATCTGGTTTTTGTTTCCAGAAATGTTCTAGCCAGATAAAGGCCAAGACATAATCAGTATTATATAAACGGCCCATTCTACTCTGAGATGAAAATTCGCACTTTTGCGTATATTATTTTGACTAGGCATCTAACGAAAGAAAGGCATAAACCAATAAAGAAATGGCAGAGAAACGAATGGAAAAAAAAAATGAAAATCAAATGGAAATCGGAAAATTGGCTGTTGTCGAAACAAGAAAAATAATAAACAGAAATTCGTCAGACAAAAAAAAACGAAAAAAAAATGCAAAGAAAGTCAAGCACTTAAGGTGAGAAAAGATGAGTAGACATTTTTTTTTTTAGTAAAGAACCTCATGCAAATTTCATATTTTTCTAATATTATTTTCTTTGTTTCTTAATTTATATTCGGTGATTCAATTTTCTTAGCTACGTGTTTTTTTTTTTTTTTAAAAAACATCTTTCTTTTCTCTTCTTTACTTTCAATAATATTTGAATAAAACAAATGGAGAAAATTACGAAAGGTCGGAAGATGTGAGTGTATGTGTCAGGAGTTCTTTAAACAGCGCTGAAATATTGTCATCGGCCAAGTAATCAAAAAAAAAAAAATTAAAAATATTATTTCCTATAATATTAATATGTTTTATCATTCTGTCTGGCAGTTTACCGAAATTATAACATCCTCGATGGAGAAAAGCATAAAAAAAATCATGATTTCGATAAACAGAGTGGATTTTCTAGATTTTTCCGCGAAATCTATGCCCTGAATTGCGTTATTAATATTTATGTATTCTTTTCACTGTTCGAAATGATTTCTCGGTTACCGAGACCCAGTTACCGACAGAAGTAGCCACAATAAAGCCAAGTGCTGTTTCATGCCTTCGAGTACTTTACAGAGTAGGTAAGCTTGCTTTTAGCCATTTTTTTCTCTTTCTTTTTTTAGGTATTGTCGGTCTTATTCGAGAATGTATCTGCATACAAGATTTAGGTTTTGGCAAGTTGTCCGTTAGTTCTACAATCGGTTTTATTTTCTCTTTAATATATATATATATATATATATATATATATATATATATATATATATATATATATATAACAATAATAATCTTATCAATATAAGCAGTTGTACTCGTCCGGCAAAACCTTAGGTGTTTTAGCATGAAAATCAACAAACCAATACCCAAGTACGGGGAGACTTTTGTTATTTTTATGTTTTGAATACCCAGTTTGTTATGTTACTTGTTTTCTTGTTGTTTTTTTGTTTGTTTGCTTGTTTTTTTGTTTTTTGTCACATGCTTATGTTTTTGTGTTTTAGGTTTATATTTCCTGTTCTGATGGTAGGTTTGTCCGGCTCCTTAGGTTTACTTTGCTATACATACATACACACACACACACACACACACACATATATATATATATATATATATATATATATATATATATATATATATATATATATATATATATATTCATGAATTATTCATACAAAAAACAAATACAAAGGTTAATGATTTAATTGGCGAGAAATCCATCTTCGCGAACAATTCAAATAATATACAAAAACCCCGACATGTTTATGAATGAAAAGATCCTTGTTTTATAAATTTCAGTTGCATAAGGTCTTAGTATTTTTACAAGCTTTCGTCTGTTCCTACAGACATCCTCAGGTATGGAATAGATTTTGTTCTTGTTTTTAATCTCAGTAATAAGTGGAGAACGAAAATAGAGATGTAATCCGAAAAATACTATGAGAAATGTGTTATTGTTTTTAAAATAACTGATCCAAGTGCAACTTTTGGATAGTAAGTGCGACATTACTTTAATTATTGAACAATATAGTTCATGCCACTTTGACGGAAAATCTATCAGTAAAAAAGAATTCTCTTATCACTATATTTGTTCAAAAACGCACAACCTTAAAATTAAATTTCAAACTCAGCGTTGCGACTGCACGTTCCAAAACAATAACACATTTCTCATAGCATTTTTTCGGATTACATCTCTATTTTCGTTGTCTACTTATTACTGAGAGTAAAAACAAGAACAAAATCTATTCCATAACTGAGGATGTCTTTAGGAACAGACGAAAGCTTGTAAAAATAATAAGTTCATATGCAACGGAAATTTATAAAACAAGGATCTATTCATTGATAAACAGATTCGGGGTTTTTGTATATTATTGAATTGTCCGCAAAGATGGATTTCTCGCCAATTAAATCATTAACCTTTGTTTTTTTTTTGTATGAATAATTCATGAATTTGTAAATTAATTGCACCTTTATTGAAATTAATATATATATATATATATATATATATATATATATATATATATATATATATATATATATATATTAATTTCAATAAAGGTTATATATATATATATATATATATATATATATAAAGAAACGCTCTTGCGTAAGACACTTTTGGGATATTAGTAAATTTTTCTTTTCTTTTTTGACTAAGAGTGTGATTTTGTTTTCCATATCGACAATGTCTGAAAGTTCTCAGAATAAATCTGTAGAGAAAACAAATTGAATAAAATAGACAATCAGAAAATAGTTCTTAGTCATTGCTGATGCGTTTCGTCATTTCACTTTATTAAGACAAGTCATGATAAACAAAAGCGAAATGTTGTGTAGCTACATGAATATCATCAAGGATGGCAACGTAGTTATTTTTAACCTCTCTGAGTGTTGACTTCAATGTTCTCTTTGATATTTATATTTACATACGCTCTGTCTCTATATAATCCGTTTATGGAAAAAAATTGATCCGCAGTACAAAATTCAGGAAAAGATATATCATTCTATTAATTGAACTGGATACTTTCACTTAGAATATTTGAACTCTAGTGTTGCAAGTTGCACGTTTTGATATTGTATAACCATTAATAAATAACATATTCTTAAGCACAACATCTTTCGGTCTACAATACTTTCGACTTGAAGTTTTATTTCTGAATGAAAAAAAAATTACAGCCTGACGAAAAGAAACATGAAGTTTTCGAAAGTACATGCTGCTCTAAAAAATACACTAGATCCATCCATAAGGATTGCGTCATTCATTGGATTGTTAGTAATTTAATGCTTTAAGTCTGTTATCAAAGAGAATACGCCATTAATATATATATAGAGAGAGAGAGAGAGAAACATTTGTATGTTTATACATTCTTTTTATAGATACAAATATTTAAGTAAACACTTTGTTTATAATAAACAGTATTAACAACATTTACCGGCCTGAATCTCCGAGAAATTTTAACAGAAAATATCCGTCCTCCGACAGAATTCGAACCTGTATTCTATACGGGACCGTCATTTAGCTTAACGTGTCTTTAACCGATTTGGCCACACAGGAGCGTTCGGTGAGCAAGATTGAATTTACTGTCTTTGAACTGCAATCTTCCATGAATCTCTCACGTACATTCATATCTGCTCAAAGCGCATCCAAATTTAAACAAATGACGTCACACATTATGAAATGGACAAGTCCGACAATTATTTTAAGACATTTTTATTATAATAAAGAGCATTTACTTAAATATTTGTATCTATAAAAAGAATGTATAAACATCATAAAAATGTCTTAAAATAATTGTCGGACTTTGTCCATTTCACAATATATATATATATATATATATATATATATAGAGAGAGAGAGAGAGAGAGAGAGAGAGAGGGAGAGAGAGAAAGAGAGAGAAGAAATAGGCTAAAATGGATGTTGCTAAATATTATTACCGATCAATGATAATTCTTTGATTGTGTAACCGTCACGCATTTTTGTCTTCATTCGTTACACAATCAATTAAGACAAAAGGATGTGACGTCTACACAGATGTAACGCTGTTTATTATGTCACATTAGTGCGTGCGTGTGTAACCAATAAAAGTTAAACTAACAATGAAGTTATAAGTTTACACGTACACACATATATGCAACATATAATAAACGTATGATGCCTTCTCAAGGAAAAAAAATAGAATTTAAAAATCGAAATATAACACCACATCATTCCACGCCACACATTTCTGATGAAAGTAAATACATAGAAAACAATGTTCAGTTTATAAAGTTTTCTTTCTTGTTTCTTTTTTATCATAGATAGATAGATATATAGATAGATAGATAGATAGATAGATAGATTACAACAGATTGAGATAGATAGATAGATAGATAGATAGATAGATAGATAGACAGATAGATAGATATGCAAAAACTGAGATAGATAGATAGATAGATAGATAGATAGATAGATAGATAGATTACAACAGACTGAGATAGATAGATAAATTACAACAGACTGAGATAGATAGATAGATAGATAGATAGATAGATAGATAGATAGATAGATAGATAGATAATGAACGGTCTGAGCTAGCTAGCTAGCTAGCTAGCTAGATAGATAGATAGATTACAACAGACTGAGATAGATAGATAGATAGATAGATAGATAGATATGCAAAAACTGAGATAGATAGATAGATAGATAGATAGATAGATAGATAGATATGCAAAAACTGAGATAGATAGATAGATAGATAGATAGATAGATAGATTACAACAGACTGAGATAGATAGATAGATAAATTACAACAGACTGAGATAGATAGATAGATAGATAGATAGATAGATAGATTACAACAGACTGAGATAGATAGATAGATAGATAGATAGATAGATAGATAGATAGATAGATAGATAGATATTGACTGAGATAAACAGAAATAAAAGAGTTAAGTAATAGAGTGAGATAGATCTTGCTAACTATTCATTATATTACTTGGTAGCACTATAGTTATGAACAGTTAGGTAGATAAAAAGATAAACAGATGAATAAAGTAATGAACATATAAGAAACGTTTATTAATCTAAAATGTTTCATATTTATTAAAGCTGCATCAGGGAATGAATTGCGGGAAAAAAAATTCTATTTTTTTAATACTGTTTGGTTCATCACGTGTTACGCACTATCCCAGTGCCGTTGGTTTTTTGTTTGTTGCATT
This sequence comes from Acanthosepion lycidas, assembly GCA_963932145.1. Classification (NCBI taxonomy): domain Eukaryota; kingdom Metazoa; phylum Mollusca; class Cephalopoda; order Sepiida; family Sepiidae; genus Acanthosepion; species Acanthosepion lycidas. The sequence continues at coordinate 64,911,991 of OZ010610.1, read as the reverse complement.
TAGAATTTATTCTTTCAGTACAACGTAATTCTGTTTATAAAAAAATATTTCAAAATAAAATATACTTTTCTGAAACATTATTTGGGGGAATATTGGCTGATTTAGAGCTTAATTAATCTAATTTGAAATACATATTACTTACTTTTAGTTTAAATATTACATAAATGCATTTTTTAACACGGAAGCAGATATTTTATGCGGTGATGACAGGTCTACTGACCGCCTGATAACTCTGTTGACAATCGGAAATTTATTAATCTTTCTACGGTAGACATATCTGTAAAATTACTTCAGGAAAATAAAATAGGCGCATTTTTTATTTTTATTTTTTAACTATACACTAATTTAAAAAATTTAGAAAGATATTCTAAATAATTTAAGGCTTTATTGAATTTTCTGCACTTTAGAATTAAATTTATGATAGTTATTGCTCTTATTTTATGATTATGTTGTGTATGGACGTCCGTATTTTTAAAAAAATCAGCAAGTTTAATACGCACACACAAAAATATTTCTAAATTCTTTTAAAACACTGAGATCGCTAAATGGCGGTAAGCTTTTTCATTTATGATTAGTAAATGTAATTTTTTGGTTAACCACAATCAATTAATACAGAATTTAAAATGTTGTAAAACTTCATGAAATATTCTATTTCAAATTTTGACAAAATTAAAACTAGTATTGTAAAAATTCATTATTCATCGAAAAAGATCCTTAAGATGTTTGTTTTTATTTTATGATTCCGAGCAGATTTAAAAAAAATAAATTGATGATTTAAATTTCCCAACGATCCTTCTTACAACTGATATAGACATTAAACGGAAACAAAAATCATACTCGCAATTTCATAAAATTAAATAAGAAAGTTGGGGCAACAAACACCCCCACAAACACCCACATATATATATATATATATATATATATATATATATATATATATATATATATGTATATATATATATATATATATATATATATATATATATATATATATATATATATATATATATATCCAGGTAAGATGAGAACGAATAGAGTAAAAAAATTGTTATTAACACCTGATATAAATAATCTTTAGTCAACATTTGCATATTAATTTATCGTGTAATTCTATACGTTTAAGTTATTTACTGATTTCTTAAAGGAGCTACTTATTTATCAACTATCAAAATGATTTTTATGTAGGAAACTCACAAAGCATATAACTTGTCTGGCTTTTTGTAAAATTACCACTTAATTTTTCTTAGGAAATGACATCGTCTAATGTAAAAATTGAAACCATTTACATCCACTCTTGTTTAACGCCTGTTGATATTAACGTCTGATTTCAAACCTACGGGTCATGACCGTTTATGGAAAATAATTTCTTAATTTTTGCTTTTTCCAGAGTTTAAATTTAACGTAGGTCTGATTTGATTGGTTGATCTAAGCAAGGCTCGCAAACCTTATAACCAAACCTCTTCTTCTCCTTTTCTCTTTTTTCGCAAAAAGCGGCTGAATTTAGCTTTTAAATCTGATTAAATCGTTCACTCGTCAGTAATTTACAACCACCTGATGAGATGCGTTGTATATGCATCGAAAAAACCACTGCAATTGTGTAGCGATTTTGACATGTTTTCATTATAATATCCTAAAATAAATTAATGAAAACGTATATATATATATATATATATATATATATATATATATATATATACCAAGATTTTCTAAAAAAGAAACAGCAAAATTATTGCATTAATTTGTGAATAATCCTGAAAGTTTTAGTAAAATCCAACAATTATTTGATTTTTGCACAAATCATTGAAAAATGACATGCCTATACTAATACTATACTGGCTGATGCAAAAACTAATAAAATTTCACCAAAATTTTAAACGATTCGAAAAATATAATTTAATAATCAAAAAATCCTCTGGTCTTTCCTCTTAATAAAATAAAGATTTTAATGATTAAACTTAGTTTTCATTAAATTTAAGTCATTTTTTCATCATGTAGGCTCATTTTTTTTATCGAATCTTGGGTTTTTAATACAGTTAGCTATTTTATTTGTATAGATTATTAAAATAACTAAGGGAAGTAATCCTTGCTAAATTTACCTCCCTTTCTCATTAAAGATGTGTCAGGAAATATATAAATAAATAAACATTGATTACTATATTATATTATAGGCTTAGATTTATGGTGAAAAGGTGAATAATGAATATATGAAGACAAAAAAGATTATTTACAATACAATACACCATAACGAGAATGACTATAATATCAATGTCTATTTTAATTAAAAGAGAAAGCAATTTACTAAGCCGATAAATTATAAACATTGCTTTGTTAAATCAAACACAGCAAGTTTACGTCCATATTGTTACAAAATTTCACCTTTGCATTTCGTCTATTATTACAATATGCGATATTTAATAACAAATGTGATAAAAATGTAAATAAAAAGAAAAATTGTACTTGTTTGATTTTGGTATCTCCGCTTTTTAATTTGTAATATGGGTTCTCGGCTCTTGTTTTGAAACATGAGACCTCTTATGCAGCGAGTTGGAATCATATTTTTAAATAAATAATTATATTTATGCTCTACTTTCGTATCGAGCACTATTTTTTAAAAATAATAACAAAAATACTAAGGAACTTTGGATTATTTACCAAACCAGTTTCTTTCCTATTTTCTACAATATTTTCACACACACATACACACACACACACACACACACACACACACACACATATATATATATATATATATATATATATATATATATAAGGTAATAATCAAAATGGTTATATCGGCAAGACAAACCAACTTAGGATATCTGATATGATTGGTCGATTATTTTTTTTGTTTCTTTGTTTGTTTTTAATAACTGCCCATTAATCTTTTGGGAAATATTTAAACCGACGTGTATTTGGGATTTTAAGAATAATTCTTTTTCACAAATGAATGTTTCATTAACAATATTTTGAGAATATTTTTTTCCAGATACAAGTCCTACAATTTAATCTATAGCTGTGGGGGAGAAGATAGATTCTTAGATTTCTCAAGGGTATATTCACGGAAGTAAATGTAACGAACTCGACTCTAATTCGAACCTGTCTTTCTGATATCATTCCTAGCCGCTATTCATTACACCATCTGCACATCCACCTAGACCCATTGGTTCTTTTTGGTGGATTTCTTATATGAGATATTTGTTAAATAAGTTATTTTTTTCTACTCACTTGACTATTGTCCTTGTTTTTCTTGTCACATTCACAACGTTTTGTTTTTTCCGTATATTTTTCTTCATACTGTCGGATCTATATCCATATATTTGCTTACATAGATAGATAGATAGATAGATAGATAGATAGATAGATAGATAGATAGATAGATAGATAGATAGATGTGAACAGACTGAGATAGATATATAGATGGATAAAATTAGATTGACATAGATGTGAACAGATTGAAATAGATAGATAGATAGATAGATAGATAGATACTAAAGGACGGATAGATAAATATATATATATATATATATATATATATATATATAGATAGATAGATAGATAGATAGATAGATAGATAGATAGATGTGAACAGACTGAGATAGATATATAGATGGATAAAATTAGATTGACATAGATGTGAACAGATTGAAATGGATAGATAGATAGATAGATAGATAGATAGATAGATAGATAGATACTAAAGGACGGATAGATAAATATATATATATATATATATATATATATATAGATAGATAGATAGATAGATAGATAGATAGATAGATAGATAGATAGATAGATGTGAACAGACTGAGATAGATATATAGATGGATAAAATTAGATTGACATAGATGTGAACAGATTGAAATAGATAGATAGATAGATAGATAGATAGATACTAAAGGACGGATAGATAAATAGATATATATATATATATATATATATATATATATATATATATATATAGATAGATAGATAGATAGATAGATAGGACGGAACAGACTGCGATAGATAGATAGATAGATAGATAGATAGATAGATAGATAGATAGATGTGAACAGATTGAGATAGATATATAGATGGATAAAATTGGATTGAAGTAGATGTGAACAGGCTGAGATAGATAGATAGATAGATAGATAGATAGATAGATAGATAGATAGATACTAAAAGACTGATAGATAGATAGATAGATAGATAGATAGATAGATAGATAGGAAGGAACAGACTGAGATAGATAGATAGATAGATAGATAGATAGATAGATAGATAGATAGATAGATACATAGATACATAGATAATGAACAGACGGTAATAGATAGATAGCATTATATTCTTCTCTTCGTGACTGTCTGCTTGGTACTTTACCTTCATTTATTTGTTCATGTCTAAGCGTAGATTCAGGCGTCCGCAGCAGCAGATTGGACAAGGAGAAATCCAAACCCACCACGTCATCTTCACCCAGGAAAAAAGAAAACTGAACACTCGCCAATTTACGTTGTCATATTCTCATCGCAATAAAACTGAGGAATCCAATCAATTGTAACAAAAAAAAAAAACTATACTTGTACATCTTACTATTCTTTTATATCTCAAGAAATTGATGAAATAATACATAGTTGGTAATCACGCTATTCAAATCAGAAAATAGATTGGATGAATAATGTCGCACCGATGTCGGATCAGGCATTTAAGTTCGAGTGAAAATATGTCAAAGATGAATTTATTTGACAAATTTCATATTGGAAAATATGTAAAAATACGAGTATTAAGCGATTTCTGTCTGAATTTTTGGGACGATAAGGTATTATTTACGTTGTTTTCATTTATATTCAATTTTTCTAACAAATATTCACCCAGTAAAAGCTGGGAAGCCTCTCATGTTAGAGTTTTACGGTGTCGTGTTGTATTAGCTTAAGAAAAGACAAGTGTTATAAGTATAGGGCTGAAGTAGACCTTAAAAGTAACCGAAAACCCTGTCCTAAAAAAGAAACAAGGAATTAATCTCTACTACTGTTCAAATGACAAGATAAGTGTATGAACCAGATAATAGGCGTATCTATCTACTCCTGTTATAAAGGCTGTTCCAATAACTTGGACCAATTTTAAATGTGAATTAAGTTTAAGCATCTAATGATTTTTTTTCTTTTTCCCTCAGATTTGACGGAAATTTGGACGATATTATTTTTCACACATAATTGCCATGACTTAAATAACATGATCCAGTGGAGAAATAGATACATTTTCACCAATAACACTGATTTATTTACTTCTGACTTTGATCCGTCTTAATGAAATCCACTTATATATAATCCGTCTTAATGAAACACCCTTGATTTCTTGTTATAATCTTGTTATAAAGACTGTCTTCGTTTTTCCGTTGACCATAACTAGTGATATCTCATCTCGTGCAGCTGCATGTCATCGTTGATCCATGGACAATTCCCCAAACCCCAATGCTGCTTCACATGCTGAATAAACGCAAATTATCATTTCTTCACCGGTGATACTGTAGTTATCCCATCGTTTTTTGGAGAAAGCGAAAGAAATTGCGTCTTGTAGAGTACCGATCCGAAAAGGTCGACCAGCAACTTGCCAGTATCAAGTTATGGCTTGTCTCAGTCAACTGAAACCATAGCACGCCAAGGAATCCGGAAGCGGAGAGTCGTCTTCATTTTTCTCTTGCTACCACCGTAATGTCGTCACTTGTTTTTCGGTCTTAGATTAAAACTTAACAAAAATCTGTCCTTTACTCTCAGGGTTCCACGTCCACAGAGTTCAAACCATCAACACTGGATCAGTTGAAGTTCGTCATTTTATGCTGGTCTACCCATTCTGTAAAATTCTTTTTGCACTGCTATGTTTTTACTGCTTATCAACATTTTCAGGTTATTTAAAGCCAGATATTTTTAAATTGTAAGAATTTGGTAGAGGGGGGTAATAATGATTTACTGATAGAAATCTTACTAATTAATCTATAGCTAGGGTAGGAAAAGAGATGTATTCATACCTCATCAAAATTTAATGAACAAACACTATAATGTGGATATAAAGTAAGGAATCAATTTTATATTACAATCAGTATATAAACTGATCTCCCACTTTGTAACCAGGTTATTTTTCTATATTTTTATATTCCAGAGAATGTAAATGAATAATCAGTATTTGACTGATTGATTCGTTTTCTACGGCTTATCAATCCTTTGCAGGTTATTTAAAGCCGAAAAATATTTTTAGATTGTCATAATTTTTAATTTTGTATATAATATTGGTTTAATGATACAAGTCTTGTAAATTAACACATGGCTGGAGAAGAAGCGGTAGATATATATCTTTCCCAAGGTTATTTGCGCCTAAGTGGAATTGGAACTCGGCTCTCCGATTGACAATTCTAAGCCATTAACCACTACACCAGCTTTACATCCCAGCTTGGAGCACCTGGTATTCCCAAGCGGGCACACAACTAGGTACTGGCCAGATTCGTTGTTGCTTGACTTCGGTGATCGTATGGGAAGTCGTGTTTCATCGTGATATTAACGTTAACCCCAGATTAACGTAGGAATCGTCCTGTTTGTGTTTGTACAATAACGGTAATTTTGTTCTTTTCCATTACTGAAAGTGTGTGCCTTTTTAACAGGATGAATAATGAACTGCCATGATAAACTTTTCTGTTTTCAGTTTCTAACTAGACATCTACAAACTTCTTGCTATTCAGGTTGGTTGGCCTCTTTATCTTTGCTTTATATTTTCTCTCTGATGTTTATATTTCGTCTTTGATCTTATCTTGATTTTTATTTGCAGATCTTGTCTGGAATTTTAGATTTTTTTATTAGTAAATTAGATGAAAAGCCACATTTCTGTCAGGCTTTTAAGCTTCTTACAGCGAAGAGCTTGCTGGGCTTCTAGCAAAAAAACAAAAAAACTCAATTCCAGCTTTAAAAAAAAGCAATGATAATTTTGAAGAAATAACACTGAATTCCTCAATTCATTTCATGTAACTACAAATCCTCACTTTAACTCTCATTCGAAGTCCAATTCTGACCAAAAGACCGATTTGGGCCGAAAGTGCGATTTGGGCTGAAACTCCAATTCAGGCCGAAAATTGTGTTCTTCAAGTCAAAAACTCCATGGAACTTCAAATGAGTTGAATTCTTCAAATCCCAAACTCTGCGGAACTTTAAAACCTCACGTTACGAAACCTCTCACCATAACTCTGATTCCTTGGCATTTTGAAGAAATAAAATTGATTTCCTCAATTCACAAAAGTTTTAGAGATATTTTAAACTGAATTTTAAAACATTTTTTTTTAAATTCACAAAGTTTTTGTGTAACTTTAAACTAAACTTGAAAATAAATTAAACATTTTTAAATTACCTAATTTTTTTAGTTATTTAAGAAATTTTTGTAATTTTTTAAACTTTTAACTGTTATCTCTTCATCCGGACACAAATCTCAATGATAGACGGTCTTGCACCAGATGAAGTGCAGACTTTTAGACTCGGGATCGTCCTGATTCCAAAAAAGTATATGTCTATGTAGATAAAGTATGGCCAGAGTTGGAAGGGTTTCAGACACACGGACCGACAGACAGAATTTGCTGTTTATTTATTTAGATAGAATAGAACAGAAGAATAAAAGAAAATATATAGAAGATAGATGATATATTTGAAGATTTTACTGTTCTCTCTTCACCCGGACACAAATCTCAATGCTGAATGGTCAAGCACCAAATGAAGAGCAGGTTTTCAATTCTGGGATCATCCTGATCCCAAAAATGTATACTATGTGTATGTAGAGTATGTCTCGCTGGAATTAGAGGGGTTTCATTTACACTGCTGGAATGACAAAATTTGGCAATTATTTATTTAAAAGTAACTTTTAAACGGACTCATGTCCATTAATAGGCTTTACAATCCAAAACAATTCATGTAGCCCTGTCGAAGCACATACTATACAGCTAAGGAAAGGATCGTTTGCATTGAGTCGGTGATCCAGACTATGGTTGACTCCTTGCTTTTTTCACGATCCAAATGAATAAATATTCATAAATTTGTTCTTGAGGCATCAAAAATTAAAGCCAATTAATTTCCCAATTGAGACATTCGAGTTTGATCAACGAATGTCAGCTGTAAGCCTCAGAACATCATAATATTTTGAAGTGCACCTATAAACTGTGGTATTATCAGCATATGTGACTACTTGGGATTGGATAATGTCCCTAGGCTGATCGTTGATAAAAAGTGAAAAAGAAACGTACCGAGAGAAAGGGTTTTGGGATTACGTAAACACTTCCAGATATGCCACTGGGATATTTGTGTAGCGGGCTCCTATGTCACCTTGTCTAAAACCTTACAGATATCTAAGGTAATAGCTTTCGTTATTAAACTACCATCGAGTGCTTCACTAATTCTGTTCGAAGTATTTATAGACGTTGTCTGCAACAATTTCCTTCTGTTAAGTGTAAACTCGGCGAATTTGTCTCGGCCCAATTCAATGCTGATATCATCACTGAATTTATTTAATGATGCTAACCTGATGTCTGCTGTGAGGAAGATTGTTTCACCGTGTCGTGTGAAAAGGACTTCTCGTCAAAATCCATCATGCATATTTATAGATCTACCATTCGGCCGTGTATTGAATACTGTCGTCGTATCAGGCCTGCGTTTCTTGAGGATCTTTACAATATCTAGATCCTCACTAGGCAACTCGTCTTCAATCCCTTTCTTCTCGAAAACGACGTGGCTTACTTATGTCTCTTCTATAAAATACTTTCATGTTAACTGCTCGGACGATGAATACTTGTTTCTTGGTGCCCCGACTATATGAATTTAAGCGTGCTACTAGATAGGCAATTCGGTCTCCGGATTACTTCGGAAGTGTGCTGGTCAAAATCTTTACCTCCGGGCAGAGAGGATCCCCAGGGAAAGCTATCTCGTCTCGGGAGACAGCTACCCGACTCCGTTTTTACGGAGTCTACGGGGTATTCTTGGCCGAATATACGGGTTCGGATACCGCACAATAAACTCGGCCTTGTGCAACATCCGACTACGTGGGGAAGTCAGTGAATATCTCACCGTTTTAGATGCAAAAGGCACTTCTACTCTAACGATTTTATTTCTTGCACTTCCCACCTGTGGAACCCCTGATTTTCTTGCTTCGGTGATAATTACAAATCTTCACAAATTTAAATACGTCATTCGCCATCTTCTGGAACCCTGGTCTTTTTTCTTTTTTTTTTTTTTTTGCTCTTTCCTCAATCCTTCCCGCGTCCTGGGTATGACGATAAACTACGTCCAACAACAAAGCCTCAGATAATGTTTTCGGAAAAATAATTGTTGCCAGCTATACGTTTTTTTGAAAGAATAATGTTGCCAGCTATGCGTTTAATAGTACAGTATATTTAATATATATATATATATATATATATATATATATATATATATAAATATAAAAGTGAACATAGAAGTCAACACTTAGAGGCGACAGTCTGTTTCATGCTATATGCAATCGTCAGGTGGCTTGACGATTGCATATAGCATGAAACAGACTGTCGCCTCTAAGTGTTGACTTCTATGTTCACTTTTATATTTACACACGCTCTATCTCTGATATTGAGCACTTTATTCCATAAATATAGCACACCTTGAGACTATATTTCTTCATATATATATATATATATATATATATATATATATATATATATATATATATATATATATATATACCTTAATTTGGCATTAAATGACCCACAGTGGTTGATATGCCATAAAACCCAACCAACCAACCAACCAACCAACCAACCAATCAATCCTTCCCATTTTCAATCTTCTCATTCTGTCTTGCTTTCACTTCCTGCATCCCACTCCGTTCTAGTGACATTGTCGCCCGCCTTGCAGTGAAATGATTAAACATGGTTCATTTTAACTCTTAAAAGGAAGTTGAAAACATTTCAGTAAACCTTGTATCTTTTTTTAATAATTAGACTAGGTACTATTTAGATATTTTAATAGTCTTTTTACTTTCTATCAGCATGGCTGATGCTAACCTCTAAAAGCGTGACTCGTTGCCGTTTCATGATATGAAGTGGAAAGATTATATTGAATCCGTTACTAATCCGGTAGAACCGGATTAGTAACGGATTTTTGCTACTAAAATGGATTGACTGTATCACTGTATCGTACTAGACTATTTTTCTCTCTTACATATTTATAAGTCTGCCATTCGTTTATACACTTAGTATTTCCACAACATCTGATTTGGTCTTTATGCTATATATTTAAAGATTCATGATAATATAAAAAGAAGAATCTGCAATGTTATTGGTCTTGACCTGACATCTCGGCTTCAGTCATTTTCTCACAAGTGTAATGTAATTTCCCTTTTCTATGAATATTTTCATGTCAATTCTTCTCTTCTCTTTGGTACCGAGACTCTATAAATTCAAGCGCAATATTAGATTGGCGACACAATATCATCATTTTACAATTGAAATAAACTAGATGCAACCGTAAGTTCTATGTTAATAGTTTCTTTTCTCGCTCTTCTCGCTTGTGGAATTTCTTCAAGGCTTTTGTTTTCCCCTCAACTTCAAAAGTTTATCAATCGCTATATTCTTCCTTCATAATTCCTGTTCTTTTATTGTTCTCTCTTCTTAATAATGTTTTCTTCTCATATTCTCCCAGACTCAGTAATCCCTTAATGGTTTTATTACCTTGCTTGGGGTGAAATAATAATAATAATAAAAAAAAAGCCTTTCTAGGCAATGCTTGCATTCTTATTTTCTTGAATGGCAATAACTTTTAGCAACTGATCTTTGTAACACGTAAAAGTATTAAGGATATATTTTACTTTTCAAGGATGTTTTTAATAGATTCAAGGAATTGCTAAATTCATTTATTTGAAATTGATGTAAGAAATCGGTACGCTGTTCTTAAATTGGGGATTAGATACATAATGCTTTGGATAATCCATTACGTTTTTTTCCTGGGTTACTGAAAAAAATTGGAAACAGTTCTGCTAAGGATATATATATAAATGAAAACAATATTTCACTAGAACTTAAATGTACCTGGGAATTTATTCTTTTTTTTGCTTTCCTCTCGATTTATTTGTTAGTTTTGTTATTGTTCAGCTTCGTTCATCTTTCATTTCATTTCATTTTTATTTGTAAAGTTTTTGGCACGAATCCAGGTACCCCGACTATTAGTGGCATTACCACAATATTTTCACATTTACAATGGGTCGCTCCAAAACCCTTCCTTCTTCTTCTTCTTCTTCTTCTTCTTCTTCTTCTTCTTCTTCTTCTTCTTCTTCCACCATATCCTCTTCTTCTTCTTCTTTAGAAAAGAAATAAACAATATATATAATTTTTATAATATCAAACCTTATTTTTTGTGGATTCCCATATATGTAGTCAGTTTTTAACCAGTGTTTATTTCGTCTATCGGTCTGCGCATTCAAGAATACTTAATAAAGAAATGCTCACATTTTCTATGTTAAAAAATCGTAAAATAACGGCTGAGGATATATATATATATATATATATATATATATATATATATATATATATATATATATATATATATATATATGAAATGTGTATATTTATGTAGCATATCTTCATTCAAGCATCTTTAGTTGAATAATTTATACATATTGTCTATTTTTATTTGAAACCTTTCAAAATCACGGATTAATTTCTTCGTGTTCTTATTAAAGACATTCCTTTTATTTTCTCAAGTATTTTCCATCTCATCTAAGAAGACATTGAAAGTAAATGAGAAAATAAAAGAAACGAAAATTAATCTACGAAGCCTTCCATAATGTGTTTAATAACAAAATTAATAAATTGATCCTTGAATTTTAGAGGATTAAAATAATAATAGACATATGTCTAGTTTATTCAAACATGCTTGAATATATATATATATGTGTGTGTGTGTGTGCATATAGTTATGTATGTATATATTCAGCACTGGAAGATTGCGTTTCGAAGGAAACTCCAAGTAGTGCAAATGGTGTGAGATATGTAAATTCTTTAATATACTTTATAGCTATGTTATATAATATAAAGTATATGTATTAATGAATATAGATATCTAACACCATTTGCACGGTGTATAATATATATACTTTATAGCTGTGTTAATATATATATATATATATATATATGTGTGTGTGTGTGTGTGTGTGTGTGTGTGTGTATGTATGTATGTATTATAGCTATGTTATATAACATCGGGAGGCAGGGTGGAGCAATGGATAGCGGTTCGGATTGAGGAATCAGAGAGCCGAGTTAGAATTCCAGTTGAATTTATTATATGTATATACGTGCTCTTCTTTTCAAGCTATGGGTAAATAGCAGGACAGACCGTGTTCTATAACATTGTTCTACCGCAGAAAGAAATGGCAACCTACTGCGGGAAAAATCTACTGGGGGAAAAATCTACCTCGTCAATCATGCATCGAAAGATACATGATCGTCTACACGTTTATCACGCATGGTACATAACTGACTGACTATATAACACCGAACTCAATAAGAGCAGTAATTTATGTGCAATTCATATATATATATATATATATATATATATATATATATATATATATATATATATTTCAACAAGTACGACGGGCAAGGAATGCTGTTTCTTTTATTCAGTTTTTAGAAAATATGCTTGTTTAAAAACAATAATTTGACATTACTAGCCAGACACTTTCTCGTTAGCTAAATGGTATAGCACATCAGGTCCAATGACGATACAATTCCTGTTGGAGGACACATATTTTCTACGAAATCTTTCGGATATTCAGGCCGGTAAATGTAATTCAGATTGCTTTTTATAAACAGAACATTTACTTAAATAAGTGTATATAAGTGTATCTATAAAAAAATAACGTAAAAACATAAAATATATTAAATAATTGTCGGACTTGGTCCGTTTCATAATATATATATATATATATATATATATATATATATATATATATATATATATATATATATATATATAGTATTGGGGCAGCATTTGTATTCTGTTCATATATATATATATATATATATATATATATATATATATATATATATATATATATATATATATAAAAGCTTCTGAGGATGGCTCATGCGAGCCGAAAGCTTAGGACCAACTTTTAATAAAAAAAATATACAAATGTTGGACAACTTTTGTCTTTATTTTCACCAGGAATTAAAGCAATCATATCAGCTTTAGAACGGTTCGTGATCAGACATAATAGACATTCATTGTCTGTTATATTTAATAATAATAGCAATAATATATATATATATATATATATATATATATATATATATATATATATATATATATGTATATATATATATATATATATATATATACAAATGTTCGGGAAATTATACATTTCTAAAAATTATCTATGAATAAACATGTCAATTCCTTAAGACAAGTAGTACACAAAAATCACTTATCTTTATCGTTAATGATGAATATAGAGATTGAAGACCACATTCATTTCAGAGTGACACACAGACAGATACGCACTTACAACGGAATAATGATGCACACACATTCGAACAAAAGCACAGAGAGAACACTTAAGAAAATATACACAATACAGAAATAGCACGCCTTTATGGAAATATATGTTTCGCAAGCGAATTATAAATAGAAAAGCAGCAAAATCTCACCCCAGTAAGTGACGTTGTGTCTTTCCCTTTTATTATCGTTTCTTCTCATACTTTACTTTCGCCTTGTAGATCAGCCATCATTGCAAATTTTGAAAATACGATGTAGGAAACCCGAGGCAAAATATTCAATGAACAAACTGATGATGGCAAATAACTCTCGACTGATACATCGTATTTGAGATGAGAGGCCGATAGGCCCCACAGCGTATTTCTGCAACAAGAGATGAAGGGCGGTAAACAGCGAGGAAATAGTTTAGGGTAAGGAGTGTGGCGAAAGCCGAAGATATTGAATGGTAAGCCGTTTTGGGACGGAGCAGGCGATGGAGATTGGAACTGGTTCCAGCAGAATCCTGAAATAAGACAGAGAGGGACGTAGGTAGGCAGTGGTTGCCTGAAACATTAGATTGGAACAATCTCTGTCTGCCTCCAATTTCATAAGTGAGCAGAAATACAAGACAATGGTATTTGATTCCGATTCGCATTCTGATAAATGCGTATATAAGAGTAAGAACGAACACACGCACGCACACACGCACACACGCACGCACGCATATATACATATATATATTTATATATATATATATACACACACATATATATATATATATATATATATATATATATATATATATATATATAGTTGCGTTGATGTGAGTTTGTGACCCCTGGTTTCATGCCCTTTGCGATCATTACACATACTAAATGCCGCGCATATATAATATATGAATAATATATAAAAATTGCTTATATATATATATATATTAAGTAAGTTTTTATTATGTAGTCCTTTTCCCGCAATAAATGCTACAATGTTAAAGATATATTTATATTCATTGACTGTTTTTTAGGGGTTATCAAACCTTTGCGGGTTATGTAAATCTAGAAAATATTTTAGAATTTTAAGAATTATTTGGAAATAATAATGTCTTACTGATACAAGTTCTACTAATTAACCCATAGCAGGGGAAGAAAGGTGGATTGATACCTCACACAATGTTGTTTGTGCGTAAGATAATATAACAACCCAAATGGAATCAGAACGCAACACTTCGGTTGGTTGATTTTGTTTAGCGGCATATCAACGTCTCTAGGTTTATTTAATGCCGAAATCTAAATATTTCGTATGACTTCAACTACAGATAAATAGGTATTGTTGTTTGGTTGATTTTGTTTAGTGTCATATCAACCTCTATGGGTTGTTTAATACCGGAATCTGAATATTTTGTATGTTTTCAACTGCAGTTAAATAGGTATTGTTGGCTGGTTGATTTTGTTTAGCGGCATATCAAAACCTCTATGAGTTATTTAATGCTGAAACCTAAATATGTTGTATGTCTTCAACTACAGATAAATATCTATTTTTGTTTGGTTTATTTTGTTTAGCGGCTTATCAATCTCTATGGGTTATGTAATGCTGGAATCCAAATATTTTGAACTTTATGACTTCAAGTAAACACACTGTCTATTCAATTGTATGCCTTCAACTAAATATATTTTGAACGCAGCTATGTCTTCAACTAATAATAAAATTTATTGTCAATAATTCTACTATAAAATATATTGCTTTTAATTTTACTGTAAATATGTATTCCTGGTATTTATTTAATATAGAAAGGTTAATGCTGGTAATTTTTTTATATAAAAATGTATTGTTATTTTTAATATAAAAATGAATTTTTTATACTTTCATAGTGAAATTCACTATTTGTCCAGAGCTTGAGCATTAACAGGGGCCACCACCCCGACTCTCTTATGAAATTCTATTCAGATGATAAATATATTAAGTAAATTCTAGCCTGAAATTTTTACCTTTGAAATGTCTATTGATAATGACTTGGTTTATGCGACTTAGTTGTATTATGTAATTCGATATAGGAAGAAGAAATATTTTGACTAACCCAATTATCCCCTCTAGTTCTGATTCTATGGTTGGATCTAGCGACTCGCTGGAACGATACATCAGCGATTCGAGTTCGAATCCCCGTCAAGATATATTCATGACAACATATATACCTTGAATCTACGTCTTCTCCTTCTTAATCTAACCGAGCAAAGAAGGGCAGTGGAGACTGGGGCTCACTTGCTGAGTCTAGGAGAATTAAATAATGCGAAGATGCATATAAACATGGCGAAACGTATACGATGCAGCCATGGAGAAGATCACAGAATATCTGGGTATGACGATAAACTACATCTGGTAGCAAGACCTCTGATCTGCAGATTAGAGGTATTGAGGAGCGTTGAGCCACCTCTTAATTGCTGTTGACCCCTGGCCCATATAACCATGGCGAAACATATACAATGCAGCCATGGAAAAGATTACAGAATTCCTGGGTATAACGATAAAGTATATCTGGCAGTAAGGCCTCTGATCTGCAGATTGGAGGTATTGAGGAGCGTGTAAAAATACATCTTCGTAGTAAAAATAGCAGCATTGCATTTTTATGTAAAAATAGCAAAAATACCTATTTATAGTAAATTAGCAACAATATATTTTTAAAGCAACATAAGTAGAAATACATTTTATCTGCAGTTAAAATTGCGTTAAAAATATATTTAGATGACGCCATAAAATTGCGCTCAAAATATTTAGATGGCGGCATTTTGTTTTAATATGTGTTCCTTGACATTTGATAATATCCACTAATATTGAGAGCAAAAGAGATAGTAAAAGGCAGCTGAGTCATTAACCTGTAGGCCTTGTGTGAATGGATGGGGCAACCTGGGTTAAAAATGCTAAGAGTCAGTAATAGAGAGAAAGTTGTGGAGTGGTAAACAGAAGAAGGTATCTGTATAGTTGCCGGTAATTCAGTATGGTGAGCAACGTTGACCCATCGTTGTTCCATGGGGTTGAAAATTTGGAAAAACGCGCGTGCTAATGGAATGCTTGGAAATCAGCCGAATTCTTCTGGAGCCAGTTACATTGAACTGACTCTCCATTTTTTGGAAACGTGTTATATCTGAACACGAATATAGGGACAGATATTGCGAATAGAAAAATAGAAATTCTAAAGAATAAAACACATGGAAGATAAGATCGACAAATGTATATATCAAACTAATAATTGGTAATCGAATAACAAAATAGAAGACAAAATAAAATAAGAACGAAGCAGTAATTAAAACAAAAAAATCATTATGATGAAAATATATTGAAAGAGCGCCAATTTCGGAATTACCTAAATTAAATCTTTTCTACAACCAGTAAATTTTCTGCCGAAACGAATCTCTTACAAACAATTATTCTTTACCAATAATGTTCACCCTGTAAAATGCTCAAAAGCCATTCGTGGTACACGATTAAAGAGTAAGATTATTAGTTCATGGTGATATGTGGAAAAGATATGAGTTAACACCGTTAATGACCGTTGTAGGAGAGACTTTGTAAATCACAGATACAACAACAATAATGCCTTCGAACAATACTAGATCAGACGACACTAATTCCGATAACTATATTTTCCTTTACGCGTCACGTGATCGAATTATTTCAAGATGCGGTCGACTGTGCTTGCTCTCTGGTGATCCGTGTTCAAACCCAAATATCAGCGTCCTGGGTATGACGATAAACTACATCCGCGTCATGGGTATGACGATAAACTACGTCCAACAAGAAGGCTTCAGATAATGTTTTCGGAAAAATAATGTTGCCAGCTATACGTTTTTGAAACAATAATGTTGCCAGCTATGCATTTTTAAAACAATAATGTTGCCAGCTATACGTTTTTGAAACAATAATGTTGCCAGCCATACGTTTTTTGAAAAAAATAATGTTGCCAGCTATGCGTTTTTGAAACATAAATGTTGCCAGTTATACGTTTTTGAAAAAAATAATGTTGCCAGCTATACGTTTTGGGGAAAAAATAATGTTGCCAGCTATGCGTTTTTGAAAAAATAATGTTGCCAGCTATATGTTTAATAGTACTGTATATTTAATATATGTATAGGTATATGTGTGTATATATATATATATATATGTGTGTGTGTGTGTGTGTGTGTGTGTGTACATATATATATATACCTTAATTTGGCATTAAATGACCCACAGTGGTTGATATGCCATAAAACCCAACCAACCAATCAAATGTCCGCAGCGACAATTTATTCCTACATGGCAACCTAGAATAGTTTAAGATTATAATGATCGGGGAAACGTCTTCTTCGGAGTTGGTTTCACAAAGAAGCAGTCCTTGAGAAGAAATGGCTCGACTGGGACTTATATCTCACCAATGGATTACAGATGTGGTTCGCTACAATGTGCGTAGCATGGCGGTTCCTGGTCATAAAGGTTAGAAACGGTGGAAAGAAGGAACTGAAGTGGTGATAGAGCAGTGAGAAGCTTGCTACATCTCGTCCGTGAGAGATGGGTTTGCAGTGTTGAAAATAATTTGTTATCCACAAGGATGCGGAGACGCTTTTGGACTCTCTTTAGACTAGAAAGTGAGGACTGGACAGCTCCTAACCAAATATGACAGAAGTACTCCCTTTTAAGCCTGATTTTTCTCTTGTAAAATTAGAGGGTAGCACGAGATTCAGTTACTTACTCGAGTGGTAAAGAGAAACGGCCTTTTTTCCTGAATTTTTACTGATGCTTTATATGTTCCACTTGAGGCCTCGGATGAGCTTAAGGCACGATACTCGCTCAAGGCGCGATGACTCCTCGACAGGATATCTGTTCATCGTAACTGGTGGTAGTTCGAGGTCCGATTTGTGATAATGAAATGCAACTAGTATGCTTATCGAGGCATTGAATGCAACCAGCCAGTTTTCCCCCCAACTGAGATGTTACAGCCTGTTCGGAAAGAACATTTTTAATATTGGTAAGATTTTATTTGATTTATTGTTGTGTTTTTTCATTGTGTTGGTTGGTGATAACACATAAATAACTAACACACACACTTACACATGCACACGCAGACACACACACGCACACAATAACAGGCTTGCAAAATTTCGCCTGTGGGAAAGGGGATGTAGGGCGGAAAATAATTAATCGCCCAGCCTATATATATATATATATATATATATATATATATATATATATATATATGATAGAAATAAAAGTGTAAAACACCTATGGTTCCACCATATGCGAACACCTATTAAACAGCAGAGAGTGTGCAGCCAAATTGACTGGTTCACCGTGTTGTCCCGGTCACACTCTTCATCTCAAGGATCTGGAGGCACTTTACAGCGGGTCCCGCAAGCCTTCTTTGTGTAAACAACATGAGTGTTTGTTGGAGCTCGCTGTCATTTGTCTCTAGTTCCTTTTGCTCATTTTTTTCCTGCACAACTTCCTTTTTATTGTATATTTTCTGTGTTTTAATTTAAATCAAATCTCCCCTTGAAGCCTGAAGAACAGGAGAGAAACCACTTGCTTCGCCTGTTTTTTTGTTTTTTGTTTTTTTTTCTTAATATGTCTAGTAATATTAAGTTTTACACTTTTATTTCTGTCATTAAAGTTTGTACCTACAATATATATATATATATATATATATATATATATATATATATATATATATATATATATATATATATGTATATACATATATATATGTCTATATCTATGGCGTTCTTTTTAATTGTATGTTTATTTATGTATTTTATTTTGTTCATATCCATCTATCTGCCTTCTCAGTTATTTTCGATCTACAAAAAAAAAAAAAAAATATTAATATTGATAATAAAGTTAATAATATTTATTGTATATTGTGACTGAGAAGTAACTCCCCATTTTATGTCTGAGTGACCAACCAAGACTCCTGACTTAACACCCTGTGATTTTTTTCTTTGGGATTTGTTAAAGGAACAAATCTACTCAACCAAACTAAGAATTTGAAAGAACTTTGAAGGGTGAATAGAAGGGAGAGTTTCTGGTGAAATCACTTGACACGATTCAAGGCTGGCTCGACAAGATAGTCGTGAAATCTGGTACACATATCGAATTTTAAAATGGGGAGTTAATTTTCAATTACTTTATATATTAGTCGGCCTTTTGATGAAATGGAACCATGCTGCTAAAGAAGTTAACAGAATTTTCGGATACCCTTTGTCTTTTGTCAACGAGACAAGAAATAAAAAAGAAATGAAGTGGAATTTTCTTTTCTGTGGAATTTCTTTGTTTTTTTTTTATCTCTATCTATAAAAAAACGGTTGTGTGTGTGTGTAACGAATGCACGGCCGAAATTTTCGATGGATTTGCACCAAAATTTACATGCACATGCTCCAAGTTAGAGGGAAGGCCAAGACCGACTTTGCATTTCCCAACTTCCATCGATAGTGGAAATAATCGATATTTTCATGCTTCTACGGCAGTTTTCATGTAGTTTGAGGCCATTTTGTACTGGCGAGAGTGAGAGCCTATAGCTGACTGACATGAATAGGCAGGCAGATTCTATTGGCCAGCGTGAGAGCCAACAGCTGACTGACACGAATGTTAACTAACATGCTAGCATGCAAAAAAATCGATAGCTGCTTTCGTCACAAGTGGGAAAAATTTAAACCTGCATGGCACTTTGCTTCATTTGGCTCATTCGCTTGCTTAAACTCAACGTTGATTCTGATTCCGCAGAACTGGGTTGAGTGCGAAAAAGTATTTGTTGTTAACATTCTTTTTTCATTAGGTTTTTCCAGTTACGTGTTCTTTTTAAAGCTGATCGTTTTGTGTTCATTTTGTTTAGTTCTTTTTTCGTAACAGATTTAATGTTTAGTATAGAGCTTAGAAAAAATTCGCAGTGTGAAATAGGCAAGAAGTAAGGCATGTAGCAACATCAGCACGGCTAAGGGCACTCCTTTAAAGGCAAGGAAGGGCAAAAATATTTTCAGTCAAGTGATAGCGATTGCCGTATGTCGTACGATTTTTGAATCAAACACGGGTAATGTCGGGCCATGCTGCTAGTCTGACTATATTACCGAAGAGATCTGATAGTTTTGTGTTAGTTGTTAACTACGATTGTACTTTCTACAAAACTTCTAAAACCGTAATCGTGTAAAACAACTGGCACTTTCCAATTTTTATGTCTATATTTGTCTGTTTGTTGTATGAATGTCTTTCTGTGTCAATTTTTTGATATGCAAGGTGTATCCAGAATAGTTTTCCATGTTTTGGGAGCGGGTTCCTCACACCCAAAAAGGACAGAAGTCCACATAAACATACGTATTTTTTATTCACCTACCTACCTATCTATCTATCTATCTATCTATCTATCTATCTATCTATCTATCTATCTCAGTTTGTTCAGATCTATCTATCTATCTATCTATCTATCTATCTATCTATTAATTTATTTATTTATCTATCTATCCATCTATCCTATTTACGTAAGTCGGTAATTTTGTTTTTTTTAACAAATCTATTTTCTTCAGTCATCGCCTTTTCATATGAAATCAAATACAAGTACTGATTCATCTCAGATAACATCTCAGATTGTAGATATCGGCTCTGTTCTCGAGAACACATTTGTCACGTGACATATATTCTCTTCCGGTGGTGAACACCTGTTCCCGGAAATGGTTAGTAAATTGCATCTTCCCATAATACATTCACTTGCAAATTTCAACAATATATAAGAAAACAAAGCAATCATTACAGTCAATCAACGGTATTTTATGCATGGAAAAGAGTGGCAAGCGTTAGCCTAGACATTTATATTTGAAATGTTTTATTTTTCTGTTCATGCAAAAGTTTTTCTTTTTTGTTCTCTTTATGCAAGCTGTTCACTTTCGCATCAAAGCGATTAGTTCATCAACTAGATTTTCCAGCTTTAGGAATTATTGATCACGGCATGAACTGTAACGGTCGTGGAGGTTTTTCAATAGGCATAAGAACATGATGTTAAAGTTTGGAAAAGAGCCACTCCTATACAACTGTCGGCTTCTTGATCGAAGATAACGCTATACTTTTTCTTCTGTATAGATTATAATCGAATTCTCATTATTTTTCTCACAACATTTCGGCCGTAACGTCCTCTGGCTATTTTCAGGTAGCTATCCTTTATTTAAAACTAAATTGTTTTCTTTCAGCTGACCATGTATAGAGCTACCTCGTCTCGTCCTTTATTAGGTCCGCTCAGTTATTGATAAAGGGTGTTTCATTAAGACGGATCAAAGTCATCAGTAAATAAATCAGTATTATTGGTGAAAATTAATTTATTTCTCTATTGGACCATGTTATTTTAGTCATGGCAATTATGTGTGAAAAATAATATTGCCCAAATTTCCTCCTAAGCTTCGACGGCACACCTCCACTCGATGGTCAAAATTTTTGATGTGTCTGCATAGTTTCTCCTCGATCTCGCCAGTATTATCTCATCCTTCAGCTGTTGAATTATTGTTGGCTTGTTGGCATAGACCTTACTTTTGAGATGAACCCAAAGGAAGAAATCTAAAGGCGTCATGGCTAATTGACTTTGCTGTTTCGAGAGATGATGTGATCTGGGGACTTCTCATTCAAATTCTGTTTGAACATCCATTTTCGTAACAGGCTTCGATAACTTCAACACGTTGTTTGATTGTTAATCTTTCCATGGTTGAAATTGCCAAAGACTTAAGTTGTTAAATCTGAAAGAAAAAGAAAAACATCATTAGACGCTTAAACTTAATTCACATTTAAAATCGGTATATGTTACTGGAACACCATTTCATACAATTTTCTCCTTGTTTGTATTACCCGGCTCAGAGATTGAACTCACAGTTATTACGCAACGAAATAACACTTTCATCTTCGAGGATACTATACAGTGACATTATATATGTTATCCGTCTATCCCGTGAGATCATGGATCTGCGCCCAAAGTGTTATGCTTCAGATGCTGATGGTGGCGTAACATCTGTTATGGCTGTACAGCCCCACACGTGAATGACTGACTCGATTGTGAATCAGTGCATGTGAAGGCACTGTAAATCAATATTTTGGTCTTGTTTTCTTTACTTTGAGCACGCTTCTTCTTGCTGGAAAAGCTCCATTTCTCTCCTCGTTTCTGCCATCGGTGTAAATAGCAACTCCAGCATGAGCGATCGTTGGCGACACCTTCCCACCTTTCGATGACCATGTCCATGTCCACTGGCATCGTGTTCCTCTTGTAGACGTCCTTGAAGCGAAGATGAGGTCTCCCTCATGCTCTCTTGCCGGTAACCACTTCCCTGTACAGAAGGACATTCGGAATACTCCCATCTGGCATACGGTGTATATTTCCAAGTCAGTGGAGCCAGCGCTGTTGGAGAAGGGCGTTGGATAACTGCGCACCGGTAAGAAATAAGCTATTGATGACCTGGGTGGAGCAATAGATGCCCAGAATGCTTCTCAGGCCTTTCCATTGGACAACATCGGTCGCGTGAAGTGAGGAGACTTGCTGCAACCGCCGATCTCTCATAAAACCCTGCCCAGACATGGAGAAGGCTGTATCATTAGCTTCCAGGATTCAACGGTACCGAGAAACGATTTAGAAATATTTATATTTTGACAAAATGAAAGTTTTAAAATGATTTTTGTGTATCATTTGTCATGTATTTAAGAGAGCCGTTCGAAAAGAACAAGTTGGTAAAACAAGGCAGTTTTCCACTATTTTTCAATATAGCCCCCACTTCTGACATCAATGCATTTAGTCCAACGATGCTTAAACATTGAAATCCTATCACGAAAGTTGGCGTCCTGATCCTACAAAAACTCATCCACTGCACGTATGATCTCATCACTGTTTCGAAAATAACGACAACGCAGGTGGAACTTGGGTTTAGGAAAAAGGAAGAAATCAAATGTAGCTGATGAATAAAAGGGATGGGATAGCAATTCAAAGTTTGAACGGGTGCAAGAGCAAGCCTGCTTTCCTCTGTGTTTAGACTTGATTGCTTCCTTCAGTTGTCTTAATTCTGATGCAGACTACTGTCTGTTAATAGTTTATTTTCCCCTTTTCCAGGTAGTCTATCATGATTACATCTTCAGAATAAAATAAAACAGAATCCATCACCTTACCAACAGACGCTGCCTATTTGAATTTCTTTGGAGATGGAAAGCCAGAGTGTTTCCACTGTTTGCTTTGAATCATTGATTCATGTTCAAAGTGGTGAACCCAGGTTTCATCTTGAGTTACTAATCTGCGGTGGAAATTCTCAGGGTCAGCCTAGAAGCAATTTAGATGTGTCCTGGAAATGTCAACCTTTTTTGGCTTCTGCTCTGATGTCTGACTCATTATACAGACACCTTGCTCATCCCCAAGATCTCAGTTAAAACAGTATAGACCGAACCAAAACTAATGCCTATAGGCATATGTATTTGCTGGACAGTAAGTCGTCTGTCATCCAAATTCATATGGTCAATGGCATCAACTTGTTAATCAGTGGTTCAGGTTTTTGAATGACCTGACTGTGCTGTCCCTACCCCGCTTGAATTCTGTAATCCACTTCTTCACAGTTTCATAGAAAGGGGAGTCCTCAGGAAGTGTCTGTATCGTGTCCTCATGGATTTCCTTGGCTGTCACACGTTTCTTTTGCAGATACTTTATGATTGATCGGGAATCTATCTTTTTTTTTCTCCTTTCTCCTTAATAGTACTTTTTCTCATATTCTCTAACTCTCAGTAATCCTTTTGAGTTTTCGTGGCTTTATTGCCTTTATGGGGTGAAATGTTTAAAAACAATACCAGTTGCGACAAAAGTGACATCTTTTTTTTTATTAACTTTATTGTATTACAGTAGTTTAAATTACACTAGTTTAAGATGGCGTAAGTTTATTTATCGTTTATGCGTTCTGGAATTGTTAAATGTTATTTTCGAGCTGAGATGGATATGACGACGTGAATTAATTGAGTGGCCATCACGAACACCAGACCAAACACCACCAGATTTTATCGTGTGGTATGTACTGAACGATCTTGTTTACAGGCTCAAACCGAAAACAATTCCTGAATTTCCTGAAATTTCCTGATTTTCTGAAATTAATGTAGATATGGGTGAAATGGTCCGTAGAAGTGTTACTGATAGGATTCGGCGTTGTTCCTCAAATTTATGAATTTAAGCACAGTACTAGTTTCTTGGCAAGGTCCCATCATTTAAGCATAGTACAGGGGGCTGACACTATTTTTCAGACACTTTATTTTTTCAAGTTTTAGGTAGCACAGGCAGTCTATACTGTTTTAGTGTAATGGCAAAAACATTTAAAAACTGTTTAAATACTACAAATGGAAAAGCAGAATTCAAATTAGAAGTATTTTTATTTTTTTACAAATTTTCACATTACACAGGCGACAGTATTTTTCGGACATTGCAGAAACAATGCTAATAGTTTATGGCAGCACCCTTTTTTTCAATGACTTCTATCAGTCTATCTTCATAATGTTCGTACATATTGATAATAACGTCTCTTCGTGTTTCTAGCAGTCTATTTTTAGCATCTTGTATGCGCAGCCACAGTTCAGCCTCTCTGGTTATTTCTGGCCCGTCGTACACAAGCTCTGCAAGGATTTCCCATATGTTTTCAATTAAATTTAAGTCTGGACTTCTTGCAGGCCATTCCAGAGTAGTTATATTTGCTTCACACATCCAATTTTTCACTGATTTGGCCATATGGATGCTGCAGTTATCTTGCTGCACAATAAAATTACTCCCCATCTCTTTTTCTATGAGTGGTAGGGCTCTCTTTTCCAAAAGTTCTCTGTAGCTCAAGCTATTTTGACGTCCTTTTAACCACTCGAGCCACAAGTTTCCATTCGGAAATACCATACCCCAAACCATGACTCCTCCTCCTCCCATCTGTCTCTTGTTGAGAATAACAGGTTCACCTTTTTTCGACCATGTACACCACCCGTCAGGTCCATCGAAATTAAAACGTTTTTCATCAATAAATATCACTTTTTTGAAGTCGACATGGATTGTTATCCATCTTTTGGCGCTTCCCAGCCTTGCCTCGTTAGTGTAATTCTTTTCTTGATTTTAGCATACTTAGGTCCAATTTCGTGTAGCTTTCTTTGTACAGTTCCAACAATGACGTCAAGTTCACACTTCTCCTTTACTTTCTTCGCTGTCACCTTTTCTCCAGATGATAATAACCTCGTAACACTCCTCTTCATTCTTCTTTCTGTTCTCTTGGAAAAAATTTTTTTTCGTCCTCTCTTCTTCTTCATCCGCTCATAGTCTGTACTTAGCATGTATTCAACTGTTGACTTCGGTAGCTTCATATCAGCGGCGATATTTCGGATGCTGAGCCCGTCTTCTCTCTTCTTTTGGACCAAGCTGGTGACTTCTTTTGAATGCATTCTTCTTCAGGATTTTAATATGTTTTCGCAGTGAATGGTAAAAATACTCAAATATAATGGTCAGGGTACAATTTACCTGCAGAAAATTTGCATATTGTAGACGTTCGACGACTAAATCATTAAAAAACCCGGAATTTGTGTCATGTCCGAAAAATAGTGTTGCTTAAGTTGAAGTAAAAATAAAGAAAGCAAGAAACCAAACAAAAACCCATCAATCAATGTTCATACCATTAATGGACAGTTACTGCTGAACTCATCAACACAAAAGCTCTCGGCAGCAAAAAACAATTTTAAGCACACTTCTGATTAGTAGGAGAGAAGGCTTTGGGGTGAAAGTTGAATAGATTTGTTCCAGCTGTGCTTGTTAAACTCTCTGATCCCCAGACGAGGCTATGTCGAAGGACAGACTCTCCTCTCGGGAAACAACTACCCGACCCCGTTTTATACGGAGTCTACGGAGAATTTTTGGCCGAGCCTACGGGCTAGGATTGCCCCACATTAAACTGGACCTTGTGCTCCATCCTACCTCGTGGGTAGGCTGGTAAATATAACAGTCGAATAGACTGAACCCTGGGTCAACCGACACACTCACTAGTCGTGTAATACTCTGCTATTGTATTAGGTTGGTGCAAAAATAATATCGTTTTTTGACGTATTTTTTAACGTCAGAAAACGATATTATTTTTGCACCAACCTAATACTTACTGTTTAATATATAACTGCAACACTTGTTTTGTTATTTCTTTAACCATTTACTTGGTCACAACAGTCAGTAACTTCCTCGTAAGACACGAGGAAGTTACTGACTGTTGTGACCAATAAACCCACTGAGACAGTGGCTTTATTGCCTTGCTTGATGTGAAATGATAAAAAATCTAAAAGCACAAATTAAATTGACAAAATTTTATGTGAGAATATTCGCCAGAATGGGAATTAGCTGAAAAAACTAACTTAAAGAACCTAAACTTAAATTGCAGGAATAAGTTTGGGAATGTCAATGACACTCGTCTGAATTATAGAAAATTGCAGAAGAAACGGTTCGTTCTGGAAATGTTGCCGACTCTAATACGGCACGAAGAGTGGCGCTAACGTATTTTGATGAAAAAATTCTTCCCTATTTGTCTTTTTAATTTGGATGACTAAAGATACCTGTGGAAACAGTGAACACGTCTGACCAGTGTATACGTGCGTACTCACCATCCTACGTGT
This sequence comes from Acanthosepion lycidas, assembly GCA_963932145.1. Taxonomy (NCBI): domain Eukaryota; kingdom Metazoa; phylum Mollusca; class Cephalopoda; order Sepiida; family Sepiidae; genus Acanthosepion; species Acanthosepion lycidas. The sequence continues at coordinate 64,884,854 of OZ010610.1, read as the reverse complement.
GTCTGGAACAATTCAGTAAAATAACAAATATTTAACGAATAAAAAAAGTGTTATTTAGATGTCCGTAATAGAATGGACTATGCTTCGTTTGGCCATAACAAAATCAGTTGGAACATGGGATAAATAAAGAGAAAGAAAGAAATGAACAAGAAGGAAAATGTGCTGACGAGAACGATACAAGGAAAAAAAAAATACGAGAAATCACAAAAGTAAATTTATACAAGCAGCAAAACATCCAATGTGATTTTCACTAATGAATCTGTAAACTTACAAGTATTTATTAACTAACGTTTGATCTAAAATATTAAATGAATAATTTTCATTTTATATGTTTAATAAATGGCAGATGTTTTTCACAAAGAATGAGATGACAAAATTTTTTCATTTTTTTTTTATTTTAGATTTTGAAGAGTTCATCCAATGAAATGCCTTCACCCCTATTATTAATTTTAGTGCTGACAAAACGCGAAAAGAACGAATAGAAAATTCGTATTTCAAAGAAAAATAGAGAGAAGTCTCTTTGTAAATTATTGGCTTGCCAATAAATCGTGAGCAATGTTACTCTGCTTTACTGTTAAGCTAATACAAACATACATACATTCAAAGGGAACATAAATGCGAATATAATGGCATAGACAGATAGATAGATAGATGTGAACAGACTGAGAGATAGAGTGATATATAGACTTAGAAAGAAAGAAATAATGAAACAAACGGAAATAGATAGAAAGAAATAACAAACGTATATATATATATATATATATATATATATATATATATATATATATATATATATATATATATATATATACAGGCAGCATATCATTATTCAAGCCTGTTTGGTTAATTCATTTTTATATTAATAGTCTCAAATTCAAGGATTAATAATATCATAAAAGAAGACACCGTAGTATTTTCATTTCTTTTATAATTTTTTCCGAGAGGATTAAAATAAAATAAATAGACATGTCTAGATTATTCGACCAAATATATATATATATATATATATATATATATATATATATATATATATATATATAGAGAGAGAGAGAGAGAGAGAGAGAGATCTGGACACAGAAATTTCTGTTTCGGGACTTTAAATTTTTTCCATTTTTAAGCGATTTTGGGTAACTTTTGATGAAAATTATTTACTTTTGAAAACAGAATTGTATTTCATTGAAGATTTAAGAAGACTTGGGGAAATAGATTACCTTAGCACTTAAAGAGGTTTCTAGTATGATTAAATCTTTTTTATATATTGATCTTACATTACAATATTTATTATATTTAATTGGTCATAATACATGGAAATATTAAAATTAAAAAATCAAGGAATTAAATCAATATTATATGTACCATTATATATAATAAAATAATGGGTATATAATTGTAATATATAGATTGTTTATGAAAGATTTTATTAACTATATTTTGAAGTAAAGTAAACATTGTACTATGCCTACATATTAGTTCATTCCGCTGATTTAATAGATAACCATTGTAGCTTTTCATGTAGCCACAGAGGACATTGGTCATTTAATGACTTACAAATTCTCGTTAATGAGTTTCATTTCCTATATATATATATATATATATATATATATATATATAGAGAGAGAGAGAGAGAGAGAGAGAGAGAGGGAGGGAGAGGGAGATCCATACAACTGAATATGTTTTCACTGATATTGAGCGCTTTCCACTGAGTACTGCACACACAAAATAATATATATATATATATATATATATATATATATATATATATATATATATGTGTGTGTGTGTGTGTGTTGAGAGAGAGAGAGAGGGGGGGAGGGAGGCAGGGAGACAGGGACCATAGGCCGATATGTTTGTAGCAAACGTTTGGATTTAATAATAAGCAAGTTTCAAACCTGTTTTAATTTGCTTAACTCCGACTGATCATGGACGATCGAATTATTTAACATATTATCGCATGGGTTATTTTATTTTTTTTTTTTTACTTAGTGGGTTACGTAAAATTTTTATTATTAGTGTATACAAGAGAAAAGTCCCCTTTCGTCCGTAAAATAGTTTTGCAAAGGTCACCAAGCTTTAAATTCTTGTCGTTTCTTCGAGAATCCTAAATAGAGTGGCCACACACGCATGCGCGCGCGCACACACACACACACACACACACACATATATATATATATATATATATATTAGCTGGCCACTCGTATTCGAGGATACCTGTTCACTAGTGTGACTAGCCAATCCCTATTGCAGACGCTCGATCAAGCACATTTGTGTTTGTTCAACGCACACAGAGCCAACTTGTAGTTTATTCTGCAAATATGCTGAGCAAACCTTAGTTACAGTTTCTGGAAGAGACCGTGTTATCTAGCGTGTTCATCAATCTGAACAAGGCCAGTACACTCAAACCCTCGGTCACGCTGATTTGTGACTTCGCGCTAGCACAGCTATCGACAGCCCCCCCCCCAAAGGGTTCCGTCTACCCAATGTTACTCACAAGGCTTGGGTGAACTCTTGGTATGGTTTTCAGGCAGTTTCCAAAGGTGCCGCACACTGGGATCGCCCCCTCCAGACCGATAACATCCTGACAAATCAACCGCGGTGAGAGTTTCGAACCTAGGTTTCATGATCAGAAAACGAACGTTCTAACCAATATATATATATATATATATATATATATATATATATATATATATATATATATGTATATATATATATATGTGTGTGTGTGTGTGTGCGCGCGCGTGTGTGTGTTTCAAAAATACACTTAAAACCTTTTGGGGTGTATTCCTGACACCAAAACAAGAACAAATGTCCATATAAACATATGTCCGCTGATCCTTCATTTTTGAGTTAAGATTAAAGTTTACGGTAGATGCTGTTAAATGTACAATCTAAGATACAATCCAAAAATTCTTATTGGCATACTTAGTTGTTCCCCGGATCCAGACTCAGCAACACAACGATAACCAGCAGGAAAAGTTAGATAACTCAGCAGCCTTCGGAAACGCAATCTGATACAATATGCATCCGCGCTTCCAATGCCATACGCGCGGTCATATATATAAATAAAACATATATGTCAGGTCACGATATGAATATCCTGCCATTGTTAAACGGAACACTTTTCAGTAAACTCACTGCTAAACACTTTAAAAATTGAAGCCACAAATTTACATGAATGGCAAATGTAACCTAGTCTACATAGCAACACAGAGCTATCTAACGTAAACTTTCTTTAAACTTAATTGTTATTAACTTTTGTTTTTGTTTTGCTGTAAGAAACCCGCACCCAAAGTGCGTAAAGTATTTTGGTACATCTTATATATATATATATATATATATTTCAATAAAGGTGCAATTAATTTACAAATTCATGAATTATTCATACATAAAACAAATACAAAGGTTAATGATTTAAATGGCGAGAAATCCATCTTCGCGAACAATTCAAATAATATACAAAAACCCCGAATCTGTTTATGAATGAAAAGATCCTGTTTTATAAATTTCAGTTGCATTAGGTCTTTTTATTTTACAAGCTTTCGTCTGTTCCTACAGACATCCTCAGGTATGAAATAAATTGTGTTCTTGTTTTTACTTTCAGTAATAAGTGGACAAACGAAAACAAGGTTGTAATCCGAAAAATGCTATGAGAAATGTGTTATTGTTTTGAAACGTGCAGTCGCAACGCTGAGTTTGAATTTAATTTTAAGGTTCTGCGTTTATGTACAAATGTAGTGATAAGAGAATTCTTTTTTACTGGTAAATTTTCCGTCAAAGTGGCATGAACTATATTGTTCAATAATTACAGTAATGTCGCACTTATTATCCGAAAGTTGCACTTGGATCAGTTATTTTAATTTCAATAAAGGTTTTTGTATATTATTTGAATTGTTCGCGAAGATGGATTTCTCGCCATTTAAATCATTAACCTTTGTATTTGTTTTATGTATGAATAATTCATGAATCTATATATATATATATGAGTGTGGGGGGGGGAAGAAATATAGTCTTAAGATATGTTATATTGCTGACACCAGATCGGTCTTGGCTTAAAGCATTCGAATGTCTAGCCTCACTGAGGAACCTCGGAACAGTACTGTCTGTGCATGACATATGTCTAGCCTAATATGAGCTTCCTTCAGGCCTTATATCTGAAGCCATCTATTGTCATATGATATTAATTTGCTTACAGTCATTTATTTATTATTTGTTTTGCTTTTCTTTTCGTATCTGAAATGAATTTTAATGGATTATGCGATGCATTATTACCTCCATTTTGATTAATTGTCTGGTTGTAGATAATGTTGCTGGAATTTGGCTTCGGGTCTTCACATGGGTATATATATATATATATATATATATATATATATATATATATATATATATACAAGTTGTTCAAGTCAGTTACCTGATTGACCGACTCAAGAGTCTCAGTGCCAGATGTTCACTGTTGTTGAATATTAGATCCCGAGTTATCTATTCCCATAATTTTTAGTTTTTTTATTATTATTATTATTATTATTATTATTATTATTATTATTATTATTATTATTATTATTATACATGGGTTATATATATATATATATATATATATATATATATATATATATATATATATATATATTAATGCATGTTTCATTAAATAATATAGACAAGTTTTGTCTATTTATTTTAGGTAAGTTTCTTTCATATTGTCTGATAAGCTTAATCACAATATCGTTGAAAGACGAAAGGAAAACACCATATTGATACATGTTTAAATCCATTGTAAGCTTTCGGCTTACATAAACCATTATCAAAGATGACAATTTCGATAAATCAAACAACATATGGACGAAACAACAATGATCGTCCGCCCTTGCTGCATGAAAGGAAATTACTTAAAATAAATAAACAAAACTTGTCTATATTATTTAATGAAACATGTATCAATGAATAATTGCTGCCTAAATATACACAATAATATATATATTACACACATCTAAGCCCGGCTTAGAAAATCATGGGGGCACCTCGACGTGGTGTAATGGTTAGCAAGCTTGTCTTGCTAGATCAATTACGACTGAGTAGGGAGTTCAATCCTCACTGGGTGCTCCATACTTTCGGCCTTGTGCCACATCTAAGGCGGGCTTAGAAAATCATGGGGGCACATCGACGTGGTGTAATGGTTAGCAAGCTTGTCTTGCTAGATCAATTACGACTGAGTAGTGAGTTCAAACCTCACTGTGTGCTCCATACTTTCGGCCTTGTGCCACATCTAAGCCGGGCTTACAAAATCATTATATGGGTGGGTTCCTAACTTTTCATTACTGCGATTGTTTTCGGTGATTTTTTGCTAGGAATTTTTTTCGGACGATAAAAGTCTTTATAACTTGGAAATAAATTTGGCAATAATCGAAATTAATTGTGAAATCCAGCAAAAGTCATCCATGAAATAAAAATAATTGTTTGTACGGAGATTAAGGACCTACGTACATAAAATTGTTTTCATATTAATTGGCAGCAGAAGAATTATCATAAACTTTTAAAAGGTAGGCTTAAATATCAATGCAATACTTAAATGCAGCGATCAATTTTGAGTTCTTCTGTACTTTATTGTTGCCTATCGTATACGGAAGCAGTATACCCCGCAAAAAAATCTCCATCATCAGTGGACCGGATTGCAGTTTATAGAGCCAAGTTTGCAGCGAGGAACAGAAAGGCGCTTGCAAATGAAACCCATATCAAACATCAGCTACGAGAGCCTTCGAAGCTGAGAATATGCACAGACTTAGGACGCCCAAACTACTGAACAAGCCGATGGCCTAATGAAGAGCCCTCTGCAGGAGCTAGCTTAAACGCCGCGCAATTTTAAGCTAATATATATATATATATATATATATATATATATATATATATATATGACTCGCTACTTATGTGATTGGGTTTGTAATTGCGACTAAAACGGACATATAAAAGAAAGTAATTCAAAATTTAGGTTCCCGTAACATAGTAGTGCTGAAAATAAAATAATTTAAGAAATGAATTCAACCACGTTATCATTTCTCTTTCATCAGACTTAAGTATAGTACGAGATATATACATAGTGATTAAAATCAAGCAAACCAAAAATATATCTGGTAAAATATAAACTCATCAAAGGTTAATTATGCTTAGGCTTAACAGATATTCTTCCTGTCTACAGATGGATGACTGAAGGGACTTAATATAAACTGACTCTAAAATTGGAAACCTTGGAACTCGTTTTCAAGAATAGCTTTCTATCTTACTCTGTTTCCTATCTATCTCATTTTATTGTCTTACTTTCGCTCTCGCTCTCTCTCTCTACCTCTCTCTCTCTCGTTCTTTCTTTCTCTCAATCTATTTCTATTCATTTAATTTCATTAAACGAATGAAAACCCGAACTAGCATCAATATTTTTCTTAGAACTCTCTTCGCAGAGTCATGGCCGTATATCTACTGAAGTAGGAGTATCTAGTTATCAATATTATCAAATAAATATCTACATTGTACATGTGGATATCTTGTAGTTTGTGTAGTGTTATCAAGTCAGTATATTTTTGTTGTGAAAATCTTATCCAGTTTCACTCAGTAAGGATTCTTTGCGTGTATATAATTCTTTCTTTCCTTCTTTCCTCCTTTCTTTCCTTCTGACTTTCCTTCTTTGTTTGTTTCTTTTTCTTTCTTTCCCTCTTACTTTTTTTCCTTCTTTTATTCTTTCTTTCTTTTTTCTTTCCTTCTTTCTTTCTTTCTCTCGCTCGCTCGCTGCTTCTGTGTGTGTATGACTCTTCCAATGTTAAAGTAGGCGGTACCGACGTTAAAGAATAAAAAAAAGTATCAGCAAATGGCGCCATTCTTACGTGGTGTCGTATTGTGTTTCTTCATCTCAAAACAAGTTCCCCCCACCCCTGGCCACGCTGTCTTTAAACCCGAGCCTTTGACGCGGCGGACTGACTAGTTTCGGGTGCGTGGCAAACTACCGATGGGAACAGGTACTGATTATTAAAAAAGAAAGTAATACAGTGACGTCGCAACATTACATTGTGAGAAAGCAGAAGCGTTTAGCGGTAAACAGGGTGTAAGAAAAAAAAGGAGTTGGAGGCGAGACGGACGGCATGTAATATAACAAAACGATATAATAGTTAGGCTTATACAATAAATGCCAAGTTGAAAGGGAATGTGTGTTTAGTGGGGACTGCTCGAGAAAAGATGAGCCCAGCAAATGAATAGAATTCGTACTCAAGCTTTTCTTTGCTTTTGTGCTTTTTATAACTCACAAGTTCTGTTCCAGAACCCCGGACATCAAACGGTGTTAAATGATGCTAAAACTATATATGTTTTGACGATTATCTTTGTCAGAGCGATATTTTTTTTTCGTTATTTTTATAATATCTAAGTATTAAATTATATACCTCTCTATAGAAATGATGATTTCTATAGAGAGGGAATTATCACATTATACAAAGACAACACTTATTGAGCTAGAAAAGAATTATGAGGCACTTAGTGAGTACCGCTCTCAATGCGGTAACAAAAAATATTGCTAATTTTTGTGGTTTGAGTCTAATTATAACTGACAGGTGACAGATAATGTAACCCTATTTACTGCCAGAGAATGAATAACAGAGAAAGAAAGAGAGAGAGAGAGAGTGAGACAGTGAGAGAGAGAGCGTGAGGGGAGAATCTCGGGTGATGTTTGATTTAGTACACGGAAAGGATATAGCAATGGTCACACACACGCGCATGCGCACGCATACAAACGAGAAAGACTAACTTTTATCTCCCTATTACTATAAATTCTCCATCCAGTTTCGTTATTAGTTATTCTTGGTTGTCACAGCGAATAAAACGTGTGTTTTTTGAGTGTGTTTATTTCATCATTTCCACACAAGCAAGGCGGGAATGCCACTAGTACGCGGAGGGTTACAGAGGGCAAAACTACGAGAAAAGACTGAGTTCAGGGAGGACTGACGAAAGGACAAATGATGGACGGGATTCAAGGGGACAGAAGATGGCGACTGACGTAGGATTTAAGTTTTTGAAGATATCAGGATAGCAAGTGCGAGAAAAGAAAATATTGGAATAGAAGAGGCGGTTACATTTCACTATTTCAACATCAAACGGGTGGGACCTAAAAGCCAAGTTAATAGCTTAAGTTCATGCAGTCGGGCCACCAGGGGAAAAACTCATCAGAAGCAGTTACCATGAAAATATTTGTAGAAAAGACAGAGGGAATTCACGACATGTCGGGGCGACAGTGACTGACGTCGTGCAATTTTTCGTCACCGGAAATTAAAGAAAAGGTTCTATCTGCACTTTTTGTAATTTTGAGATATTCAACTTGCATAGACGTGTTTAGATATGGCAGCAAGGCAACAGAGGTTTAAAATCAGAGTTTTACTTCACCTAGATTGACAGTCTTAACGCTGAAAAACATGGTTGACTTCTTATACCGTTCCAAAAACTATCCGACTCCACCTGATCTGGTCTTTCTTCGCAGTATGTAGTATTGCTGCCATACCTAGACGGGAGCTGCCTAACCCTCACTGTTGTCTCAGAAATTGTCTGACAGCCATGACTTGGTTCTCCTGCTCGTGTGGCATGGTCCTGTTGCCTCTGTCCTGTTGTCTATCTTTTCAAAGAACTAGACCTCCATATTGATTCTGAGGCCCCGTGATATGACGAATGGTGGCATATGTTCACCGCTGACCTTATATATAATCCATTTGCCCTATTTACATTGTTCGAACTGTTTTCCTCACTTTCGTTGTTATATCCACGACGTTTCCGCCATAGTACGCTCCAGTTTTCTTCAGGTGGTAGAAATTTCGAACTGAGCCCTTTATTCCGTCCATCGGAGTAAATTGTTCTAGTTCCAGGTGCCATACTTCTTCCGGTTGTCCCAACTTTAACTTAACTCTCCAAGAGTTCATCTCAACTGTAGCCAGGAATTGAACTCAAAACCCTTTTGGTCAAGTAACTGGATTAAACTAACGCTTTTATTTACTGGGCCATGTGTCATCGAGAACGAAATAAATGGTTCAATTCGTAATTCCAATCACCTGAAGAAGACCGAAATATCGTGAATATGTAAACGAAAATGAAGACAACAGTCCGAACAATGTAAATAGTGTAAATAGTTACAATACATCATCTCAGAAATATAGACATATTCTGAAGAAGGCCGGAGCGTACAACCGTCGAAACGTCGAGAATATGGCAACGAAGATGAGGACAAGAGTCCGAACAATGTAAATGATGTAAATAATTAAAAGACCTCATCTCAGAAATATAGATTGTGAAGAAGGCCGAAGCGTACAACCGTCGTCCTACTACATATGGGACAGGAAATATATAGATATATACGCATTGATAATTCTTATACGGTTTGATAATAAACCTACAGACATCTATCGATTAATACAGAGAAGAGATTAATAGGTTTTCAATTTGTGCGGTAAAATTTTATATACCAAAATTCGATTGGTGCATACACAATATTCGAGAACATTCTTCAGTTCAACCATAGTAATTAAAAATAGATTTTTTTCATAGTTAGCAGCACTAATCGGGGGATTCCTGTAATGTTTCTTCAAAGATCACACTTCAGCACTTGTATACGGTAGTTTGGATTGGAAGAAAATTTTAGAATTAACCTCAGATTTGGACGATGCTAAATCAGACTACAAAATGAAGGTAACAGTTTTTTTTTAAAAAAAGGAGAAATTATTTAAAAGGAAATTGAAAAGCAAAAGGTACTAACTTAAGTTGATTATCCGCTCTTTCCACTACATATGGGACAGGAATATATAAATATATACACATTAACCAAAAATTAAAAAAAAGTTGAAGAAATAAAAAAAAATGGAAGATAAAGAAAAACAGGAAAATAAAAGTCTAAAAGAAATGAGATGAAGAGTAAAAATGTCAATCAATCAAAAACAAGAAATAACTAGAGAAGATATCGTCTTGTCCAAGAGTGCAAGATTCGAAAAAGAGCCTTCTCTTTGCATCACGTCTTTTGTGAATGCATCACGGGATACTAAATTGATTGATTTCATTGGCTTCCGTGCCGACGTCGGCCACTCGTTCTCCAAATCGATGTCTGGCTTCGTTCAGCATGAGTCTAATTAAGCTACTCGCCTGTGGAAGTTGGCCTATCATTTAAAATACTGTTTCTAGAACCTTCCTTTTCACTTCATCTTTCTCCTAGTGTTTTTATTCTATTTTATTTGTACATGTTAATGCTTTCTCACCGAATCGGACATCATTGCTTGACCGCAATTATGAAAATCTTATCTTTTCTTTCGCGTGTCGCTATTATTGACATTTTCAACTCCACTCTAACTTTAGCCGTATTTCAATTATATTCGATGAAGGAAGAAAAAGGGTTCAATAAAGAGAGGAAAACCAAATAAAAAGCAAAGCCCTTGTCATCATTAGGATTAAATCTTAAGTGTGTATTTTATGTCATATGGCTGGATCCATGGCACAATTGAAAATTAAAAGGACAAAATTTAACAAAAAAGATATAAAATCCTATATCAACAATAGGGACAAGGAATAACGCGTTCGTTCAGCCGAATCAGTCCCATTATTAGAGCGCTAGACGCAAGGCAGTCAGAGCCCTTTCCCAGAGACGCAAGGCAGTCAGAGCTCTTTCTTAGGGACGCAAGGCAGGCAGAGCTATTTCTCAGAGACGCAAGGCAGTCAGAGCTCTTTCTTAGGGACGCAAGGCAGGCAGAGCTATTTCTCAGAGACGCAAGGCAGGCAGAGCTCTTTCCCACAGACGCAACGACGTGTTACAAGGTTGTATCTGTGGGATAGAGGTTCTATGCCACAGATACAAACCTTCCAACACTGTCGCTAGTCTCCGCCTACTTTCATGACAGTTGTTCAGATGTGCTTCTTTATTTTCTCCAGTTCAGACGTTCACAACCAGAACACACAACGACTACCACAGATTATAACCCCCTTATTTCCCCCAGCAAGTATTACGGACATGTCGCCTTGAAATATCGGCTCTTGGACGCTCATTTTATTTAAGCTGATTCGAACTTGGCCAGTAACTAGATGAGTGACCATTTGGGAATAGTAGCTGCTGTAAACTTGGATGTGGTGCTGATGGTGTAATATACCTTACGATTTTCCTTACATATTAAAATATTTCTCCAATTTTTTGCTTCGATTTAACTTAGTCTGGCATAAGATAAGCTTTTTCTAATGCCATATCCCATCAGGATGTGGGAGATTATGCCCCACCACGGTATCCGTGTCTTTGTTATTTGTGAACCGCAATGATTTCTCATGAAAGATTAAGCTTCCCTTCATAACACCTTTTTTCGTACGATCGCCAAAGTTAAGCAGCGTTGAGCCTGGTCAGTACCTAGATGAGCGACTTCTTTGGAATACCAGGGGCTGTAAGCTTGGATATGTGGCTGGTGTAATGGATAATGGTTCGGAATTATAATCGAGGAGCCGAGTTCCAATTCCAGTCGGTTTTATTATATTCACTTACACGGAAATTCCCTTTGTGAATTTCCTTGTCATCTCTTCTTAATTAGTAGGACGTGTACCAGTAAATATTTAAAAAAAAAATATTCCTTAAAATATTTGATGGCATTAAATAACTTGCAAAGGGTCGACAGACCGTAAAAAGCAAATCAATCAACAATCAATTTTCCTCGTATTAAACGTAGTAAGTTACACGCTGGCAACTTTTCCCACTCAGAACTAATAACTTTATAGATTTTTATTTGGATTTTATCAAGGATCTATATATATATATATATATATATATATGTGTGTGTGTGTGTGTGTGTGTGTGTGTGTGTGTGTGTGTGCATATATATATATATATATATATATATATATATATATATATATATATATATATGTATATGTATATAGCATGAGCGCCACACTATATGTAGCAGAAACATTCTAATAATGGAAGAATGGTAGACTTATAGATATGTAAGATAGATTCTGGTGAGAAAGATTGTCTAGCGCGACATAGCGAACCAATTTTTTTTTCAATTGTAGACTTAGCAATTGATTCAATATGGTCTTTCAACTTTATATCAGCGAAAAACATTAAACCGAGAAGGCGCAATAAGTCACTCTCCTGGAGGTTAGCATCAGCCATACTGATAGCAAGTAAAAAAGATTCCCTCAGATAATTAAAAGAGAGCAGTTTCCTTTTTGAGGCATTAAAATTAACAAGCCACTGATTGCACCATTTAACAACAGATTGTAGGTCATTTTTTTAAAATAAGCTGACAATTTGACTTCATTGAACCGATCCGATTTACTATTACCTCGCTGAGACCTGATGACATTCTTTGTAATCATGCTATATGTAGGGAGTCCCACTCAGGCATATTTCTTCTGCGTGTTTCTTAAACAGACTCCCACGTGGATGCTTCCCTGAACGTAACAACACTTAACGTCTTCAAGTCAAGAGTCGATCGTTATCTATCCTCCTTCTTCTAGTAATCTATAATTCCTGTCATCTCTTATATTCATATCATATATTTCATTTTGTAACCTTCTAAATTGAGTGGCTATTGAGCCTATACTGGTTAAATATTAGTATATAACAAAGGACATTTTATTTTCATTTGGTGGAGCTGTGTAAGTGATGTTCGTTTTATACATTCTCTCAAGTGAAAAGAAAAAAAAATAAAGCAATCATATTTGATACAAACAATTACCGCAGCTGTTGCGTTGTCGTGTAGAGGATAACGAAGAAATCGGTGAGCCGAGTTCGAATTCCAGTCCGGTTTATTACATTCACTTACACGCAAATAACCTTAGGGAAGGTTTGAGTCCATCTATTTCCCCCCAGCTAGGGGTTAAATAGCAGAACAATCTGTATTGGCAATAAGAATAGCACAGAAAGAAACGACAGCTTGTCGAAAGAATCTTCGTCAGTTATAAATCGAATGACCCATGATCATTGAACCGTGAATCACGAATGACAGATGGACAGACTGAACTACGTACGAATGGTTAAGGAAACAAACAAATTGGATAAAGATGTAGCAGCAATATTCAAAGCAAGGACAAATAGTAGATTTATAAATATGTAAGACAGATTCTAGCGAGAATAATTGTCTAGTACGATATAATGAACACACATTCTTAGCTGCAGACTTAACAAATGATTCAATGTATTCTTTCCATTACATGTCAGTTGAAAACGTTACTCCGAGAAGGCACAATGAGTCAGTCTTCTGGAGGTTAGCATCAGCCATGTAAAGGTAAAAATATAACTAAAAGAGAGCATTTTCGTCTTCGTGGTGTTAAAATTAACGTGCCATTCCTTGCTCTATTTTAAGTCATTTTTGAGATTCAGCAGCCAATTTGATTATCGAAACTATCAAACTCACTATTAAATCAGCATAGATACTGAGTTGAGAACAGATGACATCAGGAAGGTCATTTATTAAAATTAGAAACAATGTAGTTCCAAGGATAGAGCCCTGAGCAACACCATTTATGCAAAAAGAAGAGTGGCCATTCAAAACAACTTTCATTTCCCTATATGATGAGAAAGCCTGAATTAAAGTGTCTCTGAAAATCAGCCAATGTAGAAATTAAAAAGGGAATTAATTCAAAAGATAAATATAGAACAAGTGTTAATTAACTTTGTGGATCTAAAATACAGAACAATTTAATGTTAATGAATATGGAAAAGATTTCCTGACAAAATATATGTTTTATAGATTATGCAAAAACGATATGTCCCCAAATACTATTAGAACGTCTTGGTAACCTTAACATATTTGGGAAGGTCATGAGAATAATCTAGAATATATATTGGCAACAAACAGCACACGGATAGAAAATGTATTCCTTAAATATACCAAAATATAAAGAGGTTTAAGACAAGCATGAGTCTGCTCGCTGAACTTATTCAACGCATACAGTGATATGATTCTGAGAGAATTAGAAGTCCTACCAGGATTTGTTTTGCAGATGACGCAGCGTTAATAGCAAATACAGAAAGGGAACTACAAGAACTCCTATAGAAGGCAATGAAGGAAAGCGGGAAGAATGGACTAAACATCAATCAGCAAATGAAACAGGCCAACATGTAAATTAAACATTGGTATACAAACATCAACCATGTAAAACAATTTAAATATGTGTGAAGTATTTTAAGAGCGGTCGGAAAGTTAGACATTGAAATCAGGTTTGCTGGGATAGTGAAGGATACCTTCCAAAAGTTAAGCAAAGTATTAAGAAACAGAATAATTTCGTTAGGAACAAAGAAATGAGTACTGGGCTGTTATGTGATACCAGTCTTTCTATATGGCAGTGCGTGCTGGAAAATCTCCTCACAGACGAAGAAGTAACAGAAGTATGGTTTTACAGAATGATGCTGAGAATACCATGGACGAAACATATGAACATCCACGAAATTTTAGAGAAAATGGAATCAAAAATACACATACTTAGCATCAAGAAGAGACTGTTGAAATTTTTAGGGCGTATATTGAGGATAGAGGGATCGGAAAATATTTGATACGGTCAGTTGATGATCACAATTATCGTCAAAAAGAAGAAAAAAATGAACCCGGATGCAGCAATGCCTTTTCATTAGCCCATGAATTTAGAAAACAGCAACTAGCAGGATGATGAAATTTCCTGGTAACAAAGAAGTTTCTCCATATAAAATTCTGTGAGAATTTTCGCAGCGGATGAATGTGGATGTGGAAATAATAGGACTGGGAATTTCTCTCATTTACCATCACCGTCACTGACAAGGAGGTGGAACAATTTCCCTAAAGGGGACAATAAACGTATCCAATACAGACCATATGCGTTGTTCTAATTAATACTACGAAAATATTTTTCTTCTGGTGAAAAGTCGGCGGAGTTGACTTTCTTTAAGAAACCTGCAGTGCGACTTTGTTTTATTGCCCTGAAGACAGCCGTGCTGACTAACCCAGCGACACAAGCGATACTACACACCATGGAACAACGACAGTAGTTGCTAAACACCATTTCGAGTCAAAACAACATATAATGCCGTGTCCATGTGCAAAATATGGGATGGCGGAATCAGTAATGGGTATCAAACTAAAAAGCAAATATAAATTAAAATGTGTTCATGAGGCTAACGGCAAAACCAAATTAATAAATATGTCAGCAGTTTCATTGAAGCGTCAGAAAATTTACTTTTGCTAGGTTTTAAAGAAGAAGACGGTGAAAATATAAGTGAATTAATAATTTTTGCAATGGCTAAACTGGTGTTTGATGGCCTT
Organism: Acanthosepion lycidas; assembly: GCA_963932145.1. Classification (NCBI taxonomy): domain Eukaryota; kingdom Metazoa; phylum Mollusca; class Cephalopoda; order Sepiida; family Sepiidae; genus Acanthosepion; species Acanthosepion lycidas. The sequence continues at coordinate 64,869,582 of OZ010610.1, read as the reverse complement.
AGTGTTATGGTTCACAGTTGAAGGAAAAATACAGTGTAGGTCTTTCAATATATTTATTAATATTTTAATAATTACGTCAGGAAAGATTTGGTGATTGAATGAAGTTCATGAACAGATTATGTTTATCTATGGAAGTGTTTCTTAACCTTTTAAGCAACGGCATACCTAGGTGCAAATGGAAATGTCACGACACACTAAGCAAAATTTTTAAAGGGTCTACATTTAAATGTTATCAAATAAAACCATAGATTTAAGCATTTGAATTAACATAATCAAAGAATATTGAAAAGAATTATTTGATAAAATAATTTCATACTTATTCATTTATTCAAATACTAACGCTGTACGATGACTACTTCCACATCCACAGATATATATATATGGATGTCGTGACAATATTTTTCGACACAGTTAAAAGGATCGCGCGGCAAACCACGACAGTGTGGTTCTGAATCATTGATCTATATATACATAAATGCATTATCATTAATATGTTATGTCCTCTGTCTGATCATATCCGTGTAATGGTAAACAAGTTTGTCTCGCTAGAACAATTACAACTGAGTAGTAAGTTTGTTTCTCTCTGTGTGCCCCATACTTTGGGCCTTGTGCCACATCTAAGCTAAACTTAGAAAATCATCATATATAAGGATACACCAATAAACACGGACTGATGTAAAAAAAAAATGACAGTAAATATTTCTAAGCCCTTACAACTGATACGTTTTGATATATATATATATATATATATATATATATATATATATATATATATATATAGAGAGAGAGAGAGAGAGAGAGAGAGAGAGCGCATTGGCAATATAAGCCCTTTCCGTATAAGGAAACATATAACATTCATAGACCGAACAAAAAGCTAGGAAATCTCAAAGAAGAATGTAAGTAGACGACAGTAACTTCTAATTCTTTTATAAGACGATCATGTCTCTCCACAAGTTCCGCTATTGTATTACTTTCAGAGTAATTGTTATATTAGCCGTTTCCTTATAAGGAAACTTTTGGAATTCATTGACCGAGCAGCAAGTACTGCTGTTGGCTGAAATTTATAAAATCTTTTTATGGAACAATTTTTTCAGGAAAATAAGTTTCCCCAAGTCCAGTCACTGCTATTGCTCTTTCAGTATTGATGGAGGTTTCCTTCCTTGACTTTTGTTTGGGGTTGTGTGGAACGTCAGAATCGTGATTATTTCATTATTATCTCTGTGAGTTACATGTGCTATCCATTTTAGTTGTTACTGCTGTTGGAAGTCCTGTTGCTGTTGAAAAACGATGTGGTTTCTATTATTTGGTACTGTTCCTTGTGATTCTGTAGCGTCGGTCAACTAGATTCAATGAAGGATAGTCGTCACTGAGACCTATACGTTTCAGCAGCTCGAAGGCATTTTTTTTTAACTTTCGATCTGTGAATAGGTTGAATAGTGTCGACAGTGATAATGCGGAAATGACCTATAGAGGAAACTTATGTCATTCATTGACCAAAAGGTTTACGTTGCTCTAGGTTAAGTTTATAAAATGTTTCTCAGAATAATTTTGCAAGAAGATAGACTAAAATAGTCGAAGATGATACCCTCCTTTAATTGCCTATGCCAATTATTAACCTATTTTAATTGTGTTTGTCATGCCCTTCGTTAGTTCGAACGTCTTGCCAATACCACATGAATAAAGGACTATTCTTTTTTGATAAATACAACGCATTTCTAGAAAGAAACAAGTGTTAGACGTTTGTCTTACTGAAATGGGAAAAAAGTTATCAATTCCATGTCTTTTCATTTGTATCCCCTTACTTCTTAAAACAACGATCAACATTCACATTTTTTATTGTTATTGCAATATTTTGTTAAAGTTGTTAAGTTCAAATATATAAGAATGCGATTGGAAAATTACTACAGACACTTTACTGACGTAGAACACGTCATGAGCTTACTCAATTATTAAATTAATTATTAACTATTTAAGCCTTGCATTCATGAACAAAATTAATCCTTCTGTCTGAGCTCGTGACTCAAAATTCACAAATAATTGGTATGTAATGTTTCACGTTAGATATAAAAATAGTTATAAATTTTTACCTATTGTTCAACCGGTGGTTGGTCATTAAATCATTTTCTTTACCACGGTAAAGTGGTGGTCATGATTCAAATGGTTACGATTCATCAGAATACCAAAATAGGAAAACCGTGAAATTTTCACGGATCTTTCCAGTTATTATTAATTAATTAATTAATTAATTAATTAATACACTTCATTTTATATTCTTAAATATACATTCTTATTAACACAAAATTGTTTTCAACTACGCAACTTCCCCCTATATTAGACGTGGAGGAAAAATAATAGGAAAGCGATAATAAAAAGTTTTTTTATCGTGCCTGAATAAAAGATTGGTAATACACGCGCTGAGGTCAGTAACGTCCGCTGGATATATAATTTAGCCCAGTTCGACGAAGGCGGCAAGAGTAAGCGAAATTGTTATTATTTCAAAAAATGGTTTATTGTGTTCCCACAAGTCAACTAAATAAAAATATATATATATAAATATATATAAATACAATATTCGTCATCACTTTTACAAAATATAAAAAAAAATCCATTAAAATCAACGTATGAAACAAAAGTACCATGGATAAAAATAACTATGATATCAGAATAGATTATCGAAGGATTGGCGCGATTGCGTCTCGATTAAGAGACGAGCCTCGTGAAACAGAGTGGCTCTTGCAGCGTGTCTCACTGGCCATGGTTCGAGGTAATGCTTTCTCCATCATTGCGGTTGGCAGAGGATAGGAAAAAATGTTTATAGTTGCTTTGTTCAAACTTTTTTTTCAATAAATAAATTTCACTTGCTCGATTATCTTTCTGCTTGGAAACGTAATTTCTTTTTGCTGTTTTGAGTAGAATGCAAACATGTTTATTGGTGCCACGAAGATCATTTGAAACCATTCCCTACGACCATTCATTGTCTGGATTGGAAGCGATCGATCAGGAATTGAAAACTGAAATACACCAATCTTAGTAAACATATTATCGACAGACAATATTCCAAGAAACGTTATTTGAAGAATTTCTAGTATTGTTCCGCTTAAACGTTCCTATCGCAGTGCTTAACACCGAAGCAAAGACAAGAAAATAAGTCAAACAAATAGAAAATAAAATGGTAATCAAAACTGAAAAGAAATGTTTTTTATTTGCTTTTCTTACCTATTTTTATTTTGTTCTTTCTTTTTGGGCAAAATGAAATCAGTGTTTTATTCTCAGGCTAACGTAATAGTGACTGTCTGAGATGCGTTCTATTTGTATTGTATGTCGTATGAATTCTGTTGCTATATATATATATATATATATATATATATATATATATATATATATATATATATATATATATATTTTAAATTAGAGAACAATTCTGACGGCGATTGACCCAAACAGGTAGTCTTTAACGCAGATCAAATAGACTTAATGGATTAAAAAAAAATAAAGTAAGGTGAGCGAAAGAATGAAGAATTGAAAATCCCAGAATAGACTTCGTAATCATTTCGGTTTTATTAAAAACCCTCTCTCTGATTGAACTTGCTCGCCAGTGAGTTGGGCAGCTTGGTGATTTCCTTCTCTTCTTCCTTTACGACTCCATTTCTTTTTCTTCATCTCTATCTTTTAATCTATTCTTTACATGACTTCTCTATTTCTTTCCTTTTTTTTCTCTCTTGTTATTTACTTCCTTTCCTTTTTTTTTCTTTGTTACTCGAACTTCCCTTTTTTTCCTTTCTTTTTTTTTCTTCTGTTTCTTTTCTTTCTTTCATTCCATCTTTCTTACTAATTAACTTCGCTCACATATGTTGCAGCTTTATTTCGTTCGTTCCATATTATTTTATTTCTCTTTCTTTCTTTGCTACCATTCGTTGTTTATTATTTTTTGTATTTTTTTTTTTTTTGTATTTTTTTTTTTGCTGCTTTCTATTTTTGATTCTTCGTTTATTTGCTGACTGCTTTTTTCTTTGGCTGTTTTTCTCTTTCTGCCTGTTTGCTATTTTTTCTTTCTTTCTTTCTTTCTTTCTTTCTTTCTTTCTTTAGATAATCGTTTCTTTCTACCTCTTGTATTTTCCTTTTTTCTTATGATTTTAAAATCATTTACTATGATTCCTTTCGGTTTCATTAATTCTTTCTTTCATTGTTTATTTTCTTTCTTTCGTTCTTTCTTTCATTCATTCTTTCTTTCTTTCTTTCATACGCATCAGTTGACTTCTTCCAGTTGCTTTCATTTTCTTTCTTTCGTTGTTTTTCTCCTATTTTTCTTTCTCTCTTTCTTTCTTTTTTCTTTCTTTGATTGTTTTTAATTTTCTGTCTATCAGGCTGTCTGTATATCTATCTACCTATCTATCTATCTATCTATCTATCTATCTATCTATCTATCTATGGTATCCTTCTGTCTGTCTATATGGCTGTCTATCTTTCTCTCATTCTTTCTTTCTTCCGTTGATTGCTTTTCTTCTGTCTGTCACTGTAGCTGTCTATCTTTCCCTTTTCTTTCTTTCTTTCTTTCTTTCTTTTTTCTTTCATTCTTTTGTTGTTTTTCTCTTTCTTTCTTTATTTCTTTTATCCTTCTGTTTATTTTGTTGCCTCTCGTTTCTTTTTTTTTTCTTTTTCTTTCTTTTTCTCGTGACTTTAAAATCATTTATTATCCTTCCTTTCGCTTTCAGCAATTCTTTCTTTCTTTATTTTTTTTTCTTTCATTCATATTTACTAGTTGACATGTTCCAGATGTTTTCCTTTTCTTTCTTTCTTTCTTTCTTTCTTTCTTTCTTTCTTTCTTTCTTTCTTTTCTATTCCTCTATCATCTATTTTTCTATTTCTCTCTTCCCTCTGTCTCTTTTGAGTAGCACCTCGTGTGGCGATTAGATCCGTAAAGAAGAATATATATGCTTTAGCATTTTTTCTCATCATTTAACATCTATTTTCTTCCTTTAAATTTAAGCGGCGTCACTTTAAATGGCATCCTAAAGTCTGTTTATTTGTAGAAACACTTTTCGATCACTTGCCCATACTTGCAGATTGAAAGTTAGTTAGAGTAACGACCTGTTGTCCAAAGTATCTGAGGTCACATCCAATAAACAAAACTGATAAATAAGTGAAGAATTAGGCACTATTTACAAAACGAATCCCCAAATCAACAATTCTAATAAGCAAAAATTTTATTTCCTTAAGTTTATGAAATCCATTATCCTTCATTATCTTTGACTGTCAGTGACGTAAGAAGTGACGTAAGAAGTGGCGTAAGAAGTGTTCTTAGCGCCCGGGGATGAATACAATTTTGACAGCACATCTGATTTACGTCTCAAATAATTTACTATTTATTTTGTGACTTATTACATTTTGAATGACAATAAGAAATAATCATTTACAGCGTACGAACTGTTGTCCATATCTTTACTGTCATATGCGCAGCATTTCGTCCGTTGTATGCTCCGGCCTTCTTCAGGTGATATACGTTAAGAATTCGAACCTTACTCTTTATTTAGTACAAGTTTATATTGTTCTAATTTCATGTCTTTTTATATATCTCAGTTTCCTTTAGTTCCAATTTAGTAACTCAACTCTCCCAGGTTTTGGTCAGCTCTGCTGTGGCCAAGTATTGAACTCACAACTCTTTGGGTCAAGTCAATTCTTGGAATGCATCAATCAACGCTTTTATCTACTGGACCCTTGGATAAAAGCGCCGTGAATATAGCTGAAACTGTTTGGTTTAGTTTATTCTGCATATCAACATCTCACTTTGAGCCCTGACCACCGCTTCACTGGTGGTAGATAAAAATGACATAATGACCAGCGACCGGTTGAACCGGTTGTCGAGAGTCAAATGTAATATTTTTTGCTAGTACTTTTATTATAAGAATGTATTTCTACACTTTCATTGTGTTCCGTTCCCAACTTTGTGGTTCACTATTTGCCTGTAGCTGGGTCACCAACAAGTCCTACCACTCCGTGTCAGGGTGGATTTTGGAACATCGTCAATTAAGGATTGAAAACCTCCTGATCAAGGGCCTTGCTGCCAGATGTAGTTTATCGTCATACGCAGGACGCATGTAAAACAGTCCGAATGATGTAGATAATGTAAGTAGTTA
>OZ010610.1:64833448-64858448 GCA_963932145.1 Acanthosepion lycidas | reverse complement strand
TCAATGATATCTTTTTATCAAGAATTATGTCCATATCACGTTGAAACACCTGTTCTTATACGATCACCGAAGTTAAGCAACATCGAGTCTAGTCAGAATCTATATGGCTGACCGCTAGGTAATAATAACAGGAGCTGTAAGCTTGGATGTGCCAGTATTTTTATGTATCACAGTTCGGAATTGGACGTCGTAGATTTATGTAAACTTCTTGAGCTTTCATCAGTATATTCTTTCTGACAATCATTACAGGTGATAGTCTAAATTCTGCTTTCCTATTTTGGTTTATTTGTTTTTTTAGTTTTTGTTTTGTTTTTTTGTTTTTCTACTGATCAAGTGTTTTAGAAAACAATTCACCAAGATGAAAATATTTAAAAGTCTTAGTTCATTAGTAAATGTTAGTAAATTTGCGTCCAGATTCTTATAAAGTTTCGCCATATTTAACAGATGTTCTTTGATATCAGCATGTATTTAAGGGTGATGTAATAACCGTTTGTTGAGCCTGTGGGTGAGGAGATGATGAGGGTGACGGATTTTGTTCCAGCAACCGTTGTAGACATTTGCTTTTATTAAGAGATGCCATTACCAAAATATTCCAGTTTCTGCATTTGTTAGAGACCAACATCATAGGCTTTCGTTCACATCATATTGAATCACCAGTTTTCGTACAATCCCCGATGTTAAGAAACATGGAACCTGGTTAATACCTAGATGGATGACCGCTTGGGAATACCAAGTGTTGTAACCTTAGATATGCGAGTAATGTCTCGGAATTCTTAATCGGAGAGCAGAGTTCCAATTCCTGTTAGGTTCGTTATATTTACTTACGCGCAAATGCCCTTCTGAAAGGTAGGAATCCACTTCTTCCCCCAGCTATGGGTTAATTAGTAATACTTCTATAACAAAGGCTGGATAAGTCGAAGATAACGAATCGTTCAATCAGCAAAACAATTCGCACAGGATGTGCAGAATATTGATGCGAATCCAGGCACATCTATGAAGATCATTGCCAGGGATCTTTTAATGTCCGCCGTTATATTTCCTGGAGAAAGAACAGTTCATTTCGCGAGATGCAAAACCATAACGATTGCTCCGAGCAACATCGTAAATAATCTGGCATCAGTTATGTCCAATGCGTGATAAATGCTTAGGCGATCATGTATCTTTCAATACATGACTAACTAGGCCGATTTTTATTGCTTTCTTCTCTCTTGATTGGTTATTGTTGAATTTTATACCTTTGTTTGTGGCCGTCGCTACAAACTATTCGCTATTCATCACATCAGTACAATTGTTAAACATCATCGTCGATAAAGTGACAACAGGCCTACTCAGTATTCCAGTATCCATCTCAGTCAGCAATAATGTCCCCTGGACAGTAGTTGTTGTTCTTATAATTTTTGTTTGATAAAAGAGGGCTCCGGCTCTTTAATGTTTTGAGCGGGCGATGAAAGTCATAACTCAGCTCTTACCCACAACTGAGACACACGACTCGGTTACCACAGCACATGAGTTACCCAATCCCTTCTAGTAACTCTGCCACCTGCGCACGCCAAATGATGTTAAGTGTCCCTAAAGTATAAAAAGAAGAAGAAAGATTCTTGGATATAGTTCTGAAAGCACCTGCCACAATAGGGAAATTATCTGCTTATTTGCCTCTGTATTTTCGCTGTCTCCACATTCACGAAGTCTTTAAGCCAAGGTGCCGCTACGTCTATGAGAGCCTATTCACGGCTGCTTTTGAAACATCCTGTTGATACCAGAATGTTTCCTCTCCAAAAATAAAAAATAATAATACTAATAAAAATAATAATAATAATAATACAACTATTTCTGAATTTAAATACCAGTAAAGTCAGAAGCTACAGGTAAATAGCAGGTCAGAATGGGTTCTATAGCCTTGGTTTGCAACCAGTATATAGTAGAAAGAAACAGAAATTTACCGCACCAAGAGGCATTTTGAGTTGATTTGCACTGCCAGGTCATAGTACTCTGTATTTTTGCCTACTCCACATTCATGAATTCCAAGGTAAGGCTATGTCTATCAAGATCCAGTCATTTAGGTTAGATATACGTTTATAATAATAGTAATACCAATGAGAGGAATGACGGTAGATGAAATGATTAAACAGTAATATTAAATCAGTTATAACCATTTTATTTGCATATATGTACATATAAATACACACACACATAAAATGCCTATACACCCACACACACATATATATTCATACATGCATACATATACCCACATATGTGCATACTTATAAATACCATATAATCACCTACAAATGTCAACACACTTATATGAACACATATCAACACACACATGCCCATATACAAATATCTTTACAGTATAAGCAATTAAACGTATATAGAGAGAAACCAGGTGTTATTTCAAGTTTAGACAATTTAAACTTCCGGAGTTTCCATGGGCAGGCCTCCCAAATATTAGATGTAGTTTGCTATTTTGGGGCGATGCCTGTGCCTCCATTTAAAGATAATTTCATTGCCGTAACTTAGTAATTCCTCAGGTTCATTATATTTGATTATTAAGATTTTCTCTTTAATGCAGAGGTCACATCTGTCTCTAAAGTTTCTAGGAGTTCGAGCTCTAGAGATAATTTTCCATTTCACTTGTGGGATAAAGCCGTTTACCACCAGATGCCAATAGTATTTAGACAGTGCAGTTTGGTGTTTAAGGGATTCATTAGTGAAGGAAAATCGATGGTTATAAAGGCATTGCTTCCAATCCCAGCAGATATTTCAATTTAAATATTTTTTGGTTCGTATTCTCTCTGGCGAAGATCGTGACTTCGTACATAATCATACATAATCCTCCCACAGGGCATTCAGTTTTTACCCCGCAATTACAGGTAGAAGTATTTTTTTTTGTAATTGATTAGCATTAAATTCCATAATAATAGTATTATTATGGGAATTTATAATATTCTGAACATTGTTCACACAAGCGTAGCTAATTTTCAAGTTAATCTTTATTTAAAAAAATTTCAGTGTATAGTTTTTACTAAAGTGTTTATCCATTAAATTTAAATAGTACTTTCCTATATTCCTATATAATTTGCAGAATGGAGAGTTGAACCATATAACCTTCCTTTATCTATTCTTAGATTTATTGTGGGTATTGTCAGTTGATTCTTTTTTTAGATAATTTAATGTCTGTAGGAATTTACTGTTTATGAGGGCTTGATGATATTTAAATTTGCTTTCATTAAATATTTTGCAGCTAGAAGACAATTTGTTTATTCTGGCGTTGACTGTATTGGAATTTGGTTTATAACTACTTTGGAGTGGTTCCAGTTGACGTTTGTGTAGATGGGGGTTTGGTTTTCTTTTTGGAAGGGTTTGAAGGTGTTATTATACAGATTAAACGTAACATCTAGGAAATTAAAGATTTTTAAGTTGGAGTATATGGCAAATTTAAATCCCGACATTGGAAGGCCTTAATGAGGTATTTCTGTAGTCAGGAGGTTAGAGGATCATTGGTATTAGGTATAACAATGAGTCCAACATCTCTGTACAATGCTACATTTTGGAGGTCCAAGAATCTATTTAGATTATCTAAAATGTAAATTCATACTAAATCTTCAATTTGTGCTGAATCATATGCTCCCATGTGAACATCGAAGTTTTCATTGTTTTCTTTAACACAAGGTATGTCACTAAATACTAGTATAGACTGTACGCCATTATATTTTACATTTCTTCGTCGGGAATTTTATGACAACTTTTTCCAAAATCTAAGCTATTTCCATAAATATAACACGCCTTTACACTATATTCCTTCATATATATATATATATATATATATATATATATATATATATATACATATATATATATATATATATATATATATGTATATATAAAAAACAATATATGACATTTTAACTATATATATATATATATATTTAAAATTGTTATATATTGTATTATATACATATATATATTTATATATATTGACCAATATATACATACACGCCCACACACACATACATACATACACACACACACACACACACACACACATATATATATATATATATATATGAAGAAATATAGTTTTAAGGTCTGCTGTATTTATGGAATAACGTGTCCAATATAAGGGATAGAGATTATATAAATATAAAAGTGAACATTAAAGCCAAGGCTCAGAATCTACATACTGTTTTATTCTAGACGCAATTATGAAACAGTCTGTCGCTTCTGAGTGTTGACTTTATATATATATATATATATATATATATATATATATATATATATATATATATATATATCATGTTTGCTTGAATAATTCAAACAAGTTTTGTCTACTTAATTTCAATTGTATCCTTTCATATCAACGGACAAGCATTTCGGTGTTTTTTATTAATGAAAGAGAGAAAATTACCATGTTTAACATTAGCCCAATGTCATCATCAGTTCGTTGTTTTTTTTTTTGTTTGTTTGTTTGTTTTTTTTGTTTTTTTTCAAAACAAATATAATAGTGTTCATCATTTTCAATAACAAAATTGCTGCGTTCATCGGAAAATCAAATTTATTTTACTAATGAAGTGAAGAATGCTGAGTTTACTGTAGTTAGATAAGTATTGCTTCAGGGGAGGTAACAAAGTCATGAAGTCTCTAATGTTTTATATATATATGTGTGTTTGTGTGTGTGTGTGTGTGTGTGTGTTAGTGTGTGCGTGCTGTAGTATAATAGACATCCGTCTATCTCGCAATATAATATATTTTTGGTAAAATTCTGTCATTTGGTAGTAAAAATTTTGAAAAACCAACAATGCTTTTGCTCTTCTGTATATATATATGTTACAAATTGTTACAAAATAAAAGAAACGAAATGTTTTACTTATTTAAAAATATAAAAGACGCCCATAAAGATTCATCTTTTAATTTTTTTCAGTAACTAACAAAATTACGCTTTTGTTTATAAATACTTTGTGCAAAAGAAAATAAGACCATGACATTTGCCTTCATAAATTCCGTCAGATCCCCAAACGCGTCGGCTAAGACTAATTATTGTTTTCCTCTTCTGTTTCTTTAATTTTCTCTCTCCTACAGATGCACAACATCTGAAAATATTCACACACACAAACACACACACACACATATATATATTAGGTTGGTGCAAAAATAATGACGTAATAATGTCTTTTTTGACGTTACGTCAATACATTATTACGTCATTATTTTTGCACCAACCTAATATATATATATATATATATATATATATATATATATATATATATATATATATATATATATATATATATATATATAGGATGAATACAAATAAAATTTGTCACTTATTTGATAGATGTCATATTCGACAAACAAAAGTTGTCCTCGTTGTTCGGTCCACTCTTCAGATGGGTTCTGCGATTGATAGCGGGTTTTGTATTTTTCGTTATACTGACGTAATTAATTTATGCGTTAATTGGTACTATTACTGTGTTGAGGGTTAAATTTCTCTCTCTCTCTCTCTCCCTGTGTGTGTGTGTGTGAGTGTGTGTAGCTATGTATCTGTCAAATGTTGCGGTTATTTCTCCTTTCAATCCTAGAGATACATAGATAGACGGTATTTTGTACAGTTCTCTTTCTATATATTTTATACCCTTGTGAATACTTTTCTTTTATGTACGCATCCATCAAATAATACATGTATCCAACACACACACACACACACACATATATATATATATATATATATATATATATATATATATATATATATATATATATATATATATATATGTATATGTATGTATGAGAGAGAGAGAGAGAAAGGGAGAGCTGTGGGTGTATGCCTAAAAACTACTCGGTATGTTTTTGAAATAATGGAATTGCGACAATAGCCATAATAATGGACATTTTTGTCAGGAAGCTAAAAAACAGAATCTTTAAGTTTTGGGCTAATACAGGCAATAAATGAAAGAAATCTTGGGTTTTGGGGGAGAAAATCTTCGAACCTCTTAATGGATTGTCCGGTCAAAAGATTTAGACATAAGATTTAGTACTTTACACGTAAAACAGTCACTTTTATTCTATTATCATTTTGGGTGATTTGCCGTGAAACCTGTTTTTTTTCTTCTGGAAATTGTCTGTTTCTTTTTATTAATACTATTCTGCTCCTTAATGGCATTGGTTGCGTTGCCCTTCTTCTTCTTCTTCTTCTTCTTTATTTAGTTCACCTCTACATCTTCCTCCACTTTTCCTATCTTGTTTTTTTTTACTTCTACTTTTCTCTATGTTCGTTCTCCTCCTTTTTTCTTTTAATCGTCTGGTTTCCGCTTCTTTTCCTCTTCTTTCTCTTTCGTCTTTTTATTACTTTCTCTTCCTTCACTTTTATTTTCCTTCTTTCTTCTTTGTCTTACCTTTTTTCTTCTTTTGTTTATTCTTCACACCCTTTTTCTTATCCCCCTCTTCTTCTTCTTCTTCTTCTTCTTCTTCTTCTTCATATTATTATTATTAGTAGTAGTATTTGTGTTAACATTATCATTAGTAGTTTTAGTATTCGGTTGGTGCAAAAATAATGTCGTTTTCTCACATATGTTACTATGTGAGAAAACGACATTATTTTTGCACCAACCTAATAGTTCTTGGGCATTTTATTTTCATAATTTTTGGTTTAACAAATTTGTGATACCTTTTACGAGTCACTCTTGGATTAGTTGCACATTAACCCCACACCATTATTTTAATAAATACTGAAAGAATTAATTTCAAAATGAGTCTGTGTCATAGATATCAGGGTTCTTTTCATATAAATCTAGTTTTATATATATTTAAGCCGGTGTTCCATTCTTCTCAAAATAAAAGTGATAACAACGAGAAAAGTTCGTTTTATGTCTTTCCTGTTAAATTACATAAGGTTTGTTTAATTTTCATGACAATCAGGTGATCGAGAGGCGCCTCTTAATTGCTGTCGTGCTTTGATTCGAAACTGGCCCCGGGTTAGTAGCACCTGTTGGGGCCTAGTTATGGGCAAACAGTTATGCTCCAGACAGAAAATACTATGAAAGTATAAAAATATTTTTTCTAGTAAAATTACCAGCAATAATTCTTTATATAAAAATATAAACAATTAGTAATTATAGTAAAATGACTAATACAATTTTATAGTAGAATTACCAACAATAAATATCTGTGCTATGGTAATATTCCATGTCGATTGAACTGGCTATTTTATAACAATGTGAAACTCAATACAACGTGAGACAAGTAAAAGGAATTAACTGAAGACGAACTAAGGTAGTTTTTCAAGCAGGTAATATGTACGCTGTGAATATAATTTGGATGTCTATTATGATTTCATTTTAGTGAACCAAAAATTTGATTCGAACCAGTACTGTTCTTAATGACTCGAGTACAAAGTAGAAATCGTCAAAAAATCTTTTGGGATTCAAAGAAGTTAAAAAGCATAATATTTCATCAGTATATTGGATTTTTAAGTTAACTTCTGCGAAAGGCCCGTTGGACCAAAATTTCAATTCATGCCGAAAATTGAGTTCTTCAAATCCCAAACTCTGCGGAACTTCAAAACCTCACATCACGGAACCTTTCACTTTAACTCTGATCCTTGGTATTTTAAAGAAATAAAATTGATTTCCTCAATTCACAAAGTGTTGGAGGTATTTTAAACTGAATGTAAAACTTTTTTTTTTTTAATTTACAAAGTTTGTACGCTTTGTGATTACTTTAAACTCAGTATAGATGTAAAGCTTTTAAAATCACTAATTTTTTTCAATTATTTTAAAATTTGAATTTTTAACAGTTCCTTCTTATCCGAAAACAAATCTGATGGCTGAATGCTCAAGGACCAGAGGAATGGCAGATTTTCAATCTCTGGATTCCAAAAAGGTTAATATGTCACTGTAGAGCAAGTGTAGCCCGAGTTAGATGGGTTTCAAACACACAGGTGGACAGACAGAATTTACCGTTTATCTATTTAGAGTACAGAAAGTTCTTGAATTAAAAAAGAAATTCCCTACTAAATTGCAAAAGGAACCCAAACTCTTCCTAACTGAAAGGAACCAGGAAGCCAAATGTTATGATTTTGAGGCTACAGCTAACAGAAAAACGGTGAATAAAATGTTAAAATAAAGTTCATGAGAATTTTCTTTTGTGTTGAATTCGGAGGTGGGTTTATGCCTTTTCCCAAGAGTATTTATGCATGAGAGAATATAAGGAATACAATGGAAATTATAAATTAACTCTCCATTCAACAATTCAGAACTATTATCCATTACACTACCTGAACATCCAACCTTAAAGTACCTGGTATTCTCAAGCGGTTACCCATTTAGGTATTGACTATTGAGTAGGCTTGCCATTGTTTAACTTCAGTGATTGTACGGGAATCTGTGGTTCACCGTTATCTGGCAGTAAGCATTTTAAAAAAGGCGAATATATGAAAACGAAAAAAGTTTGTTTTTATCCCTCATTAAGAGTCTTTAGTTTTAACCACATTCATGAGTTAATCATTTTTTGGACTGTGATTAGATGATTGTATCTCTGATGTGATTACCCTTTGGTTGTGATTAACATAAATTTTTTTATATAAAATAAAGGCGGATACATACAAAAGCTAAAACAAGTATAAACAAACAGGAACAATTCGTTAGAAACAAAGGAAAGAGTGTTGAATTGCTATGTGATATCAATCCTCTTGTACTGCAATGAAGGCTGGACACACAGAGAAACAATAAGCTGGTAGGAACAGAAATGTGGCTCTGCAGAAGGCTACTGAGAATTCCATGGACGAAACGAATAAGCAACGACGAGGAAGTCCTAAAGTAAATATTTATACTCAGAAACAGACAGAAACAACTGAAAATTCTTGGATGTAAATAGGGAAAGGAGTGCTTGAAAAACTTACTCCTCACGGGGTATTTCGAGGGCAAATCTGAAAGGTAGCGGGTCACCTGTCTTACGAGGATTCTGTGGATAGATGGCACAAAACAAGGCGGAAAGAATATATCTTTCATATTTATAAAACTACTATTCGTAAGTGTAATAAACATCGCTGCCGTATTTGATATGATGTTCCCGCTATGTATCTCGAGATTCTTGATAACATTCAAATAAGGGTCTGCCATATTATTGGCCCTGTAGTGGTATCTCGACTTCAGTGACTTACCCACCACTGTAATGTTTCGACAGTCTGTCTTTTCTATAAACAATTTCATGGTAGTTATTCTAATGTGATCGCCTTCTTGCTACCTCGACAGCATGGATTTAAGCATAGTATTAGATTGGTAAATATGTACCATCGTTTTATTGGTGAATTAGCTAGATATAACAGTACATTCTATTTTAACAGTTTTTTTCTCGCACTTTTTACCTGTGGAAGTCTCTTCCGGCTTCATGCTTCACTGTCACTTTAAATCTTAAAGAAATTAGCTGCAACGTCAATAGCAATCTTTTGCCTCCTTGAACTCTGTTCTTTTATTGTCCTTTCTCCTCTCTAAAGTCTTCTCATTTTCTTCCACTACCTGTAAACCCTTGTATCATAGCGGCATTATCATATTGCTTGATGTAAAAGGATTAAAAAAGCAAAAGCCTGTTACGTCCATAAGCCCGCCAACCTATCTCTTTCTCTCTCACTGTCTCTCTCTGTCTGTCTCTCTGTCTCTCTGTCTCTCTCTCTCTCTCACACACACACACACAGGTGGTATATGGTAAGCCACTCCCTTCTCTATGTTTACTTCCACGGAAAATGCTCGGACGAAGTACATTCTTTGGTTTCGCTAGTTCTAACCTTCACGGCAAGGACTCACCATGCCAATTACAAATCACCCACATTCCCTCCATATTTTATCATCTTCTCCCCGCGAAACATTGCCGTGTGAAAACGACTCCCAAGTGGATGCTTCCCCGATCACTACAATCTTAAACTGTTCAAGTCGAGGGCTAACCGTTATCTTTCCTTCCTATCCGTATAAACTATCTCTTAATGTAAACCTCTATCGTAAGTGCCCACCCCCCCGCGAGTGACCCTGTAAAAAGAAAGAGCATTTATCGAAACTTAATTAGTCGAACATTCGTCCTTGCTTCGAATATTTCTGGCATATCTAGTCTAATGCTCCTGATATATACGCTTAAAGATTTTTTATCAAATTAAAAAAATGTATCTGAAATGTTATTGTTCATGACCTGTTATCTCGGCCTAATTCACTTTCCCACCGCCGAAACGTAGCTTCCCTCTGCCCTTTCTACAAATACTTTTACAAATAAAAATAGCTACATGTAACCGTACATTCTCCGTTCACCCGTTTTTCTATCGCATATCTGTGGAAATGATTTAAAAAACGAAAAACATAAAAAGCAGCTTATATCTTTTCTATAAATATTTTCATGCTAATTGTTCTGATGAGCTTTCGTCTTTGCTATGCCAAACGTCTGATCATTTTACCTTTGAACTTGCTGGTTCTCATCTTAAGTTCTATTCTAACAATTTCTTCTCTCGCACTTCTCACTTGTGGAAATCTCTTCCAAAATTTAAATGGAACGTCAATCGCCCGATCTGATCGAAGCACTTGTTCACTTGTTTAGCAAAGACACCCGTGGATTCTAGCCTCTGTCTTTTTTCTTTTTTTTTTTTTTGAGATCTTTGTTCAAGATCAAAAATTGAACAGATGAAGTCTCCACTGTTATGCACGGCAATTTCACGTTGTCCATGATGGCCTTGGAGGTCGTGACTAATGTGAGCCCCGTCATGCATCCTCCCCATTTCTCGCTTATATAGATATATTGGATACCGTTGTCAGACCTTTGATTGAAACTGTTATGGGGTCCTCCCCTTTTTCATACAAGTGGACTCTACCAGGGTGTACTTGGACTGCTGCTGTTAAATACCCAGAGTCAGAGAGATTGAGCAGAGATTGTGATTGAGTTGGAGGTAGAGTAATAGTGTGAGGTAACCGCTTGTAGAAGACACAGTTACAAGCACAGACTCTAAGGAAGTCCTACTTCGAGACTGTATCTATCTATCTATCTATCTATATATATATATATATATATATATATTATTATTATTATTATTATTATTATTATTATTATTATTATTGCTACTAACGGCGTTCCTGGATTTACTAATAGTATTACACATTGTATTATTGTGTAAATACATTTAATTTCTTAGATTTAATTCTTGCGTTTGTCATTCATTGGAGACCGAATTTCATCTCGGAATCCACAACAGAAACCGTACGTGTACCAGAAAAACTTAGCTCCCTCTCGCACAGCAGGCAAGAGCAAAGAAATACAATGATCGTGAAACATCTTCAGGATCATTGCTTCTTCCCTGTTTAGGTTCGGGTTTTGGGTTACTTCTAAGGCTCGTTTCAGTTCTATATTCCTAACATCTGGGCTTGAACTCTGAAATTTTATTCACTAACTCTTTATTTCATTTTTTTTTCTCTTCCACTAATACGAGTAGATACATTTGTCTATCGTCCGGTTCACAGACCTCCCCGTTTTTATTTTTTTTAATAGTAGAGGTTTATTCCTTGTTTCCGGTTTACGAGTGAACTTCCGGTTCCTTATAAATCCTACTTCAAACTTTTATTTACTATTTATTTATATGTTTTTCCTCAACAGGTGTAGATAGATTTGCTTGTCGTTCGGTTCAAACTCCACCCCGGTCTTTTGAACAGGAGTAGAGATTTATTCCTTTCGTCCTTTTTAGGATTGGCCGCCCATTTCCTTTTAAAGTCTTTTTAGCTCTACCTAACGCTTGTTCTTTCCTATGCTAATTTAATTCCACACAGTAAGCCTCTAACTTGAGTGGCTCTTGGGTCTTTTGTTGGATGAAAATTATTTAAAATAATGTAATCCCTAACATTTGGACTCTTGTCTTTCCGGATTTAAAGCTTAAAGACTATTATATCTGGATTCTTGTTTAGAGGGAGATCAACAAACATGCCAGCAATACCAATCATTCCCTGAATGCGTCTATCGGGAGGGTGGTGGCCAAAATAAATAAAGAACCCGTGCAATAGTTTTAGAGTTCAGATCGAGGCCGTCATCGGATGTACTGGTGATCATGCTGAATAGACTGAACTTTTGTGTATGGTTGTAAGAATATTTTAACGAAATTCTGTCCAGTTGCTTCTGTTAACTATTGAAAACCTTAAATTAAAACTTTTTCACAAAACTTTTTTTTGACTCACCCTGTATTCTTTATAGAAATAAATAACTTGACGAATACTGTTATGAAGAAGAGACAATGCATGGCTGTTAGCAAAAGAGACACGGAATGTGTGTAGTGCATATTGGGTGTGTCGCAATCAAACAGGTACAATGTCTGAAGGGTGTAGTAACATTTTAGAATTTAGTGATCGTAAGGCCCATGGGTACTGAAGGAGACATAGGCGTGCAATCATAAGGAGACAAGTGAAATTTCTCGGACACATAATAAGGAAAGTTGGTGTGAAGTATTCAAACACTTTAAGGACATATTGAAAGCAAGAGATGCAACAGAAACAGTAAGTAACCAATTTAACGAATTCTGAACAATGAAAGTGAAAAAATATTGGGATAAAAATTAGAAATGTCGGTAAAACGCAAATTGAATGAAATAAAGAAGATTAGAAACTTTTAGTAATACTGAAAAATCAAGTAGTTTTCTACCTTAAGGTTATTGTTAGGGAAACAGTACCCCGAAAAAAATCCTAGTGAAAAAAACATGATATTCCAGACAAGAGTACTAATGAAATCGATAAGGATCATTAAATTTTTGTCTATATTTCTGAGATGAGGTACTATGTACATTATTTACATTATTCGGACTATTGCCCTGATCTTTGTTGCCATATTTATCACGACGTTTCGGCCGTTGTACGCTCCGGCCTTCTTCAGGTGGTTGGAATTTCGAACTGAACCCTTTATTTTGCTCACTGGGGTAGACTGTTCTAGTTCCACGTTTGATGGATGTCAGATATTAGTTATCTCCTGTTAATTTCCTCCTGAAAGTTCTCCACTGCCTTAACTGGGTATTGAACTCACACTCTTTGGGTCCTGTCACTGGATCTAACCAATGCCTTTATCCACTGTGCCATGTCTCATTGAGGACACCTGTGTGTGAATTTCTGGGTATTATAAACCTAATGTCTTCAGCAACCATTTTTACCAGAGCTCATATTGCAACTTTTGTTGTTATCATTGCTTTTCTCTGGCACTCCTTATTACTGGTTCCCATATTGTATTTATTTCTATGCTTGGTCGGCTCAGAAGATTTTTGTGGCCTAGCATATGTGCTGGTTCCTTAAGTTTACGAATTTTCCAATGGTGTTCCCTGTCTATGATCTCAACATGATCCCACAGAGGGCGGTGGTCTCCCTTCCCTCTCCATATGTGGTCAGCCATCCCTGATTTTTCTACCTCCCCTCGTGTTACAGCTTTCTGGTGTTCTTGAAGCCCAGTTTTTTTGGGGGGGCTGTTGCCATGTACCCAGGGTAGTTGTTACGTTGTAGGGTACTACTTATACTGACCAATTCTTTATCTAACGTCTCTGAAGAAGGCCAGAGCGTACAACGGCCGACACGTTGTGATAAATATGCCGACAAAGATGAGGACAATAGTCCGAATAATGTAAATAATGTACATAATGTTTTTGTTTTTACTTTTTTTATCATTTCACCCCAAGCAAAGCAATGAAGCTACTAAAACTCAAGGTGGTTACTGAATGCTAGACACTATGTGCAAATCATACTATGAAGAAGAGAGTATATATAAAAAAAAATACACAAGAATTAAGAACACAAGATAATGATTGGCGTTGCAATTAAATTTTTGAAACTGAAAAACAAGAAGCCGGAAGTGAGTTCCACAAACGAGAAGAGCAATAGAAGAAGCTTTTAGCAAAAAAATAAAATAAATAATCTTACCGTTACATCTAGCCATTTCAACTGTAGAATGATGGGAGCTCGCCGTCAATCTGATACTGCGCTTAAATTCTAGGTGCGATAGAAGACATTTATTTTAATATAATACAAAAATTTGGCACAAGACCAAAAGCAGGGGAAAAAGGGATGTTGGTCTTCAGTCTGTCTTATCTTAAACTTAGCTAGCCACAATTACTGACCCAAACATACCACATTATTACTTACACCAAAAAAGAAAACACACATTCTTACTTACCATGCTTATTACAGCCACCATAATACCACAAAGTCTCTATATAGTTTTAACGCGTTCCCATATATATAATTGGTGGCGGATAAAATGACGATAGAGGAAAATTTGTCGGAACAGTTACCAAAAAAGTATTTATAGAAAAGATAAAGGGAAGCTACGTTACGGCGATGGGTAAGTGACAGCAGCCGAGATATCAGGTCAGGACCGATAACATTGCAGATTCTTATTTGGATTTTACCCAGAATCTCTGAATATATAGAAGGGACACCAAACCATATGTCGAAGCAATATTCAAAGCATGGATGAATGACTTATAAATCTGTAAGATAGTCTCTGTCTAGAAAAATTGTTTAGCAGGACATATTTAACCAAGTTTCCTAGCAACAGACCTGTTAACTGATTCAACAGAATTTTTCCACGTCAGAGGATAACGTTAGTAAGAGAAGGCGCAACGATTGACTCATTGTTTGATTCATTCTTTACGGCTTATCAACCCTTTGCAGGTTATTTAAAGCCAGAAATATTTTAGATTGTAAGATTTTGGATTTTCTTAAGAATATTTAGGTTATATATCAGATATCACTAGACCAGATGTTATAGCAATATTTAGGGCATATAAAAACTAACCGACATCCTTTCTCTAAGTTCACGTGAGAAACATTTTCTTCGTATTATTTTTTACTTTCCTCATAACACTTGTAATCTATTTAATAGAGTTAACTGATTGTGCTATTCAAACAGAGCTGGGTAATACACTTCTAAGATTTCTCTAAGATAACGCAAAATATATTACAGCGAACTTTTACATCAACCTGATCACGTTATGTCTAATAATGGCGATTTACTTACTATCGGAGGCGTGTCGTCTTTAAATTAAACGTTTTTATTTGAATAAACCAAAAAGGTAATGGACATTTCCAGATAGCGTGCATGAAACAGATTTTGTCTTTTCTACTTCAGGTTCATGTGTTTCCAAAAGACTGAAGTCGCGTTCCGTGCGTACTTTAGTGCAATTCGGTTCTTCTCTAGTCAGGAATATGGTTTTAGTGGCATGCGCGTGCTAGCTGAGCTTCGGAAAAATTTTAAAAACCTTTACTTGACTAAACTAAAGAAAGTTAAAGTGATGCGTAAAGACTTCGTTTCTTTGCTCTTTTTATTTGTTTTTTTCTTTGCTCTTTTTGTTTGTTTTTTGCTTTTTGTTTTTTCGGGTCTCTTAAAAAGTAAAGTTACTTTGCTATGTTTTTGTAAGTTGTATTTTGCATGTGAGCTTATTTTCAAATTTTTGACGTTTTCCTATCAATATATATATCAATTTTATCTAGCTATATATATACATATATATATATATATATATATATATATATATATATATACATGCATACGTACATATGTGTATATATATATATATATATATATATATATATATATATATATATATACGTACATATATATATATATATATATACGTACATATATATATATATATATATATATATATAAGCCTATATTCTCTATCTCTATCTACCTGTTCATATGTATGTTTCTATCTCTCAATCGGTTCATTATCTATAGATCTAGATCTATCTATCTATCTATCTATCTATCTATCTATCTATCTATCTATCTATATATATATATATATATATATATATATATATATATAAGCCTATATCTATCTACCTACCTACCTATCAGTTTATCAATCTATCTCTCTGTCGGTTTAAGTTCTATCTATCTATCTATCTCTGAATCGGTTTAGAATCTATATATTTGTCTCCGTATGTTCATATAAACTTATCAACTAGCTTCTTTTTTTTTTTTTTTGTTTCTCAGATAATTTTTGATAGATATGAACAGATTCGGACAAACAAGTAAGTAGATTATACAGAGAAGTAATTATTTTTTTATAAATTAAATGATTTTCATTATTGGAATATGAATTCAATCTTACCAAATTTGAAAATAATCGGTAAATCTCTCTCTCTCTCTCTCTCTCTCTCTACATATATATATATATATATATATATATATATATATATATATATATATATATATATATATATATATATACACACACATACATATATATATATATATATATATATATATATATATATATATATATATATATATATATATATATATATATATATATATATATAATTGATATCGTTATATTCTCTCTACTTAATTTCTGTTCTTTTTTGTTCTCTCTCCTCTCTGTCTCTTTAATGTGTTCTTTCTCATTCTGCGTCATAGTAGCTTTGTTGATTTGCTGGGTTGAAATAAATACACACACACACACACACACACACACACATATATATATATATATATATATATATATATATATATATATATAGCTAGTATCTCCTAACGACTGAACAGAGCGATTGCTGGAATGTCAACCTACGAAACTCTATTAAAAATATATCAAAAAGTTAAATAACAAATTTGATATTTCTATTACTCATGTATATATATATATATTATATTAGAATTTTTTGTGATGTGAAAAAATATATGCTTTAGATATATTTTTTTTCACATTTTACACATTAAAAAAGTTAGTAGGATTGACAAAAGTTGGTAGAAAAACGAAATAATAAAACCTTTCAGTTATTTGTCTCGTTCTTGTCAAGAGAATCGAGTTGATTCCAGGGAATTTCAAATAAAATAAAATCACGTTAAAAGACATAATCAAAAGAAAATTGCGTGTTTCACTTAAGGTAATAATGTTTTTTTTTCTTCAGATTTCCTTCTTATATAGAAACTATTTTTTTCTTATACCCTACCTATTCAAATATTTCAACGCCATCTTTTTAACTGTCTCTTTCTCTATCGGTTGCATTGTCCCCCACCCCACTCACAATTATTCGGTCTTTTTTTTTTTCTCTCTAACGAATTTTTTTCCTCCTTGTTATTGAAATACTTTGGAATTTCGAACATTTCACGAACCAAATATAGTACGGACTCTTGCCGCTACCCTCGGTGAGTAGTGCAGCTTATAATCGAGATTCCATTCAGAAGACTATTAGCTTCGAATAAAATAGTAGACACTGGGTGTTTTCTGTTTGAATTTCTGGGATGAAGAATTATCATTATTTGCACTATTCATATTAGGATTATTATCCTGATCTTTGTTGTTGTTATCTCCGACCGAAAAGTTGACCTAACAACAACAATGATGAGAACAATATTCCGAATAGATATAGTGTAAACCAGTTTTTTTTAGACCAAGCTCCCAATACAAAATCAAGAGCCAGCCAAGGTAGAGTGGGTTACTGTTAAATTTGTTTTGATGAATGAGTGAAAGAACAGATAGAAGAAATTGGAAGTTATTATGATAAGAAGGATTGTTAAAATTAGGTACCTCCACGAAATCGATAAAAAGCAGCATATCGTAATGAAAACATGTTTCAAACGGAATGAAAACATAGTTTTTATTGTCAAAATCTTTGTTATTAATAAGAGGAAAGATGAAAGTATTTTTTAAATATAAAATTACAATTTTTTCTCCTTTTTAGAACATTGGAAATTTTAATTAAAAATAAGGTTTTCTTGCATCAGCGTATGTACTATAAATTATCATAGCAAATTTTTTGCTGTGGCAGACAAATTAAATTGGAAATTCTTGTAAAAATTTTAAAAATGTCGGGATATAAGGAAATTTTCAGGATTTATTCACAAAGAATGAAATTATTTTAGAACTGTGTTTTTAGAAATTTTCGGTAAATTTCTTTTTACATTCTTTTCAACTACTCATTTTGTGAGAACTTGTGAAAACCATCGTGATAATTTTTAGTGATTATATTAGTTAAAAGCAGAATGCTTTGAAGAATTTTAGTCACCGATTTTTTGCAAAATCGGATCCCATCTTACTAAAAATCTGCTCGGAAACGAAAATTAAAAAACGCAATAAAACTAAGACTTCAATTAGAGAAGCTTTTAATTGCTTTTATGAATAATATATTTAAATGACAATATTGCCTTAGAAAAAAAAAATTCTATAAAAAATGAATTTTTACAAAATTTGTTTTCATTTTGTTCTTAATTTTAATAAAAATCAGTTGTAATATTTCAAAATCTTTGAAAATTCCTTTTCAATGGTTTAACTCTTAGGAAATACTGTTATTCAGAAAAATATATTTACTAATCATATATCTTAAAGCATATTATTAGGTTGGTGCAAAAATAATGACGTAATAATGTCGTTTTTTGACGTTACGTCAAAAAACGACATTATTACGTCATTATTTTTGCACCAACCTAATACAGTTTGACAGTCAGTTATGTGCCATGCGTGATACGTGATTTTTTTCCCACAGTAGGTTACCATTTCTTCCTGTGGTAGACCAGTTGCTATCCAAGGCTATAGAACCCGGTCTGTCCTGCTATTTACCATACCTAGGAGAAGAAGAGGATTCATACCTTTTCCCAAGGGTATTAACACGTAAGTGAATGTAATGGATTCGACAGGAATTCGAACTCGGCTCTCCGATTCCTCAATCCGAGCCGCTATCCACGAGTATTTAAAAAAAAATTTGAATTTTTTTTTATATGCAAAAACGTGCCGAATTTTATAGATATGGTGGGCCATACACGATACTACTAGAAAATAAGAGCAACACCTGTAGTAATTTTAGAGTCAAAATTCTCTAAAATTAAATAAAGCATTAGATTACGGAGAATATTTTGCTATTTTTTTTTTTTAGATTACCGAGTACTTAAAAGGTGTTTGTGCTATATTCCTCAATAATTTTTTATAAGGTTAAATCATCCGTAGAACAACATTAGATAAAAATCTGCAATCATGTTGTCTCACATACGGTAGTGTTGAAAATGCATTTATATATTGATATAGTGATATTGAATAGTGATATTTTAAACATAAAAAATATTTGTTTCAAATTAGTTCAATTATATTTTAAATCAGCTAATATTACTCAAATAAAGTTTCAGAAAAGTATATCTTATTTTTGGAAGATATTTCGATAAAGAGATTTACATTTTTATAATATTTGCTAAAAATATCTCAAAATTCAAAAATTTCAAAACAAAAATTTCCTTCCACTAAATTTAAATTAATTTTGAAATACACCATAGTATTTCGTTTATTTGAAATATTAAATTTAATCTCTCAGCTTTTCATCATTAAAAAATTAATTTTAAACGTTAGATATCGCATTTTTATTTATTTATTTTTTTTTTTTTGGGTGGAGGGTCAAAGTTAAAGTTGTAGTGTTTAGGGAAGGGTTCAAACGAGAGCCTGTTCCAAAAAGTACTCGTCCTTGGAGAAAAGCGATCTCTGGGTGTAACTTTCTTCTCATATTTGGAATACAGGGGCAATGGGGATGATTTGACTCTGTGGAAATTGCATGAACTGAGGGAACCAAATACTAGAGCTGATCTGAACATTTGCCATGGAAATAGCGACAGAATATCGATATTCTACCAACGTTTGGAACGATACATTAAGTGGAAAATATGTCTTTTCCACAGAAAAAGTCTTTGGGATTAAGCAGATTTGGAAAGTTTATGTAGAACAGTTCAGGTCCAGATATCGCAGTAATAATTCATTTTTATCTCATCTCTCGTAAATATATACCATAGCATAGTTGTATACTATGTCTACCCAATACGAGGTCTAAGAGCCACCCATGGTAGAGGGTTACTATGTGGCGTAAGAAAGTTCACTTATGAAAGATAACAATTAAACCTAGACCTGTATAAATC
The DNA here is from genome assembly GCA_963932145.1 of Acanthosepion lycidas. Lineage (NCBI taxonomy): Eukaryota > Metazoa > Mollusca > Cephalopoda > Sepiida > Sepiidae > Acanthosepion > Acanthosepion lycidas. The sequence goes on along the minus strand of OZ010610.1, from coordinate 64,838,555 downwards.
AAGATTATAGTGATAATGAGAATATCCTACCGGAAGTAGTTCTTGTGAAGAAGCTGTCCGTGTGAAACGTACTTATTAGTAATAGATTTCAAAAGGAATTGTATGATTCACACGTGTACGTGTGATGGCGGCTTCCAGTTGTAAAACTCAGGGCTAGTGGGACTAAGTAATGTAGTTCGTCACAAGACACAACATGGAAATAACGCTACGATAGCGAAAGGCTCGGGACGTTTCCCCTGCCAGAAAAAGGCTTGTAGGGTTGAAAATAATTAATTGCAATCAAGTTCGCGTAAAGGCTTTTCAAATCTATCAAGACAGTTGAGTGAGGACGAGGCAACTCCAACCCAGGTATGGTAGCAGTAATCCATATTTTGTCTTGTAAATATATAACATTGTAAACGGAAGAAGGTATTTACTGTTAGTCTGAGTGTAAGAAATAATTTTACAATGTAATATTTTTTCGGAGGACATCATAGATCGATAGGAGACAAAACTAATAAGAAAATTGTAATGGAACTCAATTTACTCCAGTCATGGTGAACATTTGTACCCTCAATGAGGTTCCTTGCCTTAAAACTCTTTGGGGACTAAAGCTCACTCCAGCGAATGTAGTATATTCGTGACGTCGCTAAAAATATTTTTAAAAATGCTAGATACAGTTGTATCACTTTCGAAAGTAAATGACTCATCATAATATCTTCTATTATTACAAGATCAAAACCAATTAAAATTTTATTTGGGCTTTTCATTTGGCCGAATTAAAACGTTTCCGGGAGGTAATATTGACGCATTTTCTGCGCTTCCAGTATAATACAGTTTGTTGTATTATTATTATTATTATCATCAGCATCATCATCCTCATCATCATCATCATCATCGTCGTCGTCGTCGTCGTCGTCGTCGTCGTTGTAGTTGTTATTATTATTATTATTATTATTATTATTATTATTATTATTATTATTATTATTAATTTTTTTTTTTTCAGGATAAACAAATTAAAAGTAGAAAAAAAATGAGATACCAAATTTAAGATGTTTAAGTAATCTTCTTCTTATTATTATTATTATCATCATCATCGTCGTCGTCGTCGTTGTTGTTGTTGTTGTTATTATTATTATTATTATTATTATTATTATTATTTTCAAGATAAACAAATTAAAAGTAGAAAAAAGAAAAATGAGATACCAAATTTAAGATGTTTAAGTAATCTTCTTCTTCTTCTTCTGATTATTATTATTATTATTATTATTATTATTATTATTATTATTATTATTATTATTATTTCCTTCGATTTCTGGTGTGTCCTTATTTCGTTCTAGGTTTCTTCCAGAGACCTAAGGTTAGAAATGGCACCATGATATTTTCCACTGGCCAATTAATAAGAACAAAAAAAAAACAGACACATATTTTACCTATATAAAGCCCTGGTGTGGGCTGTACTCGTGCGGACAATTTTTTCTGTATTTCTTTAAGGCATGGACTTACAGGAATTAGTCTACGGGAATCTTTTCCCAGCAATCCGAGGGCTCCAACTACAACCAGGATTGTTGATGTTCGCATGTGCCACATTTTTGAGATTTCGATTTCAAAATCCTTGTATTTTGATAGCTTTTTGAAGAAGATACATTGCAGTCTGTAGGGACAGCCATATCAGTAAGGGGGCACTTTTTCTGTTTGCTTTCTGTAATAACAATGTCTGGGCGGTTAGCTTTGATTGTTCTGTCTGTGTGTATTGACAGGTCCTATCTCCGTAACCGGGTCTAGGTGGTGTTCATACCAATTTCTTTTAGTTTCCTTCCCATAGAAGTTGCAGATTTTCCAGTGCAGATATTGGCCAACTCCGTCATATTGGGATTTATATTCAGTGGATGCCAATACCGTGCAACCTGACACAAGATGATCAATTGTTTCTTAATATTTATCACAGAATTTACATTTTGGGCTAAAAAAATATTTTAGTATGTATGTCTGATAATTTATAGTTAACAAGCATTGGTCCTGTGCAGCAAGGATAAAACCTTCAGTTTCAGCTTTTAACCCTGCACTACGTAATCACTGATTAGTACGAGGTTTGTTTACATCAGCTTCTTTGGTACGGGTAGATTATTATTATTATTATTATTATTATTATTATTATTATTATTATTTTGTATGTTATGTTTCCTGCTTTATATTCCATAGAGCCGCGTCCAAACTATGGTCCTTAGGCCCTATAGGAGATTTATCATTTGATAGACGGTTTCTTATTATATTGAATGTTCTTAGTAGGGCGATCTTCTGGGCAACTTGTATGTTGATGTTACCCCTGAGCTACTGCTAGGAAAATTATCCATTCGTTTTCCTACGAGGCCCAGGGTTCTGATTAGTATTAGTACAGTCTTTATTCCCCACATCCTGTTAATCTTGATCGCCAGGCCCTTGTATTTGGACAACTTCTCGATAGTTTACTCTCAAATGGTACTGCTATGTCAGAAAGCATACACTTCTGCCATTTATAGTCTTTTATTATAATATCAGGTCTGTTGGCTTTTATTTCCCCGACAATTTGAATTGGCATATGCCAGAGGATAGTTACATCGTTATTTTGGGTAAGTGTGTTTTGTTGGTGGTCATAACATGTGCCAGCAGTTTCAATTTTGTGCTTCTTACATATCTTCCAGTGCATATATGTCGCTACCTTGTTAGTTCTGTTGGTATATATTTATTTTTTGCTAGTTCCGGATATCCTGAGATAATATATATGGTCGACAGTTTTATTAGATTTTCCGAAGACCTTTCCTTTCGGGTGGGTTCAATCCTAGATTATGTGACAGTGATAGAGGTTGATGGTGAGGCTTTGTTGCTGAGCTTCAATAATAAGGCCTTCTATCTCAGTTTTCATTCCGGTGCTTCTCAGCCACTGATGTGTTTTCTGTTTGTCCACACCTGCTTCTTTCGTTCTTTTTATGTATTTGCCATGCAGCGTCTTGTTTTCCCAGTTTTTTGGAATTTCATTTGGCTAAGTTGTTTTGCTTTCTATTTTACTCCTTTCGCGGAGGTGGTATTTTTGTTCGTAGGATTTCATTTATGTTAAACTGTTTCTTGAAGAGTGCAGCTTCTTTGCTGATGGAGTGGATTTTTTTTAACTATTTGTAGGAGAGAGTCATTGGTTTTTGTGACGTACTGGAATCCAGTTGTTGAAGTTTTTAGAGTTAGGGCAAATTCAATTAGACCTCATCCTCCTAAAGCTCTTGGTACATAAAACCAATCAACATCTGATTTCGGGCGGTGCATCCTCATTTGGGTAAGCATTTTTCTGGTCTTGACCTTTTAATTTCATTCAACTTCTATTTAATAATGTTGAATCTGTTTATTACTCCGAGTTTAGCTAAGGTGTTGGTAGCCTTCATTTTATTGGCCCCATTAAGTTCGCTTTCTAGTATCAAACGCACTCTCCCATAATATTCTTTTCGGATCTCTTTTCTTCATAATTGAATGTTGGATTCAATCTCTTCTATTACTTCCTAAGTATTTGTGTGTACAATCTTGGTCTAGTTTATTAATCTTGTTGTTGATATCAAGGTCTAAATCCTTAGTTTTCGTTATTCTCCTCCAGTTCCTATCCCACGAACGCAGCTGTTCCCCAAGGCCCCATCCTTAGCCCCACTCTATTCCTTATTTTCATCAACGACCTTCCTGACGCCATAGGTTCCCAAGTTGGCATCTACGCGGACGACACTACAATTTACTCCTGTCTCAAAAACAAATCTAGTGTCGCTGACAAAACTAACCTGGCCGCTCGTCTTGAAATGGAGCTCTAATCGGTTGTTAATTGGGGCAAGAATTGGCTGGTCAATTTAAACGCCTCAAAAACTAAACTACTCTCTATTAATCACCATAGAGATCCTTCTCTGTCCTCCATTAGAATGTCTGATAGTCAACTTCTTGAGAGCAACTCTCTGCGTCTGCTCGGTCTCACGTTGACTGCTGACCTGAGATTTAACAAATACATTGAGTCAATTCCTTCGTCCACCGCAAGGAAAGTTGGCTCTCTGTGCCGCACCAGGAAATTTTTCTCCCCAGAATCGATACTTCAAATATACAAATCAACCATTCGCTCTTGCATGGAGTATTGCTGCCATATATGGTCTGGGACACCTTCTATTTACAACGGAGTTCTTGACAAGATCCAGAGGCGGACATGTAATATAATTTGCCGTGATCTGGCATCTCGTCAACAGTTGCTCTCTCACAGACTCGCACTCGCCTCTCTCTGACTTTTTTACAAATACTTTTATGGTAATTGCTCCGATGAGCTGGTTTCACTGGTTCCCAGACTTCATGAATTCAAGCGCCCTACAAGGCTGGCACCCCGCTCTCACCATTGCACTGTAGAAACCACTAAATGTAGCCGTCTCTTCTACTCCAATAGCTTCATATCTCGCACCTCTCGCCTGTGGAACTCCCTTCTCTATTCCAGTTTCCCTGAGAGCTATAATCCCCAACTATTCAAATGTAATGTCAATCGACATCTCCAGTTATCTTGATTTATCCACTATCCCTCTCCTCATCCTTTCTTCTATCACTCCTATCGGCACTCGCTCCAAATCTTCTGCAACCTCCTGCATCCTAGTGGCTTCACGCCTTGCTCGGGGCGTAATGCTTAAAAATAAAAATTACTGCCTTTGAAGGTGACTTTGGCACATTTGGCGATTCCGAAATCTATAAACTCTTCGCTGAATGTTGAATAGGTTTTTTTTCTGTTGGGTGTTATTCTTTGCAAGCGTTTTAAGATTATCAATATAAAATAGGTGTTCAGTTTGCATTCTGTGTGTTGTAACCGTGGTAAAAAAAAAATTAAAAATTCCGAACCATTATCTATTAAACCAACCGCACATCCAAGTTTACGGTACTTGATATTCTCAAGTGGACACCCATCCAGGTACTGACCAGTCCCGACGTTGCTTAACTTCATACAGGAACAAATGTTTCAAAATGAAGTGGCGGCAAACCAAGACAGACTAAGTCATTCTCCTGGAGGTTAGCATCAGCCGTGCTGATGAACGACAGAAAGTTGATTAAATCTTGTCGTGAAAGCTAGTATTTTTTCTTTGGTTATATTTTAGTT
>OZ010610.1:64803448-64830948 GCA_963932145.1 Acanthosepion lycidas | reverse complement strand
AAAAATAACCAATAAAGATTACAAACTGCAATTTCTACCAGTTACATATACACAGTCATCAAAAACAAGCAAATGACCAGCTTTAAAATAATAACAAATCAACCTTAAAAAATTAGAAATAATAGCAATTTTTACATATCATAATTTTACACGGACCCTACCGCACATATAATACGTGTATGCGAGGAAATATTATTCAGCGAAAGAACAGAAAAATGCTCTGATTGCTGACATGTATACATTCACGAGAAATGTTCGCTACACTTCCGATCTTTGAATTTCAACATACAAATGCGTATGTATATAGACAACAGCACACATATACATACATATGCCAAATCCCATACTGTCCACATATATTTATGTCTGTATGAGCCCCGGCGGACGAGCGAGTGGGTACGTGTGTCTGCGTACTTAAAAATTAATCAGTTTGTCTGACGATCGCAAAAGCGTGAAACCTAGGGTCACAAACTCACATCAATCCAACCAAATATGTTAGCTCTATCTCTGATATTCAGCGCTTTCTAATAATACCGCGCATATAATATATAAATAATAATATATATATATAATATATTACATGCATATATATATATATATATATATTTATGTTTATATACACACGCTTTTCCCACACACACACATACATACACACACACACACACACATATATATATATATATATATATATATATATATATATATATATATATATATATATATATATAATGTCATTCGCATACAGGCCTGTTTTACTGTATCACAGCTCATCAGTGCGATTAGACAACTGAATGTTCAAGCCAGGATCGAAACCCGACCAATTTGATTTGATAGATCTCAGTCGGAGTTTCTATCCCCAAGACATCGGCGCCCCGACAGAGAGAAAGACGAATTCTAATGTGTTGTCTTTACGATCGCCAAACATATATTTGCGAGAATGCGTGTGTCTTTCATTATTCGACCTATACAATAATATTTATGTTATTATGAAATAAATAACACAACCCTCTAACCCAACAATTCTCAGGACTTTCTAACCCCTTCATCTCGGGAGAAAATCATGCAAACACCATCTGTCAGAAAAATACGCTTTGTTGATTAGAGCATTACTCGGCCTGTCGTTACTTTTCAGTGAGAATTTTTGAGTAGGTAACAAATAAATATTGCGCATTAGATCTCTCTACTGAAAGTGTCCGGAGATAGAATTCATTGGAGTTCAATATCAGACGCTGTCCAGTTGATAATAATCTAGTCTTTTCACTGAATTATTGACACGAGTCGAGTCGCTTAATTAGTTGCCGATAAATCTTTCAGTAACATGAATGTAGTTGATGGCATGAAATAGAGCCATTGCTCGTTTCCCATTTGATTCGCTTTCAACACACATAAATATGAAAGCGTATTATATATATATATATATATATATATATATATATATATATATTGAAAATACTCTTTTCACGGAAGTAAAAGCTTTCTAACAGTCGATTTAACAATGTTGCTATGAGATGACAATGTAAATTATCGTAACCTCCAAGGAGGACAGGACCAAACCTTCACCACACGAAGATTTACTCTTCTCTCCGTTGCAATAGGGGTTTACGGGATGGAGTTGATTATCTCACATCCAGTTGCATTGCAATTCTCCTAGAATAATTGTCAACCAAAGATAGAAATTCTAGTCTGACCTGTTATTTAATCCATAGCATAGGAAGAAAAGATGAATTAATATGTTTCCAAAGGTTTTTGTGTGAAAATGAACGCTGTCGCTGTGTATTTGAAGTGACCCCTAAAATCGCTAAGCTACGACCAAATTTCTGGCTCCTTCTTATCTCACATGATATAAATAGCGCTCTCTATGTTCAAAATTCTGTCTTTTGATGGTAAAACTGGATTGATATCTTCATGGTGAAGGCGCGGTCGATGGTATATGAAAATCGGGCGATATCCACACTGCATGAACCTACCTGTCTTCCTCTGCTGTCATGCTCCATCTGACCGAAAAAGCCGGTTATGATTTGCCAGTTTACCGTCTTCGCCTATTCACGCGTTTGGTGTTATTTATCAAACATTATTTTGCGATGCATGACTATATATATATATATATATATATATATATATATATATATATATATATATATATATAAATATGTAATGAAAAACAAATCACTTTAATGTACCATTACGATAATTTATTTCACCTAAATCCTTTTTTAAGGATTCAGGATCATCAGGTAAATCTTCCAACAACGAATTGAGAAAAAAAATGGGATTAGAAATTGGTGGGTAGTGTAATTTTTGTAATTTAATAGAGGGGGTTGAGAGTGGTAGTTAACCAGACAATATAAAGTATAGGGAGGGGTTAATTTTATATCTCTCTTAAGTATGTTTTATATTGGAGTATGAGGAGTGACAGAAAAAAAAAATATATATATATATATGTTGGAAGATTTACCTGATGATCCTGAATCCTTAAAAAAGGATTTAGGTGAAATAAATTATCGTAATGGTACATTAAAGTGATTTGTTTTTCATTACATATTAGCTCTGTCCTAACATTGAGCTCTCAGGATTTCATCCTCTTTGGATTTACCAATTCGGTTTACCAAGTTCCTTATAACTTAACTATATATATATATATATATATATATATATATATATATATATATATATATATATATATATATACGGTAATTAAAATGTAACTTCCGATTTTAAAAATACTTATGATTTATTTATTGACAATCATTTTTAAAGGAAGTCGATATGAGTGAAAAGTTTACCATTTGTAAAATAAATGACAATATATATATATATATATATATATATAATTGTGTGTGTAAAATATATATATATATATATATATATATATATATGAACATTTCTCAGAGTTAAACTGTAGAAAAGACAATATTTATAAATATACATGACAGCAGGAAAACTGTAGTCCACATTGGACGAAACGAGTCAGCAATAACTTTATCCTATTGGCATATATATATATATATATATATATATATATATATATATATATATATATATATATATATGCAATTTTTTGTATGTGTTATTTATAGAGTATATATGCGCGGTACTTAGTGGAAAACGCTCAATATCAGTGATAGAGCTAACATATTTAGTTGGATTGATGTGAGTTTGTGACCCTGTATTCAACGTATGACGGACAAGCAGTTCCTAAGAACCGACACACGTGATTTGCTTATAGTGGTGAAGGATTTGAGTAGAATCAACCACACCTTTTTAAGGGCTGAATGCGTGCTGCAACGTCCCCAAACAACCTTCCGCTGGTTTTGAAATCAGAGTTGTCTACCTCGTAGACCAGTTGCCATCCAAGGCTACAGAAGCCAGTCTGTCTTGCTATTTGCCCATAGCTGGAGGGAGAAAGATTAATACCTTTCCCAAGGGTATTAGCTCCTAAGTCAATGTAATGGATTCGACTGGAATGCGAACTATATATATATATATATATATATATAATTATTTATTTAAAAATTATAACATAAATATGTTATAAAATCACTACAAAAATAGCGATTTTGTTTCAACACCTCTGGTGTCTTTTCAAGTGATGATGTTGGATGTAGATTGTAAAATAAAAGTTTTAACAGGTTCAAATTAATTAACCTCCCCTTGTAAGGGGAAATGCTGTTACATGAGCTGAAATGACCAATCAAAAAACAAGTATACGAGAATTAAAAAAACTTGACAACGAAGTAAGGTGATAATAACTATTAAATGCTTTAAAGTTGGGTTTATACTAAAATAGAATTTATTCTAACTAATAAGTATTAAATTTTACGATAAAAATTGAAATTAAAATTAAAAGCTACCCATTTCAAAAATGTAAATTTAATCTATACTAAGTTTAAAATTTTTAAATTATTGAGGAAAAAAGAAAAAATACTTATGTTATTCTATTCATTTTGTTTCTATTGAAATTACGTTGGAATAAACGTTAAGATCGACTGCCCTTAACTTAATGACAACATGGATACAAGTGTAGACGTGGGATTATTACATCTTGCGAAAGACAATACAAACACAATCAGATTATAATACATAAGTACGCAGACATATTTAGATATATACACACAAAAATGACGAGACAGGAAATATTTGTACGATCTTTCACAAAAAGAATACAAATTTAAATCACACACATACGCAATGAAATGTGCATGCAATTTACTACACACAGACACCGAAAAAGATACGTACATATACCCACATACATTGACATAGGCACTTTGATATAACACTCAATAAATATTAAAATTGAATGTGTTATTAAACGAAATCTAACCACATATTAAAATATAACTTATACGGGCCAATATACATAGATAAAAATGGTCTAAAATAGCAGAGAAACAAACAATAGGCAAAGAAAGGACATTAAAATAGATATATACGTATAAAAATAACACCATCTAATATATAAAAAACATTCTAAACACACATATACGCTTAATTGTACATTAGGTGAAAGAAAATACACACACACACACACACACACACATATATATACTAGGTTGATGCAAAAATAATGACATAATAATGTCGGTTTTTGACGTATTTTTTAACGTCAAAAAACGACATTATTACATCATTATTTTTGCACCAACCTAATATATATATATATATATATATATATATATATATATATATATATATATATATATATATATATGTATATATACACATTCAAATAGAACAATATACACATATACATGTATACACACATACATATAAACACGCACCTGTGGATACAAACCAAAGTTTACATACCTACACCTACACATAAACAAACTCACATATGATAGGTGTCTACACATATACAAACACGTACACACACACATATATATATACATATATATACATACATATACATACCTATAATTACAAGTATATATATACGCCCATACACATAAACACATACATACGAAACTATATACATATATAAACATACATACATATACATACATAAACATATATACACATACATACATACACATATATACATGTATCCCTACATACATACATAAACAAATCCATACATACAGAAGTATACGTAAATAGAAATATATACGTAAATAGAAATAAACAATACATCTGGACGTAAATATATACCTATATATATACATATATTTTATCCTCCACTCCTTTTCTCCTCTTTTACCTACTTACTTTCAATATATATATATATATATATATATATATATATATATATATATATATATATATATATAACCTACTTACATATATATACATATATACACATCCAGCAGTAGAAAAACACACACATACATACACACAGATACCGACAAGAACAATACAGTATACGTATACCAACACACATCCATATCAACAAGAGGACCATTAGGTAATAAAAATAATAACCTATTAAATTTACAATGACATATCATTATCGTTGAAAGTATTCTAACCCCTATAATAATGGGTCTTATTTTTAAATTTAATTATTTCAAATTTTTCGTTAAATTTGTCGTTAAGACAAAGATAACATAGGGCATATAGGGAGTTACATGTTCGGTCTCTCCTGATTAATTTCCATTTAACAGTAAGTGTTTTATTCTTTTCTAAAAATACTTGGATGATGAAGTCTTGTACTTATAATTACTGCTATTAAAAGATTCTATATGTCCCTTCCAACGTTCATTGAATGGATTCATGGTGCTACCAATGTAAATTTTGTTTAGATTTGGGTTTTCTAGTGTAGATATTGTACTAAGATAAACTAAAGCCAAACAAATATTAGGATTCCTATAATTGCACAAGTTATTATTCGTGCCATTATACTTAGTAGTGCTGCTTGCAACCTGGTGAGTATTCAATTTTTTTGAGTCCCTATACTTGTTAAAGACTCTGTTTTATGTTTTTTCATTATTTTCTCTAGGTTATTCGCACAAATATAGCTTAATTTCATGGTATTAGGATTAAATATTTTACTAAGTGGGTTAGTTTCTGGGTTGGGGAAATGTTTCTTGATGAGGTTTAGAAATATACATCCTAATCTAGTTTTAACCATTATATTGAAAGTCGGAGTAAACCAAATGATCTTTCTAGATCTTTTTTTTTCTTATTATGGTTGTAATTCATCGGGTTTCTATATTGAATAGTGGTAACTTTGTATTTGGGCAGGATTATAAAAATGACGATGTTTATTAAAAATATCTTTGTTGGAAGAGTTAGTACTAATCCTAAATCCAATGGAGGAGGGTATGTGTTTGATAACTGAAAGGGGGATGTTTGGAATTTGGATGCACGTATATTGGATTGGAATTAACCTTCACATATGGTTGGAAATTGTTGCTAGCAAGGTCTAGGGTGACGTCTAGAAAATCTACTTGTTTAACGTTAGTTGTAACTATAATTCTAAAACCTAAATTCTTAAATACCTTATGGATCTTTTTCCTAATACGGTGCACCTTAATTTTAGTAGAGTTGTTAACAATTAATAAGCCGTCATAAAGGCAAATAGGCTTGATAATAGCTAATAGAATAGCCGAAATCGCACGGATATGCAGAATATTTGAACAATTTTTCCGCACTTTATGCCCAGAAAAGAAAACACTTGTACGAACAAAAAAGCAAATTAAATTAAAAGCTTAATAGCAGAAACTTGAATCATTTAAAGAGGAATTTCTGCCCAAATATACAAACACACAGACTCTCCCTCTCTCTCTCTCTCTCTCTCTCTCTCTCTCTACATATATATATATATATATATATATATATATATATATATATATATATATATATATATATATATATGTATATTAATAAAAAGAAAGAACAGTAAGATATTTTTAAAGTTACTCCAAAATTCGCTTGAGGATGAAATGGAAGTAATGTCTTTAATTTAAGTACAAAATTAAATTAGGGGCTTTTAGCTTCCATTTTTGAAACATGGTTGGAACTGTGTAGCGAAAAACCATATTTTAAGTCTATTAACTTATAATATATATATATATATATATATATATATATATAACATAGGTTATGGAACACCAAAGATATGTCTATCAGAGTAAAGATCGACATATACAGATCAGTCATCCTCTCAACCATACTCAGTGGTGCTGAAACTTGGACCCTACAAACACACAGACCCTCCCTCTCTCTCTCTCTCTACACACACATACACATATATATATATATATATATATATATATATATATATATATATATATATGGGATTAATGTGAGTAAAACTTTGTCACTTAGCTGATTGATATTAACTTCAGCATCCCAACTCCAGATACATGCATAATTTATATAAATTTACAAATATGCACACACAAGTTGAGCCAATCTTTATTGTTTACATATTCTCTCGAATTTATTTTTCATTTTAGCCGTTAAATCCGAAATGAACGTATAAAAAAGTTGAGAATCGAATGAATAAATATGCGAGATCTGCCCTTTTCCAAGGAGATGCTGGCGCCTGTTTAAAAAAAAAAAAAAAAAAAAAAAAAACAGCTTTCGTTTCACATGAATAAGGAAGGGCGTTGAGAGGAAGAGAGAAAAATCTTGGATACAAAAAATTTTAAATCATGACACTAGGATAAAAAGGTAACTATTTTCTACATGTTAGTCTATTTCTTAAACAATTTCCATATTTCATTTCTTCCCTGACTTGCCTGCAACGCATATATATATATATATATATATATATATATATATATATATATATATATAGAGAGAGAGAGAGAGAGAGAGAGAGACAGACACACAGAGACAGAGAGAGGCAAAGAGAGATTTATTGAGATAGAGAGAGAGAGACAGACAGACAGACACACAGAGACAGAGAGAGAGACAGAGAGAGATTTATTGAGATAGAGAGAGAGACAGAGAGAAATGAAAAATCAATAAAACACAAAAATCAATGTTGCTCGATGATTTTGTCAATTGGGTTGCACCTTCATTTATTAGTATAATCTCATATATATCTATGTACATTTATATATTTCTCTCTCTCTCTTTTCTCTCTCTCTCTATCCCTCTCTCTCTCTCTCTCTCTCTATATATATATATATATATATATATATATATATATATATATATATATATATATATATAGGAAATGTATTCATCTAAAACTGGCACGATAATCGATCTCATATAAATACCTGTGTGTATATATGTTTTTGATATATATATATATATATATATATATATATATATATATATATATATATATATATATATATATATATATATATTCAAAGATATGTCATAAATATGAATGTAACTGTTTAGATATTTAGAAACACGCTGAGATAGATATGAAAAGAATGAGATAGATAGATAGGGAAGAAACTTTGATATATGAATATGTAGATAGAAAGATAGATAACGTGTCTATTATATGGAATATGCGTAATTTTGGATATATTTACGTCATTAAATATTCCATAATATACACTAATATATTTATACATTTTTTATTTACATGTAAGTGTTATTGACACACCCACACCCACACCCACACACACATATATATGCATATACTAATATATAATTTTACATGTATATACATACATATATCTATATACAGGCACACACACAGAAAACACACACACTCACACACACAGAAAACACACACACTCACGCACACACACACACACACATATATATATATATATATATATATATATATATATATATATATATATATATATATATATATGCATGCGTACACGTCATTATTGTAAATGTCTTCCAATTATCAGTTTTTCTTTCATTTGTTTGAAAAATTTCCATATCTCTTCAAATCTTCTCTTACTTTATTTCCTTTTTTTCTATCTTGTTCTTTTTTTTTTTTTTTATTTGGTATTTTTTTCTTTCAATTGTTGTGATTTCTTTCTGGCACATAATCTCTTATTTATGCATTTATTCGTTTTACCATTTGTCTTCATATTCTATTTGTTATTATTCTGAAATTTTTCGCATCATTTTTATGAGCCTTTTTCTCTTTGTTATTGATGATTGCTGAAGTCCTCCTCCTACCCCCTACATACATTTCAGTCATTCAGCATTTGAAAAATCTCAAATCATAATGTTCAGGGTTTTTCAAGTCCATTTGCTCGCATTGAATTACAAAAAAAAAAAAATCTCCCAGATTCTCGCTTTTTAGCGACTTCAAAATTACGGTCGTTAGATTCGAAGAGTTCATTAAGCCTCAATCTCTATTTTGCAGCAATATGGCGTCGCCCTGATTGGCTGGTTATCGAGTGGAGCCACATCTTTGGCGGGAAAATGGTGAGGTGGTGGAAAAGGTGTTTCTGCCGATGGCTTGGGTGGAGAGTTAAGGGTAGGAAGGTGATTGGATGATGGAAAACGATGCTGAAAAGAATGTCTGCAGAAAGCCGGGTGGATGGATGTTAAGATGGATGGATGGAGCGTGTTGTAACTGAGCGAAAAAGAAAACTGGAAAGAGATACAAAAATAATTGAGGCATGAAAAGAGAAAAAGAAAGCTACAAAGTAATAAAGGCAAGAAATAAAATGTATATGGGCGGAGAAAGAAAGGAAGAAAGAAAGAAAGAAAGAAAGAAAGGAAGAAAGAAAGATATCGAAAATAAGGAAGAAAGAAAGAAGAAAAAGTGGAAAATGAAAGAAAGAATGTATACGAAAGAAAGAAAGAAAGAAAGAAAGAAAGAAAGAAATCGAAAATAATGGAGAAAGAAAGAAATCGAAAATAATGGAGAAAGAAAGAAAGAAAGATAGAAAGAAAGAAAGAAAGAAAGAAAGAAGAAAAAGTGGAAAATGAAAGAAAGAAAGTATACGAAATGAATATAGCATGAAAGAAAGAAAGAAAGAAAGAAAGACAGAAAGAAAGAAAGAAAGAAAGAAAGAAAGAAAGAAAGAAAGAAAGAAAGAGAGAAATAAGAAATAGTGGAAAAAAGAAAGAAAGAAAGAAAGAAAGAAAGAAAGAAAGAAAGAAAGAAAGAAAGAAAGAAAGAAAGGAAGAAAGATATCGAAAATAAGGAAGAAAGAAAGAAGAAAAAGTGGAAAATGAAAGAAAGAATGTATACGAAAGAAAGAAAGAAAGAAAGAAAGAAAGAAAGAAAGAAAGAAATCGAAAATAATGGAGAAAGAAAGAAATCGAAAATAATGGAGAAAGAAAGAAAGAAAGATAGAAAGAAAGAAAGAAAGAAAGAAAGAAGAAAAAGTGGAAAATGAAAGAAAGAAAGTATACGAAATGAATATAGCATGAAAGAAAGAAAGAAAGAAAGAAAGACAGAAAGAAAGAAAGAAAGAAAGAAAGAAAGAAAGAGAGAAATAAGAAATAGTGGAAAAAAAGAAAGAAAGAAAGAAAGAAAGAAAGAAAGAAATAAGAAATAGTGGAAAATGAAAGAAAGAAAGAAAGATTATGAAAGGGATATTTTATGAAAAGAAAGAAAGTGTGAAAGACAGTGGGTAAAGAAAAAAAGAAAAAGAGAAAATAATGAAGAAAGAAAGAAAGAATAAGGATTGGGACATACTGGAAAACGAAAAAGAAAAGGATATAGTAGTAAAACAAAGAATAAAGAAAGAAAGAAGAAAAGAATGAATGAAAAAGGGAAATAGTAGAGAAAATATAGAAAAGAAAGAAAGAAAGAAAGAAAGAAAGAATGTTGAAAATGAAAGAAAGAAAAAGCCCTGTACTGGATGATCAATAAATAAAACAAAATAAATGAATATACAAAGGAAGATGAAATGAAAAAAAGCAGAAAGGGAAATAGCGAAGAAAATGGAAGAAAGGAAATAATGAAAAAGAAGAAAAGGAAAGAAAGAAACAAAGAAAAGGAAATACTAGAAAACGAAAGAAAAACGGAAAGTGACATATTAGAAAAAGGAAGAAAAAAAGAAAATGAATGCTTAAATACGGAAATAGCGAAGAAAATGAAAGAAAGAAAGAAAGAAAGAAAGAAAGAAGTGATTTAGTGGGCGATAGAAAAAAGAAAGAGCAATAGAAAGAAAAGGAAAACTAAAAATATTTAGACTAGATAAAATTTAGTGAATAAAAGATGCAAAAGCGAAAATATAGAAATGCAAACAAGAAAGGACAGAAAAAAGGAGCAAGAGCGAAACATTCGGGAATATCATTTTTTAAAGGAAGGAAAATTGACAAAACTAGAAAAGGACAGTTGTATTTGAAAAAGACGGAAATGTCGAATGCCTGTGAAAATGTCGAATGCCTGTGAAAAAAGAAAATTGAAAAAAACGCAAAAATAAATAACGATAAATTTAGTAAAGTGAAAGAAAATATAGAATCCAACGAAAACCTATTAAAAAAACCAAAGGTTGCTAAAAGAAAAAATAAACTTTTGTAAATATTAACTGTGGTGATTTGAAGGAAGGCTTCCAATATTATAGGAATTAGAGATAAGACCCAGTTGTTCCATGTAAAGCTTTGTCATATGTTATTTTTTTATAATTTTGTTTGCCTACTTTTGATTTCAATCTTTTTTTTTACTATCAAATTATAATCAATTTGTTGGAATATGAAATTCAGGCAGACATAGTGAATTGATTTAAATAAATATACTTAAAGATTTTAGACTTTTCGAATTAACAAAAGTGAATCGTAAATTACGTTAAAATGGAGTTGAAATAAACTATACAGAAAGCGGTGGAGATAGATAGAGGCAGATAAGAACACATTGAGATAGATAGATAGATAGATAGATAGATAGATAGATAGATAGATAGATAGATAGATAGATATGAATAGACAGAGATAGATAGATATGAATAGACCTAGATAGATAGATAGATAGATAGATAGATAGATAGATAGATAGATATGAATAGACCTAGATAGATAGATAGATATGAATAGACAGAGATAGATAGATATGAATAGACCTAGATAGATAGATAGATAGATAGATATGAATAGACTGATATAGATAGATGTAAATACATTTTTATACAATAAATATTTATTTCGCAATGAATTATTTTGAACTCCTTGTCACTGCACATAATTCGACTTTTCCCCAAGTATCACATATATATATATATATATATATATATATATATATATATATATATATATAAATATAACATTATACAGTCTACATTTTCGATAAAAATTAAACAAGTAACTATCTCAGGTTTTGAATGTAGTAATCTAGTTTAGGAGAAAAACAAAAAAAAACAAAATTTATTAAGAGCTACTAGGGACAGGAAATTGTGGAGAGACATGATCGCCTCCTGGACAGATAGAGGCAAGAGTGATAAAGGAAAGTAACCCAGAACAGAATTGGTGAGATTCAGTAAATAGATGGCGGAATAAAGCTTAGGACGAATAACAGAAAGACAAATTTTATTAAGAGTTACAATAGACAGGAAGTTGTGGAGAGCCATGATAGTCTACATCTTGAGCGGACACGGCGCACAGAAAATCTACAATAAATGGGCATCTCACAGATCAAGGTAGACGGAAAAAATTACAGCACCGGAAACAAACACGAAAAATGCCGAAAACAGGATTAAAACGAGCGCGGTTCGAACAGGATATCCACACCAGATCACCATACGAAAGGGAAGCCGAATAGTCGAGACAGCGGAAACACAACCCAAGACGAACAAATTTCAGCAGTTGGCTAGCAAAAAAGAAACATTGGCATATCTAATACCACTCAGCTCACCATCACGACTATTCCGTTGGGGGAACTGGTAGATATCACTTCTTCATATGCACACGTCCCGGACTTCATACTGGATCTGATCTGGCTGGGCCGCCATATTCTTTCTTTATACAGAGACATCACACTAGAGGTCGTCTCTTTGACCGACTTGCTCTTACATATATATTTTTTGCATAAAGACAGTGCTCCATGTTATCTAACAGAGCTATGAGGTATATATTAGTGGATACACATAATATTCCACGTCGAATTTCGACACTGAATTTCATGCAAACATGCAATCTTCAGGCGCAAAATACACAATGACCGTTAAGCGTTATGAAATTCGGGTTCCCGTGGTTTATATATATATATATATATATATGTGTGTGTGTGTCTGTGTGTGTGTGAAAAGTGTGTGTATATAAATAAATATATATATATAATTATTTTTGTCTGACGATCGCAAAAGCGTGAAACCCAGGGTCACAAACTCACATCAATCCAACCAAATATATATATATATATATATATATATATATATATATATATATATTATCTTGGGTATGAATGCATTGTGGAATAATGGATAGTTGCTCGGATTTATGAATCGGTATGAATTCATTTGTTCTTCCCAACAAGCTATTGGCAAATGCTAGAGCAGACTGGATGCTATAGCCTTTGATGGCAACCGATCCATGCTACGGAGAGCTCTGAATTTAAAACCTCCAACTCTGGTTTTCTCACCAATACGCAATTGGCCAAACGTTGTGAATACGGCTACATCCTCTGAGGACTTGGCTAATCAGGGAGGTTCTTACAAGGAGCAAGAATCCTCTGGACCTGGTTCTGTTCAAAAATGATAATGAAAAAAAGGTACTGGGGATAAAACCCCGGCAATTATTTTTGTTTTTATCATTTTTGTTTTATTGACTATTTTATTGAATCCTAAAATATCGATCCTCATTGGGTACACAATGCTTCAGACTTTACCCTAAAATAAGAGTTTGCAACTTTTTTTGCGTCATCGTCCAATTTCACATCGAAACATTATCTACCGATCACCTGTATAATAAATATTCAACGGCATACAAACGTTTGATACTGGTTCGTTAATTTTATTTTATAGTAAATTGATGGAATAAATAAAACTGACTTTTGCTGTTGACAAAAAAATTAAACAATTTTTGTTCATAATTATAAAATTTAAAAAAATATACACTATAAGAAACTAATAAAAATTTAACGAATGTTTTTTTCTTCTTTTTGGTCTTCCCTTATGTGATTTATATTCGAAAAAAATGATTTTTCCTGTGACGAAGTTTTTAAATGTTAATGACCCTTATCTGATCGATATAAAATACCAATTTGTTTGGGGGATAATTTATATCTTATCTAAAAATTTGAACCAAGTCATTCCCATTTAGCCTCCAGTGTGAATAGGTGAACCCATACGTTTCCCAAGATTATTTGCGCGTCAGTGAATGTAACAAATTCGATTGAAATTCGAACTCCAAATTCCAATTACGAGCCGTTACCCACACAATCAAGAATCTGGTATTCCCAAGCCGACACTCATCTAGGTATTGACCAGGCTCGACCTTGCTTAACTTCGGTAATCGGACGAAAACTGGCGTTTCAACGTGATATATCTATAAGCCGACAAGGTATGTTATATCACAATCTAAATAGAGTGATGTTGACTAAGGGACTGTTAGCTCAAGGTAGGCTATATTTTTATTAGTTATTACGTGTCTAACACAGCTCTCATGCACATGCTAGAATAAAGTGCATCTACGCGACCAACAAGGATGTATTTGCATTAAGACTCTGAAGTAAGAGAGTGTTTATTTGCAAAAATATTAATCATATCGCCATCAATCTTTATCAATTAAAATATTTCATTTGTGTGATTTATGAAAGACTTCTCACAAGCATCTGAATATTGTCACCGTCCGTTTCTGGAGATTTCAATATATTTTTCTGATTGTTGTTACATCATAAAAGCCTTAAATATTTAGCCTTTAAAGTTGCTATTAAACCACAACAGGGACTGAAAAAATATGATATTACCAGCTATTTGCATTGTACTCATTGAAGATATTCGGATTTTTAAAACCTTGGTTCAATGGATCATTGGATATTGTCATTGAAATTAAACAAAAAATGCTTGGAAGGAAAGTGTATATAGTGTCATCGTGTCACACCACAGAGGTACCATCAGTGAGCATGGCTTGTGCTGTAGGTATTGGCAAAGTACGACATTCCCCAAGTCCGGCAACCACCATATGCCCCACAGATCTCGCGTCCCTTGCGACTTTTAAGTCTTCGAGCATAAAATTCCACATGAAAGGAACAAGATTTCAAAAAGACAAAAAAATCCAACTGAATGCGACTCGCGAAATTTTCTTATCTGCTCAGTTTCTAAAAATATTTTTTTTTAGTTATTCATCCGACAGATGTTATCAATTTAAATGTCATTTTTAGTGGATACTCATATTTGACTAGACGCTCCGTTTATTTATTAAACAGTATATTTTGTTTTATTTTTGTCTGCCGGCCTGAATATTAGAGAAATCTTATTAAAGAAAAAATAGGCGGTCTCTGAATAGGAAAGTAAGCAGATATGAAAAGTTCGAAAGTCTATGACGAGGTTTTCGTTTAAAGTCATTATATTGGCCTGACTGGTCAGCAAAATCTCTTCGTAGCTGAGTTGGTTAAAGCTCGTCAGATATAACAACTATTCCCTCAGCACAAGATGACGCAGGTTCGAATCAAGACGGTAGACGAAAATAAATAAATATAATGTTTATTAAATAAGTAGAGCGTCTACTCAAATGCAATTATCCATTAAAAATAACATTTAAGTGATAAATAATTTGTATTATTTCCTCTTTTTTTTTTGTATTTCTTTTCTTTTTCTTTCTTTGTTACATTTAAATTTTCTGCTTCTTTCGCTTTTTATTTCAATTCAATTCCTTCCTTCCTTCCTCCATTTCTTTCTTTTTTCCTTCCTTCCTTCCTTCCTTCCTTCCTTCCTGTTATTTGTTTATTCATGTTCATGTTTTTTTTTTTGGTTTATAATTCTATAACCTGTGTGTGAGTACTTATTTGCAAATGTCTGTATGAAAAGATGTCTGTGTATTTGCATTTGATATTATTTAACATTTTTTTTATTATTAAACTCCTAACTGCACAAGATAAGACTAAAATATAATTCTAGATGCAAAACAATAGGTGAAAAAAACGGAACATTCACGAAGAATAAAACATGGCGGCGTATCCTTCGAGCCATATCGCCATCTCTTCGAAAGATTCCGTTAAAATTTGATAAGAAAAATAAGTACATTTTAAAATAAACATCACGATGACATAAATTCTGTCTACAATTCTCTTTCGATTTCAAAATTCTATTTCTCTGTCTGGTGATTTCAAGCTTTTCTTCTTGGAAGAGTCTCCTTGCATTAAATATGAAGTTGTGTCCTTCTTCCGTAAATTAGTTCGACTAAAATTATTTTTAAAAATTAAATGCAATGCAAGATTATTGCTAAATGCTTTCAATAAAAATAAAAGACGAGAGAAAATATTGAGCAGGAAATAAGGCAAATAAATGTTATTAAAATAACACATTTACTTTTATAGAGACCTATGGCAAAGTGTGTATGTGCATATGCGCAGATGTTACAGCGAAAAATGAAATTAGGGATCGAAGAAGAATGCAAATGGAGATGCGGGGAGACGCAGAAGAGGGAAAGGTTTTATTGAGGAAGGAAGGAAGAAAGGAAGGAAGAAAGAAAGGAAGGAGGGAAGGAAACTAAAATAGAAAAAAAGTAAAAGAAAGAAAAAGTAAAAGAAATAAAGAGTAAAATAACAAAATGTAAAAGAAAGAATAAAGAAAAATGTAAAAGAAAAAAGTAAAAAGAAAAAAGAAAAGAAAAAGAAAGAAAAGAAAGAAAGAAAGAAAGAAAGAGTAACGGAAAAAAATAAAAAGTAAAAGAAAGGAAAGAAAAAGAAATAAAAAAGTAAAAATAAGGAAAACAAGAAAAATAGGGAAAACAGAAAGAAAAAGTAAACGAAAGAAAGAAAGAGAGAATGATTATGAAAAAAGAATTTAAATAAAAAGAAAGAAATGAACCAAATTGAAAACAAATCGAAAACCGATCGACTTTTACAAAGGCAAGAAACAAAATGGAAGAAGAGTATTATAGATGAAAACAGGGCAAAAAAGACAGAAACGAAAAATGTTTGTAAGGAAGAAAATTAAAAAGTGAATGAATGAAAACTTAGAAACGAGACGACAAATTAGAGTTCTTTGAAAGAAGCAAAGAAAAAAGAAAGAGAGAAAGAAATATTATGAAAACAAAAAATATAAATAGGAAGAAGAAAAGTAAGAAATGAAAGGAATAAAAAAAAATAGAAAAACCTAAGATTTCTAAGGAAAGAAACAAAAAGAAAAAATGCGGATAAATGAAGAAAACACGAGAAAGATGCAAACAAAAAATTTGGTTTATTAGAAAACAAAGAAACGAATGAATTAATTAATTAAAAAAAATAGAAAAAGTGAAGAAATATTAGAATTCTTTGAGAGTAATGAAGAAAAGAAAACTTACAAAGAATGAAAGACAGGGCAAAAAGAAAAAAATGGATGTAAAAATAAGAAAGAGAGAAGAGAATTAAAGAAAAAATTAAAAAAATTAAAGATAAAAATTGAAAATGGCAAAAAACAATAAAAAAGCCCGTGAAGACGAAAAATAGAAGAGGAAAGAAGGAAAAGCAAGAAGAATAAAATAAAAAAAAAATTTAATGAAGAAAAGCAAGATTGAAAAAGATAAAGAAAAGTACGAAACCAAGAAAAATTATGCTCATACGAGGAAATAATAATAATAATTATTATTATTATTATTATTGTTGTTGTTGTTGTTGCTGCTGTTTTTGTTGTTATTTTTTCTCTGTATCAAAAATGACATAAGCGCAGACCAATAAAAAGAATGAAAATGGAGATAAAAGAAAAATCAATGGTTGAAAGGAAGAAAATGAAAGAAAGACGGAAAACAATTTCATTCGAAGTCATTGAAAGATAGAAACCGTAAAAGAAAGGTCGAAACGAAACAAAAAAGCAGAAGGCGAACAAACAAATGCACAAATCTAAGGTTTTCTTCCACAAAATTTAATCCAACGATAAAGAAATAATAAAAAAAATAAATTTAAATAATATAAAAAATATTAGAGAAAAACAAATCCAACGTCAAAATAACACAATATTACCAAAAAAAAAAAAAAAAAAAAGATAATAAAATTAGTTGAAATTAGAAGATAAGAATAAATTTGAGGAAGAAACAGAGAGAAGAGGGTTTTTTTTTTGTTTTGTTTTTTTTAAAATATCCAATTCTGAAGTGGGACAAAACGAAAGAGAGCTGTTGAAATTGAATTGAATGATTATTTTTACTTCTCATCGGAAGAACTAGACGAGACAAAAAGAGACGGCAAGTTTATAAGAAGCCTCCACGGCTTACAAGTAGAGAAAATGGCGTCGACATTAACAGTGATTCTAACAAAACAAATAAAACAAGGAAAGCAGATTTTCATTATTAGATGAGCGGGAGGAGTCAGTGAATTAGAGATGGCTTCTAGAAAAGCTGAAAGTTGCTAGAAAAGATTGACCACGAAAGGATTGACAAGCAATTAGGTTGTGGATGAAAGACTTACGGAGGGAAGAAAGAGAAGTTTTCTTTTCTCATTCATATATATATATATATATATATATATATATATATATATATATATATATATATATGTATATATATATATATATATATATATATATATATATATATATATATATATATATATAATCGGTATCACCCCATGCAAGGCATTAAAGCCACTGAGACATTAGGATTTACAGGTTGTGGAAGAACGAAGAACAGAAATGAGTGGGAAGAGGGAATATAATCTGGAGGACAGTAGATAGAGATTGCATCTAAATATCTGCAGATTAAAGTTAGCTGGAAAGCATGGAGCCGGAAGGGAGTTCCACAAACGAGAAGTGCGAGAAAAGAAACTGTTAGCATAGAATTTACGGTTACAGCTGGCCTGCTCAACTATAAAATGATGAGATCTCGACACCAGTCTCGTACTGCGCTTATGTTCATAAAGTCTACGTACCACAGGGTAGATCTCATACGAACAATTACCATCGAAAAGATACACTGAAGCAACCTTACGGCGGTGGGAAAGTCATTGAAGCCGAGCCGCCATATCAAAACCAATAATACTGCTGATTCTTCTTTGCATTTTATCAAGGAGTTCAAGGTAAATAGCAGGGGCACCCGACCATATATGGCATCAATATTCTAAGCATGCATGAATATATATGTTAGATAGATTTCTAGAGAAATAATTGGCTCGCACGACACAATGAACCAAATTAATTATATATATATATATAGTCATCCACAGACAGACTGTTTCTCTGTATCACAGCTTATCAGTGTGACTAGACGTCCGGTTGCCTCTAGCTAGGATCGAAACCCGACTAAATTGGCGTCAGTCGGAGATTCTACCACTAATCCGTTGGCGCACGGCAGGGATGAAGGTGAATTTAAGCGTATTTATTTTTAGATAAACACACAATGACTGGGAGAACTCAATTCGATTTAGTGAAGAGTTTTGCATTATTACCCGTAATAGTCACTGCTTACAAACCCACATTTCCTTCCCAGAGAGCTCAACCGAAATACATTTTTCAGGAGCATATTTATTGTCATCCACAGACAGACTGTTTCGCTGTATCACAGCTCATCAGTGTAGCTAGACGTCCGGTTGCCTCTAGCTAGGATCTATCTATCTATCTATCTATCTATCTATCTATATATATATATATATATAACACAATCATAATAGAACAATTTAATTACACCAACAGAATAACAAAAGAAATTCAACAAATCCTTACCTTCTTCTTTTAAGTACAATATCCCTGCAGAACGAAGACGATCATTGCTCATCAAGTACGTTATGGGCTGCTTTTCTCAGTCCGTCTTTCCCTCTATTTGTCCTGTGAGTATCAAATTTTCTAAGCCTTCCTTCCTCATTACGTGCCCTAGAAACTGCCTCTTCCTTCTGTTAAGTGTAAGTTTCCTTTTTTGTTTTTCCGTTTTATTTCTATTTTCTCCAAAACCTCGTCGTTGCTCATATGTTTGGTTCATGGTATCCTCAGCATCTTTCTGTAGAACCACTTTCTATTGCTTCATTTTCTTCCTCATCTTTGAGAAAATTGTCCAGCATTCACTGCCAGATATCACGTAACAGTTTAGTACTCTTTTGTTTATTTCTAACGAAATTTTCTGTCTCTTATTATTCTGCTTAGCTTTGGGAAGGCATCTTTAGCCATCCCAATGCGCCTTCGGATCCCAGTATCGCACTTTCCGTCTTCTGCTAGAACATTTCCCAGACATTTACATTTTTGTACTTGTTTGATTTTCGTATTCCCGATTTCATTTATCGAACAATTCTTTGCCAATAAAAAAATACAAAAAACTATTCGACATAAATTTTTAAAATTGCTGTAAATATTCGAAGAATTAGATATAAAAAAACAAACAATTCAGTATCTATAAAACGGTATAAATTGAGGAATGGACATGTGAAGACGCGGAAAGCGATGTTTGAAAATGATGAAAATGACATAGCGAAAAATGTAACCCCCAAATGATTAATGTTAATGCAGAGAACAGCTGTTTCTGTAACGGAAACATTAGGCATTCGTTGACAGTGAGTAAATTTGAAAAATCTTTCAGAGTCTGTCTATATTTCTGAGATGAGGTATCATGTACAGTATTTACATTATTCGGACTATTGTCCTCATCTTTGTCGCCATATTTATCACAACGTTTCGGTCCTCAAGGACCACATGGCACAGTGGATAAAGGCGTTGTTTAGATCCAGTGACAGACCCAAAGAGTGTGAGTTCAATACCCGGTTAAGGCAATGGAGAACTTTCAGAGGGAAAAATTAGCA
Source organism: Acanthosepion lycidas (assembly GCA_963932145.1). Taxonomy (NCBI): domain Eukaryota; kingdom Metazoa; phylum Mollusca; class Cephalopoda; order Sepiida; family Sepiidae; genus Acanthosepion; species Acanthosepion lycidas. Next base: position 64,810,265 of record OZ010610.1, on the reverse strand, counting down.
GGAGATAACTGATAACTGACATCCATCAAACATGGTACGTGGAACTAGAACAGTCTACCCCAGTGATCGAAATAAAGGGTTCAGTTCGAAATTCCAACCACCTGAAGAAGGCCGGAGCGTACAACGGGTAAGACCATAAACTACGTCCAGCAGCAAGGCTGCTGATCAGGAGGTTTTGAAGAGCGTTGAACCACCTCTTAATTGCTGGTGTTACCAGGTTCACCTTGATCCAGGGTGGTGGCACCTGTTGGGGTCCCAGCTATGAGCAAATAGTTAACTATTACCAGTAATACTTTTTTGAAAAAAATTATTACCAGCAATACAATTTTGAAGGAAAAATATTACCAGAAACAGATTTCTGACAAAACAAAATATTACCAGCAATAAAAAAAATTGTCGGCATTAAATAGCCCATTGAGATTGATATGCCGTAAAACAAAATAAACCAAACCAAACCCTTGCTTGTTAGTGGCTGTACGGGCTTGTTTTGGGTGATACCGATGAAAAATAAAGAACAAGAACAAGAAAACTCACGTATTCAGGGAAATATGTATATCACGACAACCGTTACCAATCTTTCTATTAATGGGGGTTTCCATTCTAACCTTTTGTTCAGGGTTTTGTGGAAAGTTACCATCTGGTTGTTATCATAACTTTCCATTCTAGATTACCTATCTTGCTACCTATTTTAGTTGCTGTTAGAAGTTTTGAAGTAACGTGATTTTGTTTGTTTTTTTGTTTTGTTTTTTTGTGTGTTATATCGTAAAATTGTTTCTTTGTCACTCTAAAGCGTTAGTCCAGGAGGTTAGAAGAAGGATAGTCCTACCCAAGACCTACAGGCTTCAAGATGTATACTTATGGTATTTTTATTGCTCGTAATTTCTTCTTCTTCTTCTTCTTCTTCTTCTTCTTCTTCTTCTTCTTCTTCTTCTTCTTCTTCTTCTTCTCCACCTCCTCTTACTTTTCTCTTTCTTCTTCTTCTTTTTCATCATCATTACTTCTTCTGCTCCTCCTGCTTCTCTCCTCCTTCATCATCATCGTCAGCAGCAGTAGCATTTCTTCTCCTCCTCTTCCTTGTCTGCTGCTTTCCTTCTACATCTTATTCATCATTTCTTCTCTTCCTCCCTCCTGCTTCTTTCTTTCATCATCTTCATCATTCTTTCTACTTCTCCTCCCACTTCTCTCCTCCTCCTCCTTCTTCTTATGTTTGTTCACTTTCTTCTCCCCCTCCTTCCTCTCTTGATTTACACCTCCTTTTCTCTCTCCTTCTGTCGGTTTTTCTCATATTTTCTATTTTTATTTGGTTTCTTCTGTGTTTAAGACTCTTTTTTATTTCTGCATTCCCCCCTCTTTTTCCTTTATTTTTTATCTTTGCACCCCCCCTCTTTTTCCTTTCATTATTTTTTCATCTTAAATGTTTTGTTTTGTTTTTAGCATTCACTATTTCATTTCACACCGTTTTCGTTTTTCTCAACTCGTTCCCCAATTTTTTTTTTCTTTTCTTTTATCTTCCTAGAATTTTTCCTCCTCCATTTCTTATTTTTCTTTTCTCTTTTTTCATCCACATTTTTTCAATACCACATTCTTGCTCCTGTTTCTTTTACCCCGTTTACACGATCTCTACCCATAATTCCCTCGCCGGTTGGTTTTCAATTTGAATCACTATTGAGTCGACCAATTAATACTATCTTCACTTGTTCTCCATTGTAAGCGAAACGATAAACGAAAGGTTTTTTGCTTTTTGCTTCTTTTCTTCATCGTCTTTGTTTCAGAACATCTGTCGGCTCTTACGACTCAAGTGATTGTCCTGTCGGGGGCAAGAGTGATTCGACTGCCGAGAGGAAAGGAAGGACCTCTACTTACATCCGCCATGTCACTGTCGATATACTTATAGCTGACGTTGACCCAACGCTATTCCAGTTTAGCTCGAGTCGATGATGCGGAAAAGAAACAAATTCATTTATGATTTATAAACAAAATAAATTCATTCCATTTAATCACTCTAAAATGCGCCTTAGAATCAGGTTTAAGTGAATTTTGCTTGGACTATATATAAGTTCGGCGATATGAATTTTATTTGTTTTTATATAAATTCTTAATAGCTTTGTTGTATTACATCGAGCAATGTTTTATTAACATCAGCACTATATTTGTGATATAATACAATTAATTTTTTAATTTTTTTTTTTTTGAGGACACACATTATGTAAACATTGTTTTTATATCCAAGGGGTTTTAACTATACTTTTTAGCCATTATCAAGGATGAATTAATAATATCAACTATGAACGCGGCCACAATGTGCTGACCGTGTTTGGAATATAAAACATTCCCCTACCTCTAGATACATACATAAAACAATCCATATATTCAGTAAAAAATAAGTTAAACGCGTCACAAAAACGCGTCACAAAAACGCGTCACAAAAACGCGTCACAAAAACTTTTTTTTACAGTTTTGTTACAGTATTTTTCTAAATACTGTTTATTGATATATAAAATTATATATCGTTATTATATATATATATATATATATATATATATATATATATATATATATATATATATATACTACTGTTCAAATGATTCAGTCAACTGCCGGTAATTTTTAAATTGGCCCCCAAAGTAGTTGTTTTGTACTTTAAATAAGAGAAAATTATCATACTTGTTTATAAAAAAAAGTGAGAAATGATTTAATTTTTAAATTAACAATTATATTATGACAAAAACGAAAAAAGATTTTATTATTAAATTTTGCTCTCGTCAAAATATCCTCCTTTAGCCTTGGTTACTGCAGCTCAAATTTTTGGCATTAGTTGCAAAAGTTTCTCAAAGTATAAGCTTGATAATTTATTCCATTCTTTTTTTCAATCACTCTCTTTCGTTTTTTTTTTTTTTGTTTTGTTTTACTCTTCTGTCAAGTTCATCTCTTGCTAATTCTGGGGTTGGCTTCAACATTTGTAGTGTGTATATTTAGACCACACTGTATGAGTCCCTAGTTAACTCTAGACTTGAACACGTTAAGATGCTAATGATCGGGGAAACATCCTCTCTTGAGTCGGTTCCATAAAGCAGTTGAATTACTTCTCGCCGATGAAACCAAGGAATGGAGTTCGTCCGAGTACTTTTCATAGAATTAGCGACAGAGAAGTAAGAGGCTTGCCACATCCGACCTGTGAGAGAGAGGTTGAATGGGTGAAAATAATTCGTCACCCACAAGGACGCAGAAATGCTTTTGAACTCTATCCAGACGGGAAAGTGAGGACTTCGCAGCTCCCGTCCAAATATAACAACAATACTTAATTTTCGGCCAGATCTCGCTCTTATAAATATAGAGGATAGTATGTGAGGTCAAGTAATTACTGGAGCGATAGAGGGAGCCGATCATTTTACCTGCATCTTTAGCTATGGATCTAATGTACGAGTTCCACTCGAGGTTGGTTGTGTGTTTGAGGCCCCAAATCTCTCAAGGCACGGTGTCTCCTCTAGGGGACATCCGTTCGTCGTAACTGATGGTAGTTCAGCGTCCGATCGGCGGTGATAGATGGATATGGATTACAGATAGCGACATATGAATTTAGATAAATTTGAATAGAATGAGATACACAAAGAACAGTGAAATGCGTTCCAGTCATTGTACTAGGTTTCCTCTGTAATATGAGTTCGTCTCTGGGGCATTGAGTCATTACTCACAGGTGAAAAGGAAATTTGAGATGTGACACCACATAAGGATACTGAGAATAATATGGGCGGAGCGTGTGACCAATGAGGACGTTTTAAAGAAATTGGAAACAAAATGTACACTTGTACTTGAATCAAAAACAGATAGATGAATTTTCTGGGATACATAATGAGAAAAGCGGACATGGAGAATTTGACACTCACAGAGCATAGTAAAAAGAAGAGGAGGAAAGGTAAACAGAACGATCTTGTGTAAATAGATAACAAAAAATGGTGCGTAAAGTTTTTTTTATATCTTACAGGAAGTAAAATGCGACACTGAGATCCGAAGGCGATTTGGGATGGCCGAAGATAAATTCTAAAAGCTAAGCAGATTATTAAGAGACCGAAAAACTTCATGAGAAACAAAAAAAAGGTTACTGAACTGTTACGTGATATCTGTCTTCTTATATGGCAGTGAATGCTGGACAATCACCATCTTTATATCTTAGAGGACGGAAAGTGTGACACTGAGATCCGAAGGCGCTTTGGGATGGCCGAAGATGCATTCTAAAAGCTAAGCAGATTATTAAGAGACCGAAAAACTTCGTGAGAAACAAAGAAAAGGTTACTGAACTGTTACGTGATATCTGTCTTCCTATATGGCAGTGAATGCTGGACATTCACCATTTTTATATCTTAGAGGACGGAAAGTGTCACACTGAGATCCGAAGGCGCATTGGGATGGCCAAAGATCCTTTCTAAAAGTTAAGCAGAGTATTAAGAAACAGAAAAATTTCGCGTGAAACAAAGAAAAGAGTACTGAATTTTTACAGTGAATGCTGGACAATCTCCGCAGAGATGAAGAAGAGACTTGAAGCAACAGAGATATGGTTCTACAGAAAGATGCTAAGTATACCATGGACCAAACATGTGAGCTATGGCGAGGATTTTGAAAACATGGAAACAAAAAGGAAACTGACCCTTAAAAATCAGGAAGAGGCAGCGGAAATTTCTGTGGTACGTATTAAAGAAATAGAGCTTGGAAAATTTGAAACTCACAAGACAGATTGAAGAAAAGAGCGACAGAGGAAAGTAGCGCGTAACTTACTTGACGGGCTTGAGTAAATGGATGGTAGAACTGGGTTTGGGAGAAATGACAAGACTTATTAAGTGCTACGAATAACAGGAAGATGTGGAGGACCAAGACCGCATACCCCGTGAATAGATACGGCACATAAAAGAAGGGTCAATCATTATCTATCCACTTCCTACCACCTCCTCTTTCATTCCTATCACACACCTCATTTATCCTAACCATTTTAAGAGTCTCTCTACACTACAATCTTAACATCTTTAAATCAAGGGTCAATCGTTACCTATCCTGCTTACCTTATAATCATAATCTTCACCTCTTAGACGTCAAAATCAAATAAAGTACAAAAACTTAAATGTCTGGGAAGTTTTTTAAAAGATAAAATAAAATGTAACAACGAAATCTAAAGGAGGAAATGAATAGAGAAAGATGCCCCCTCTCAATCGCAGACTTCAAATACAATTCGTACATACGATCGATTGCTAAAGATTCAGGTAAAATAGCCGGACCCCTGTCCCGCTCCAGTAAGTACCTGAAACTTTCTAATATGCTCTACCTTTACAAGAGACAAATCAGTCCAATAATGGAGCACTGTTGCATGTAAGAGCTGTCCAGTCATTAACTTTCAATCTCGATAGACTCCAAAAGCGTCCATGCGGCCTTGTGAGCGACAAATTATTTTCACAAAATACAACTCCTTACTCACAGCCTGTACGTTACACGCCTCTCGCTGCACTGTTGCTATTTCACTGGAAAGTGTTCAAATGATCAACATTTCTTTATTCAAATTGTTCTAACCTTCGCGACTAAGACCCGCCTTACTACGCACATTGTAGCAATTTACCTTCATTTCTTTTGTATTCCTTTGGAGAGATGCAAGATCCACTGAAGCAGCTTCTTCCAGCGAACTGCTACCCTATGGAACCGACTTCCAAGTGGATGCTTCCACAATCTGAATATAAATCTTAACATGTTCAATTCTAGGGTTAACCGTTATCTTCCCCATATATTCACATAAACTGTGCCTCTTACTCTGTAAACCTCTACCTCGTGTGGCTCTGGGGATTTGTTCATGGTAAACGTCAATGCAAAAAAAATATTAGGTTGGTGCAAAAATAATTTCGTTTTCTCACATAGTAACATATGTTAGAAAACGAAATTATTTTTGCACCAACCTAATACAAAAATAAAAAACTGTGACGAACTTTTATGCAATATCAATTCTCTTATTCAATGTAACCCGGATATAAGAGACTCGGATATAAGAGACTCTGATATAAGAGAAACCTGGATATAAGAGAGATTTTCTCTGGTCCCAAATTAGAGCCATACTTACCTAAACAAAATACACCAAACCCGGATATAAGATAAAGCCGGATATAAGAGACTTCTTCTCCGGTCCCGACAACTCTCTTATATCCGGTTTACACTGTATGACAAATTCTAGAAGAAGGGACTTTAAAAAAAGTAGATGTCGTTCTACAGAAACAGGCTGATAATGGAGAAATCATATGAACAACGAAGTAGTTTTAAGTAAAATGGCAAAGAAAAGCTTGTTTATACTTCGAACTAGAAAGACATAGTTGAAAATTCTGAGATTCATGACGAGGAAAGAGAGCTCGGAGAAAGTAACACTTACAGGGCATATTCAAGTGACGAGGGTCGGTTGGGAAAAAGCGAACAACCTAGCTAAATATCTTCTGTAAATTGAATGGAAAGGATATTAAGAAAAATGAACACTGCTAAGAGCTATAAAGGATATGAAGTTCTGGAGGGCCATGTCTACTACGCCGTGAACAGAAACAACACATAAAGTAAGAATCTTAATGTAGAGCAAGGGCAAATAAAGGAAATTATACTAGAAAGACTACACAGCGCCAATAATCCACTAAACTGGTGCCTGGTTACATATAAAATCGTATTCAAAATCTTGCTTCTCAAGGAGGTTAAACACAGAAATCGGGTAGGATTTTTGTTTTTTTTTACCTTTATTCATCATTAATTTATTCAGTTAGCGCATTTTACGCCACTGTTGTGGTCACCGCTCCCCTCTATCTGTGGT